>OZ014470.1:8091662-8572469 GCA_963965965.1 Trididemnum nubilum | reverse complement strand
GAGAGTCTCAGAAGAGCTAAAAACGAGGTGTTTTTCTTATTCTGCATTTTGGTCGACAGGCCATTGGGGGGCGGTACCCCCGCTCCTCTAGCTACGCTACTCTATAGCCCACAATATTTGGGCTATGGTATCGTACACTAACTATCGCAAAAATGCTGTATCTGCTAGATTTAACATTTCGGGAAAAAAATGTTATAAGCTGAATGAATGGAATGATAATGTCTTAGCATGAAGTAAAGAGCCAGCGCAATTGAATGCTGTACAAAATACATTTCGTTTCTCGTTGACGTTTTGAGTAAACACTATAAATATTTTGTTTAAAACAACTTCAAAGTTTAACAGATATTTAACTATGCGGTTATATACGTCGTACAAGGTGCAATCGGAAGCAGAATTGAACCCTTAACTTTTTCATTTGGAGTCTTATTCTCCTGTTGAGACCATTCAGTTGTTAAGCGGTGACGCGTTCATTCTGGAGCAGGAAATTTGATGTTCAAATCTCGGCTCGCTTAAATCGGAAGCAGTGTTGCCAACTGCTCGCCACCGCTGCGACATTTCTGCGAAAGAAGCTGTGCTGCCCATAGAAGCAATGACGCGGAGTTTGCCCGTTACATACTTTGGCGTAATACAGCGAGTACAATAAAAAAATTTGATTTGACTCACCTGCCGCTAAGCCAGAGTGGTTTTTAAATCTAGCAAACTCTGCAATTTTCAAAGAAATTTGTGTAGCCTTGAAGTGCAAGACTAAGAGTGCAAGTGCAAGCGCATTGTATATACGATAATGTCATTTTGGTTTGAAGCAAAAGCAGACAGTTCATTCGAGTTTAAAACGTTTCTAAAACCGCGAACTTATTATCACAATATGTTGGTTGCATCTGCAGCACTGCATGAAATCTTCACGAGTCACTGCCCATGTTTTTTGTTTCTTTGTACTGCAATATGCTGCAGGCTCTTTTGTTGAAGAGGTTAAATGAGGACATGTTAGGTGATAATATGATAGCAACTTCTGATTAATACTACAGCTTTTTTATTAGTTGTCAAAGTTAACAGTTACATTTTTCGCCTATATTATATAAGAATAACCTGGTCTTTTGGAGTAAAACCCAGACACAATATTGAAACAAAAAATATCAGCTTTTCCTTATATTCTTATTAGGCGATTGTGTGTATTTATGGTAAGTGCATAATTACATTTTTGTTCTTTCACTTTAGCTTAACACTGCACTACACTTTTTTAAAAGATTAAAGTTGACCGTTTTTAAATTTCGCGAATCTCCGAAGTGATTTTATCTTCTCCTGCCAATACAATTATTAAATATTTAGCAGCGTGGCTAACTACTGTATTGTGTACACGCACAGTAGGGTTCCGTACCTACAGTATAGCCTATTAGTTAAAATTCTACGTATTGGACTCTGCATGTGATCTTCAAAAAATATTATTTTAGAGCTATATGGAATTATATATCTGAATTTTTTGTTTTTATCTTTAAGTTTCAGCTTTTGCTTTTTGTTTTTATGCTTTCATGTTGAGGCTAACGTTGTTCTTAAACGCACTTTTGAGCAAGACTGAACCTTGTATTTTTTGTTTTTTTGTATTTTTTTAAACAAAATATTACAGTCAGTGGGGGGCAGTGGGCCCGCCCCTCCCTCCAATCGAAATGCAACTAATGATAAAATGTGACAAGAGAGCCTTGTTTCTTCAGTATCAGCTTCCTTTATCATCTTCGCGTACAAGAGTACTCGTGTACACCAATAATATTTAACAATAATGTTGACAACTAGGGGGCCCGGGCCCCCTCAATTCAATTTTTACCAAGCAATTCAAATGTATAGCACAGGTGAAGTTAGGGGTTTTTATCTTAAAAGTTGCTACCTCAGGCTCTTATCTACCCTTTTTATGAACGTAATGCAATTACTATAGGGCTGAATTTATCTTAGGACACAGTGCTGGGGTCCAACGCTCAGATGGTAAAACCTTTTTTTGTCTCTTCACCTATATTTGGCAGGAAGATGTTGCGATAATCCCCAAAGCATCAGGGGCAACGCGCAATTTAAATTCGGTTCGGGAATAAATGAGTTTGGTCGACATGCCAATGGGGGGGCTATAGCTCCCCCGCTCCCCCCCCCCCCTGGCTACGCTTCTGTCTCCGGATCAAGATCAGATCATTAAAATAATGTGATCTTGAACATCAAAATCAGATCACGATCAAGATCTTCACCAGAGGTGGAGTCGAGGACACGAGGCTCAAGGCCAAGGACACAAAAAAATCCGAGGCCAAGGACAACCCTTCCGAGGACAGACACTCTCGAGGCCAAGAACAGAAATGCTTGAGGCCAAGGACCAAGGACACAAACGCAAGGGTTCTCCCCCCCAAAAAAAGGTCTTCAAATTTTTTTTTTCAGGCGATCTTCAAAAAAAAAAACGGTCTAGAAAAAATTTCTGCCGACTTACAAAATTTTAACCATTAAAAAAATAGTGCTGTCATCGAGCCGAGGACAGGGCAATTTTCGAGGACTTGAGGCTTCGAGGCCAAGGACTTGACCTTCGAGGCCAAGGCCAAGAACTTCAAAATGTGTCCTCGAGGCCAAAAATGTCCTTGAGAACTCCACCTCTGATCTTCACGATCTGATTTTGATCGATGCCCAAGTCTGTCCACGATTAGTCGCGTATGTTTGTTGATCGCGTATTCTTCGATTGGCACAGTAGGAGCTTTACCACCTTTTCATAAATTAGAGCAAATTTACTATAGCATGTTTCTTAAAAGAAAAGTACACTGTCGACAAATAAATTTTGCAGTAACAGTGAATAGTTGTGAATTTTGTTCATTTTTATCGTCGCATACAAACTTACTCGCTTATAATGCCCCTAAATGAATATTTACGCAATATACAAACTGTTTATCGTTTCAAATCAAACAAAAAGTAGTAAGTGATAATTTACTGTACAGTATAGTCTGTGAAAATTAAAATATACCATAAATACGGCGCATTATGAACCTTAAACAACTGAACATTAAGTTTCTTTAAATCCTGGAAACTTAGGCCTTTGTTTTGCTTATAAGCATTTTGACCATGTGAATTTTGGCGGGAAAATGAGTTACTAGACTAGTAACTTGATCTTGATACAAGCGATGATTGTACAGAAATGTGATTGCTGAACGATGATTGATGGTTTGATTACACGAGTGCAACAGAGATTTTGCTAAGGGGGGCTTGACTCTCTAGGTGGAAATTTTTAATGTCTCACAGGTGGGGGTCTGTGGATGAAGACCGCAACGGGTGGGCAATTTTTAGATATTTTCGGGAGCAAGTATCTTGTTTTGCACCGTTTGGATAACAATTCGCAAGCTTGTAGAGCCATTTTAAAGAACTAAATGCTAAGAATTGGAAACATTTTGATAGAATTAAAGTAGTTACACGTTCAGCTCCCTTTTCTTCTGGTCAAGTTCAAAACGCATTCAGAGGCATGAGTATTTGAGTTCAAGGTTTTAAGTGACTTGACTAAGGCGAGGTTGAGCACCACTATAGCCCCCTGTTTAGGCCACTAGTTGCTCAGAATGTAAACTAATGATTGTTTAACAAAAAATAAATGATTTTCAAAAAATAAATTTTCTAAAAATATCCCAATGTCAGCTTTGATGTGCTTTCATTATTTTGCATTTGCTAAATTTGACGTTGAAATGAGGCGTAACATGGGGATTTGACGTGAGAGGAAATTTGTTATTTAAATTTTCTTCAACTTTGTAACAAAAACAGCGGTTTATGTTTAATTTGCCACCTATCTAAAAAACAAATTAAAAAGCTGGTCATATTGAACCCCGCGTTCACAAAATTATTACCAGGAAGCCAATTTGTGCAATAACATGCTAACAAGTCCAAGCCTTACTACTGCGAAGGCAGAATTTGTGCAAGGTTATTTGATCTCTTTAGCCTCCGTATGACTTCAAGCTTTATGTATTTCTTAAAATTCGTGCTTCACCATAACTGTTTAAAGACCTCAGTGCCCATCAAGATGGTCATAAAAGCGATCGATGAGCTCAGCATTGGCCCTAAGCGATAATAGGGCCCACTTTGTGAGTGAAGCGGAAATTGTGGCCACTTTTTTCGGGCTTTACAGTACATCGCTCGGGCTCTGGCATGTAGTTTTCTATAATTACACCACTGTGTTTTTTGCGCTGGAAAAAGGCGCTGTTTCTCTAGCAAATCATCTATATCTAGTTATAGTAAATCGTGATTATGGCAACGAAGTTGGTCGAGTAGTAACGCGCTCGCCGTTGGAGCGGGAGGTCTGAGGTTCGAATCTCATCGGGAAGGTGAAATCGGACACAATGTTGTCGATTTCACCTTTAACAATGACGCGCAGATGGACCCGCAACTCGTTACACGCTTGGGGGTAATGGAGCGAGTAAAATGAAAGATTTGATTTGATTGGTAACGCACTGCTAATCGCACTTGTTAAAACTCATTTACTCGTTTTGCTATTCGAACACTTGTAGCGTTTGCTAGGATCTTCCACCTAGGTAAAGCACGTAGCATTACAGCAAAGCTTTCGCAAAACTATTTGCTGTTGTTTGTATTCAAAACATAAGCTGTCACACATCCGTGGCTGCCATAACAATTTTGTTAAAGTTTGTTTAGTACAGTAACATCCTTACATCTGTGACTTTAATTTTATGTCTGGCCTGTTTCTTTTAACCGAATACGTCATCAACATTATAAATTTGCAGGATTGTTGATGCAACCAAATACTTGGCTTTAGTTCAAGACATTGTTGGTGTCAACGGTCAGTGGTCATTTAATCAAAGGTCTGACCTTCAGAGGTCGAAATTCAAGAGCAAATTTTGACACCGTCAACAAGTAAAACAATTCTCGATCATTTTAGAAGTGCTATGATATAAGCGTCACCAGTGTAGTTTTCACGAATTCGATTATAGTGACTTCGATTATATGGTTTGCATCAATCCCTGCATTGACTCAGTCATTGTTTTTTGATAATATTTATGATTAGATACGGAATAAAAGACAGTTTTCAACATTCTATCACATGTTGGGTCTGTTGTCCTAGAAGGCAATTTCTATGTTGACAATTTTATTATTTTTAGCCATTCTTTTTCTGCGCTCTCCATTCTGAGTTCATTTCATAAACCACCCTCTATTTCATTTCATACCACGTTCTGCTTTTCCTATCTTATTTCACAGACAAAATCAATGCCTCAATTCAGTTTGCTTTCGACTTCTCAGGACCGGTGATGGAAGTATGAACGTATCCTTAGTTTATTTTAAAGCGGGGGTGTTCAAGAGCCAGCCGCAATACACTTTATTGTGCTTGAGCAAGCCGCGCAATCAATAGTGCTGCAGCAAAATTTGATGTAAGTTTCGGCCGGTGAAGTCGCTTTTCAGTAAGATTTAATGTACTTTTCTGTTCGGCTTATTTATCTTCGGCGATGAACTTAAACTTATAGTAAATCTCGGGAACAGTCGCGGGCCGCAAAAAATTAATGTTATGCGGCCTTTCGGCAGCCTTATTGTAAAGGTTCAGTACGTCCGGCGAGCTGACTAATCGGTGTTCAAACTGTGGTTAAAGTTAAAATAAGCCGAAGTTACGTTGGTACGATCACGATTTTTCAGTGCAGAGCGGACCTAAGAGTTAGGAGCGTGTACATCAGAGTTGTAAAAGGACTTATAAGTACAGGCCCAAACCCGAAAACATAATCCCGACCCCAGTGCGAAATCGATTTGAAGCCAAACCCAGACCCGAAAAAGCCCGAAAATTAGGTTAGATCGAAAAACGTTAACGGTTATTGCTCAATACGGTTTAAATAAAATTATCTCTTGCCGATAAATTGTGACGTAGTATTGTGCACTTACAATGGTGTAATAACAATAATAATTGTGTAATAATAATCCTATTGATGCTTACCGGTAATCGAAGTCGTCATTCAGTGTAACGAAGTTATTAAAATTACGCTTTTATAGCATCTAAAAAGGAGAAAACACAAACTAAGTACGTATATCACGCCCAAATTAAGCCGATACTGTATTTTGTCAATCTTAACCCCGAACCGGACCGAATCCGACCCGAAAAGCCACGCTCTTTTACAACTCTCGTGTTCATTGTGCGCCTAATCGTAAACATACAAGGGTATTCTTGTTTTTGCTTTGAACAAAAATTCTCTACGCCCAGCGTATGGCAGCGTCAGCCTACAAGCGCCACTTGGTTTGAATAAAGTAATGATTCGCTCGTACGCGCACACGTTTCCGCGCAGTTTAAATCGGGCTTAAAGGGTCTAAGGGGTAGGTCACAACCAATAGGCGTAGCCAGGAGAGGGCCCCCCCAATTGAAATACCACCAATGATAAAAAATTATGACGGCATAGCCTAGCGATGTTTAGTTGCAGTTTTTTTTCAGTAATTACGCACATAACAGTAATTAAACCATAATATAATGACGACTAGGAAGCCCCTAACTAACAACCAGGGGGCCCAGGGGCTCGTAACTACCAACCAGGAGGCCCTGGGGCTCCTAACTGACAATCAGGGGCCCCAGGGCCCCTAACTAACGACCAGGGGGCCCCTAACTGATGAACAAGGGGCCCCCGGAGCCCCTAACTGACGACCAGGGGCCCCAGGACTAATAATCATGGGTCCCTAACCAACAACCAGGGGGCCCTGGGGCCCCTAACGAACAAGCAGGGGGCCCTGGGGCCCCTAACCGACAACCAGGAGGCCCTTAACTGACGAACAAGGGGCTCCCAGGGCCCCTAACTGACGACCAGGGGCCTCCAGCGCCCTAACTAATAAGCAGGGAGCTCCAGGGTCCCTAACCGACAACCAGGAGGCCCCGGGGCCCCTAACTGACAACCAGGGGGCCCCTTACTAACGACCAGGGAGCCCTGGGGCCCCTAACCGACAACCAGGAGGCCCCCGGGCTTCTAACTGACAACCAGGGGGCCCCCAGGCCCCTGATTTACGACCAAGGGTCCCGGGCCAGGGGCCCCTTAATTTAATGTTTTTACAATTTGTATGCAAAACCTACGAGAAATCTTAGAGTTTTGTCCTGAAAGTTGCAACCCCAGGCCCTCGTTTAACGTTATTATGAACTTAATGCCATAACACAGGCGGTAATGCAAACCCCCCAATTGAAATACTACCAATGATAAATATAATGAGAGCATAGCCAGAATGTTGTCCCTGTCTGGAATTGCAGTTTCTTTAATTTAGAATTTACGCGTACAAAAGAAAGTAATACTAATGACGAACACGTGTCCTTGTCATAATAATATCATGCAATTCTTGGAGGTTTCAAAAAGCTGTCAAGTGATTTGACTGGAGTTCTCCACGTTTTAGAAAAAAAGTTATTTTAATTTTACTTTAAATGTTTTTTTTAAGAAAGAAATTAAGAGCGCGATCTTATTTCAAAATCATGGGCGTAGCCAGGAGGGTGGCCCAGGGGGACGGGCCCCTTCAATCAAAATGCCATCAATGACAAAAATTTGACAAAAAAGCATTGTATCTTCATTTTTAGTTTCTTTTTGCACCTTAGCGTACAACAGTACACGCGTACAGCAGTAACTAACAATAAATAATATTAACGACCAGGGGGCCCAGTGTACCCCCTTAATTGAATTTTTTCCACCATTTTAAACGTATAACCAGGGTGAAATCAAAGGTTTTTGTCCTAAAAGTTGCTACCTCAGGCCCTCATCTAAACTTTTTATAAACGTAATGCAATAATCAGCGCCGTATTTACCTTGTGGCACAGTGCCAGGGCCCTGCGCTCAGATAGTAGGACTTTTTTTAGTCTTCACTTAAATTTGGCAAGATGTTGCGATAATCCCCTAAATGCCAATAGCCCCGTGCAACATAAAATCCGGCCCGGCAATAACATGTTTAGTAAGCGTAACCATCTACTGTACCATTTTTCAATAACGATTCACCTCCACCTCGCCAGTTTTTACGCACAAAATACTTTAAAAAAAATAGCTAGGGAAAATGCTCACTGAACAAATTATTGAATTTCAATTAAGGGGGCCTGGGCCTCCAGGCCGTACATGTTCTCCTATAACTGGCATGACGAAACAAAAATCTCTAAGGAAAATCTTCGAGTGAATTATCATTCACTGCTAAAATATTGCAGGAGGCAATGTGCTTAACTTCTCCTGCATGGACCAAATCACTTACAATTAAAATTTTACACCATAATGCAAGATTTTAAGCGTGTTTTGGACTTTAATTACAAGTAAAAAGAGGATTGAACAATTAAACTTTTTCGATTGGCTTTCAAATGTTAAAAATCAAGTTCTTTCAAATGGCTGTGAACACGTGCGAAATGTGATACTGTGGGATTAAAATAGCTTTTTTTTCTGAAAACTAACAAAAATCGCCCAGCGGTTGGGAGCTTTGCCCCCAGACCCCCATAGTCACCGGCGGTGATACGTTTGAGTACACGAGGTTACTCAACACGTCTCCTAAGTTACACATTTGCATATTCTAACGACTAGTTTATGCCCTCTCCCTTTACCAAAGTTCTAATTAAGTGCCAACAGGCTACGGCTTCAGATCCTCCATTCTACGATAGTTTTGCCCCATGGAAACTTTCTCTTTTGAAAATTTTTGATGACGTCATTGCAGGTGATTTGTGGTTTGGGCCCCCCCAATCAAAAATCCTGGCTACGCCTTTGTCACAACCAGATGAAGTTTTTCAAGCTTTAAGTTGTTAAAAAGTTTCGTTGGTTGGGAAACTGATTTTGTGAATTTCGCGTTCTTTTAACCAAATTAATTCCGTATTTTCTTCCTGGTCAACTAGTCGCGTGCTTGTAGCAATAAACGCACGCGCTCTGCAGGTCACGCGCACTCGTGCTTACTCTTGTTCACGTGCCCGCACATACATTCAGAATGTTGTAGTAAACACAGCATTACGATTGGTTATTGCAAACTTGCAGGGCAGAGCGAGGTGGTTTGTGTTTGAACTACAGGTGTGAGACAGTGGATTGGTTTGGCACTGCATTAATTTAGTGAAAGTCTCAGTTTGTTTAAAATCAGTTTTGTTTCTATGCCTATCATCATGCGATTGCAAGTTATTTTTAGTCATTTTGATGCTTGCAATTTTTTGAATTTAGAGAATGAGATCAAGCATATCATGAGCGAAGGTTAAGTGGCTTGATCAGTGATTATTTAAACTTTGAAGCAAGCTAACGGCTGAATATTCGTTCAGTCTATACTGAGTCGTTTTTATTTTATAAGTTCATTAAGTAATGGATGCCTGGTGCATACGTGCTCTGCTTTTGTGTTTTGCTCAAGTTTTTGTACATTTAATATGTGGTTTATGGTTTAGCCGTTCGAAATGGCAACGTCTTCTCCATTTTAGTAGAAATCTTGTGTGTAGTTTGTTTTTTTGTTTTCAAGGTGCCACTACACACTCAGCTTTTTTTCTACTCTGCTTTTGTTTGGTAGATCACTCACTCGATTTTTGGAGATGAAAACGTAGCTCAACAACTAAATTTTTTGCCTTTTTAGTTTTTGACTCCCTTTAGAAAAAAAAAGCAAACTCTTTTTATCCATTACAATCTTGTGCATTAATTATCTTTTAAATTTGTTATGTTATTTCAAAATTTCAACGTACAGCATGGCTTCTCTGGAGTCTAATCGCGCAAATAATTTATGATGCTTAATTGTTGTGCTTTCTTTAAACGAAGAAAACAAATGTACTACAAAGTGTAAAGCAGCTAACTATTCAAAACAAGATAGTCGATCAACAAGATAGCAGCGGCGAATGCTCATGGTAATGACTATTTCACCGATATTTTCAAGTTAATGAGAATAAAACGAAAATGAGAAATATTCATCCGCGCTTTTTTTGCTTTTTTAGGGGTTAAAATTAGGGTTTAGGTTAGGGTTTGGGATAGGGTTCGATTTGGGAATAGTTTTAGAGTACGCATTTGAGTTTGGGTTAGATTTGAGTCAGAATTTATAAAAAACTAGATAAAAATTTCCGGTGAAATAAAGCCTTCCAAAGCTCATGCTTTCCAGCATGCTCTAAATGCTCCAGAGTTATATACAAATCTCTTTGTTGTCCTAAGGAATCAAAATCGTTGTTCAAATGCAATATTTGATTGAATGGTGAGAAACCGGTAAATTTTGATAAACCTTTGTACAACTATTTCATGATCAAATGTATGGTTGTAGTTAAACGATTTAAGGAAAGCCATTTGTTTTGTTCTAACTTTATCTTCGATTAAAAACCCGATTAAATTAAAATTATGCCATCGCTTGTGATAAAATGGCTTTCAAAGCCAATGAAAAACCGCGATAGAAGATTTGGCTTTATACGACCAATTGCTGGGCACTAATTGTGTGAACAAGTGTTTAAATCGCATTTAAAATGAAGTATTTTCGTATTTTTGCATGTGTTCACGTTTGGTGCATTAGATCAGTTTATCGAATGCGATTATGAGATTATTGGCGCCTGTTATATCGCATTGGAAAGGGAATACCATCCTTGTTTGACAAGCAATTTTCATGAACATTGTTGCCAAGTTAAAATTTTTGAAAATTCCAAATCAGTTATTTATTTTTAAAAACAAATTCAAATTGTTTTAATTAAAAACTTCAAGTTTTGTGATGTGTCTAATATCAGTAGTAGCAGTGTTCCCAAAAACCTGAAAGTAGGTATTTTGTGTCTTTAAAATCTCAAAAGCTTTAAGAAATATCCCAACCTTTGGAAAAAAAACAAGATGCTAACATTATTCGGTTTATGTATTGTAAATTTAAGGAGCTCAGCTTAAATTAGATAATTGAATGCCATTCTTGCGCTTCTCGAATTTCTTTCTTACGAGACAACGTCATGGTGCAATCTTCAAAATACCTTAGCGACATTGTTTGCATTTCTGCTTATAGCTTAGTATGACGCAACAGCCTACGTTTATTAAAAAGGAACCGTCACTGCTGTTATCTGTGTTCCTATGCTGCCAGGGGTACAAAAAGGAGAAATTTAAGGGCCTGAATCCCTCTAGACAAGATGTATAATAACAGAAGTAATTGAAGCTCTTCGCAAAACTTTTAAATAGTTTATTTTCAGTTCAAATGTAACAAAAAAACACAAATTTTTACATTTACACTTAAAATCATTAAGTAGTCCTCTTTGATTTTTAAACAAAAGCACCTATTTAGTTATCTTTTGGAGTGTTTCATAGATGATATTCAATGCTTTAGATTGTTGTTTATTTTGCAGAAATGTTTCGGAAAAAGATTTGTCCCCTCCTTACCAAATCCGTGTTGCTAGCCTGAAAGCAGTTCCGCAATTTTTAGCACCGATATTAGATAAGATAGATGCGAGCCTCGAAATTAGAATTATTAAATCTATGCGGACACCGTACTCAACTTGTAGTCACTGTTAGGCCCGGTTTGTATCGAGTGTAAAATCGTGAGTGTAAGTTCGATTCGCGCGGCGTACCGCCGTTTCAGCGAAATCAAACTGAACTTAAGGTTATACTCCTACGATCACGATTTTACCCCCAGTGTAAACCTGGGCTAAAAGTACGTTCCGCATAATATCGAGCACGATTGTGTAGTGTGTTACGAACGAGTTGGACAAGTAAAAAGTAAGCACAATGCGATCGATTCTGTGGAAGGCTTCAATTTTTTTATAAAATCAGATTTAAAGGCTGTTCTGCAGACAATAGTATAGCAACTGAAAATAGCGCACTGGTCTGTAAATTGTAGTTCTGCATGGGCGTTGGAAACGAAACATAGTACATTGTAGCAGTTTGAAAACAGATTATCACGAACTTAACAAAGTAATGAAGATCAGCTCAGACTAAAAATAGAGAGAGAAAGAAACAAACTGTGATTAATAGGTGAGACGGCATGTTCCTACAATGAATCTGTTTTTTTTCGTGCACTTTGCGCAAGTTATCCAAATGAGAAAATCCAGAATCATCATCACGAACTTTGAGTTTTTAGCAATCCTTCTCGATAAAAATGGAAGCTTGATTTTGCTGTGTTACAACATGAGCAGTAAACTTGCGAAACAAAATTACTTGAGCGCAATCAAACATGAACTTCAATGCTTTGACGAGAGATAGCACTTGGGCTTGTTTGGTGCCCCGAATGCAGAAATAGACATACAAGTTCACGAATTACGAACACGACAAGATAATGCTTCTGAAGCGTATCAATATAAATAGAACGTTCTTTTGACTTTTGTTTCACTGAGAAACATAAATATGTCAAAGGTTACTAACAAAATAAAATGATAAAAAACTCTTGTAACACGAAATAAAGATACTGTAACCCATTGCCTTTAATAAGCTGTTTCGCGTTATTCAATTAGAATAAAATTAACTTAGTTACCTAACTGAAGAGCCAACGTGACGGCGAAACTACGAGTGGTGGCAACAAATTTCACTGTTTGATTTTAATTATCAAGTTTTCAACCATTGCACTGTATGGTCATTGATCACCATGTGAACTCATATAGAAAGAGATGAGACTAAACCACCTCTGCGACTCACATTGCCTTGCAAGGGTTTTGCCAGACCTTGCAAGGTTTTGCATAAAACAATGGTTGTTAACTTTTCACGAACCACGACGCACACGTAAATATTTTCAAGTTTCAACACTTAACTGCTTTCTGCTCGAAAAAACTTGATTGCCATTATTACGTGTACCTTGATCTGCTTCGAAAATTAAAAGTAAAGTGGTACTGAAAGCAAAATCAATGGGATTTCTTAAGTTATGGCAATTGTATTCGATTAGATTGGCATTGACTTTATCCTTCCTGAGCCAGTGGTTCCAAAGATATTCTACTTCGAACACAACATAAGATCCCCCCTAACTGTAATTTTTATTGGCAACCCTGACGTTTCAACGTAGTGGTCGAGCCCACAGAGGCCTATATTATTCAATATGTAGGTTAAAAGGTCTATGTAGCTTAGCACAATTGCTGCATTACTTTTGGCTTGGCTGATATTATCAACTTCAGGATTGCCAATAAAAGTTACGCCTCTACGTACCGGCCAGTTGCTCGAGCGGTAACGCGTTCGTCTCTCGAGCGGGAGATCTAAGGTTCAAATCCAGGGCAGGTCAAATCGAACACAATGTTGCCAACGGCTTGTCACCGCTGCAACATTTCTTCGAAAGGAGCTGTGTTTTGCCCGCAGGCGCAATGATGCGAATGAGGCCCGCAAACTCGTTACAAGTTTCGGCGTAATACAGCGAGTATAATGAAAGATTTCATTTGAGGCCCTTACGTCATGTTTGAAGTAGAATATCTCTGGAACTGCAGGGTCAAGAAGGAAGGAGTCAAAGCCAATCAAATGTACTACGATTTTGCTAACTTTAGACACACCCATTGGTTTTACCTTCAGTCCTTGTTTAAGAGTAAAAAGGGTCCTAAGTGTTTTACAAACCAAGTACCGGGTCAGTTTTGGCTAAAAAATCAAAATGTATTCAAAAAATAGGTCTGCAGTAGTTTTTGAATCAAACACCGAGCAGTTACGGCTCCAGTGTGCATTTCCATCTCTCTGGACTCTTTTATAGTGGTACTCCGGAAATCGCTGCGTAGACAGGCCTAGGGTAACAATCGCGTATTTGCAGCGATCGCAGAACCAGCATTTTGATTGGCAAAATAAGACATATAAGTTGCTTGTAAATGGCAAAGCAATATGTCTTATTCAACACAATCTATTGATACAGCATTGAAGCCGTATGCCTATGGCAAGTTTCGCAGAAACACATGACTAGCGACAAGAACGCGATTCATTGAATTGCAATCGAGCGCGGCAGGGGATTTAAATCACAGGTGGTGATTTAACAATAAAATGCCTTTAAATGCGCAAGAGTGCCAAGTAAACATCCTCATTTTATTGTATAGCTTAGCTTCAATGAAAAACTAAGTGCCATTAAAACCTTAGCTCCTAAACGGAAAAACTTGATTTGATTTAGATGTAACTTTACACTTTGTGTCTCTTTTGCAAAGATAAGGATTGTTTTGATGTAAATAATGCAAAAGAACGAAGAGCCCGAGATGCCATCAGCTTGCTCAGCATTTTCAAGGCCCAGACCTCGAAGAAGAGTTCGACGCAATATAGAACCAAGCCCTGATCTTTGCAGAAGACTGGTGTTTGATGACTCACATAATAACAACGTCACAGGGAACGAAATTGACGTCACAACCGGATTTAATCAAGTTGCTCTGGAAGAGCAAGCGGGTTTTACAGATAAATGGCGCAATAATCGAGCTGAAATTGAGCGCAAAAATTCATTTTCAGCAGAAAACTTGACATCTAGCGACTGGGTTCCAATTCCGATGTCCGTTGATCGAACTCCGAGCGTGCTTAGGCGTTTTCAAAATACTGAGTTGAAAATTGAGAGACCGGAGTCGCCTGTTCCATTCCTTAAAAAACCACCTCCGGCTGTTGAGTCAAATCAAGATTCTTCAACTTCCAGTTCCGCAAACGCCCTTCCTCTAGTCTTGCCCTCAATTAGCGTTAGTGTGGCTTCCGCTTCAGTTATCGACCGGGAATCCATTTGTCTTCTGCCGAGGTCGTCTTCGGATATTCCGATCCGCTCCTTAAACTTGACTCCTCCACTATCTCCCCGTTCCAAAGATGACGCGATGCTGAGGTCATTACCCGAACGTCAGCAATCGAAACTAACAGGTGAGGTATAGAATTAGAAAATTTCTACATTTTGCTGAGAATTTTTTGATGTGGTCCACTTCTTATTCAAATAGAATTTTGCAATTTCGTCCGCTTCTTATTCAATTCAAATAGATTTCAAACTCTATTTCAGTAAGAATTCGACCACCCCTTAGAAGCCGTTTTTTCTTCGGAATAGATGTGTTTTCATAGTCATTGTATGGCTGCTTGATTGACTGGCTGCACTGAGATTTGAACGGTCACACCCCGATTCCGATGCTCGCGCTGTGCGGGTATTAAGCTCGGGATTGTTGACGTATCTACTCCATTCTACTCAAAACAGGTTTTTTTACCACTTTTTTAGACTTTTTTTGGCCAAATCTTCACACCAATTTTAGGATTTGGGCCAATTAGTAACACAGCTAAAGCTGGCAAATCGTATTTTTTCGCAATATGGTTGCACAAGCCACAAATTGGAGATTGAGCCGCAGAAACGCATGCACGTAATTTGGTAATTAAAAAAGATATCATCCGCCAGTGAGAAAAGGTTCAACGGATTTCGCCAGAGTTTTTCAACGTGAATTGAGTAACGTTGTTCTCGTGGTCACTTCCCTTGGCTGGGTCTCCTGTGCCGTCTCAATCTTAGCTAAAGTGCCATTCCAATTTCTAAACCACTCAGAAAAGCGGACAATAAAAATAAACAAAGAGCAAATTATTTCTTTCTAGCCGAGCAAAGATACTAAATGGCTTTTGATCGAATTAGTTCTTTCTTAATTGCGAAGAGCAGCGCTATCGAGGCTCAACATTCGCTGAGACCTTTTTTACCATCGCAAGTCTGCCTGGCGCCAGTTACTTGGAACGGAGCCAGTAACAGTCGTTCTTCTAGCTCGGTTATGTTTGTTTTGTTATGCTTGTAGACTCTCTTAATATGGGTCAAGTGTCGCACTTCATTTAGCCCTGCACTTCTTAGCGTATAACTTAGTCTTTGTTTACTGTATGTCGAAGTGTAGTTTTTTCTTCAAAGCAGACCGCGGCGTATAATTATCTTCGGCTAAATATTTGCTACGAGTTGTCTGTAGTAGGCTACCATTTTATTGATTCTGAACCCTAATAAATTTTATTGATTTGCTTGGCATTCCAATCAATTAATGGCTATTTATAAATCATTGAGAATTAATGAGATGTTTGACAACAATTAAATAAAATGATATAACCACAAGCTTATCGGGCATATAAGAAATCAGTCGTAAATTATATACTACTATTTTATTTATTAAAATCGATTTCACCCCAGCTGGGCATCATCAGTTAGATCTAAAAACAATCAGCGTATACTTTAAAAACAAAATCATCATAAAACCTAAATAGACTATTACATCAATCAAATTGAAAACAACATAAAATGGACTCCAATAACAGCGAAATTAAAGAAAATATAATACTGTATATAGTAAAACCTCTATTGCAAAGCAAATATATTGAAAACCTTGTTTTATCTACACCACCACAACATCAGAAAAAAATATACAAAAAAGTTGTTTAAAATAATAAACCCCTACAAAAAAAATAAAAAAAATTTTTCAATTATGCTACACAACCAAAAAAGTAAACATATCTCCAAACCTTAAAATGTAGAAAACTTAATTTTTTTTTCAAAAATAGGTGGAATTGGAAAAGAACACATTACAAAACTCTTATCTTGGTTGGCAAATCCAGAAGTAGGAAGAAAAGGACCTTGGATTTGCCAACCAAGATAAGAGTTTTGTAATGTGTTCTTTTCCAATTCCACCCATTTTTGAAAAAAAAATTAAGTTTTCTACATTTTAAGGTTTGGAGATATGTTTACTTTTTTGGTTGTGTAGCATAATTGAAAAATTTTTTTTATTTTTTTTGTAGGGGTTTATTATTTTAAACAACTTTTTTGTATATTTTTTTTTGATGTTGTGGTGGTGTAGATAAAACAAGGTTTTCAATATATTTGCTTTGCAATAGAGGTTTTACTATATACAGTATTATATTTTCTTTAATTTCGCTGTTATTGGAGTCCATTTTATGTTGTTTTCAATTTGATTGATGTAATAGTCTATTTAGGTTTTATGATGATTTTGTTTTTAAAGTATACGCTGATTGTTTTTAGATCTAACTGATGATGCCCAGCTGGGGTGAAATCGATTTTAATAAATAAAATAGTAGTATATAATTTACGACTGATTTCTTATATGCCCGATAAGCTTGTGGCTATATTATTTTACTGACCCCTAAATGCGAAGTCGTCGGTATTTCTTCTTTCTTCTCCTGTGTGTGATTTTCATCCAAAACATATCCTCAAACAATTTGACAACAATTAGTCAATATCTTTCCTTTATTTTTGTTTCTTGTATTATGGTTCTATGTTTTGTGGTATTCAATCTAAATTTTCTGACAAATACAACACTAGCGGTTAAGTTCAATGCTGTCGAAAAATGTTTCCAATTCAAGTTTATGCTTTGACGTCACCGAAAAACGATCAATGGCATCAATTTAAACAGTTTCAGTCGTACTTAACGCAATAACTTATTCATCAAAGAGAACGAAAACTCGTGATCATACAGAAGCAAAGAGTCGGGAAGGGTAGGGTTCTGGCAAGAGAGTTTTAGTCATTCAGTCTTAGTTAGGGCTATATAGCGGCGGCGATAGCTCTAATGTAGAGCGCCGGATTTGTAATCGAAAAGTTGCTGACTCCCGGTTCGATTCTCGAGGTGACAATGCGTCGTTGTGTCCGTGGGAGAGACACTTTGCGCTATTTCCTACTGTGGCCAAGCAGCCTACCCCTTGTGGTGGCCCAGCCTAACAAAAGACTTCCTAACAGAACCCCCAAGAGTACTCTGCGTTGGTGTCATTTGACGGATGCAGAGTGCGGTCTGCGACTTTTAGGTGCTAGGCGTTTAGGCACCACTAGGGGATTATGGGTCGAGACTATGCGCCGGGACTTTTATGCACCAGAGCTAAAAAATTTAAAAAGATTTTTTTTCCGAAAAAAAAAAGTCACGGTTCATGCAAGTGCCTAGTTTATACGAACGAACAAACGAGGCTATGTTTTGGTTGAATTTTATGTGATAAATATGCATTGGTGATCTCTGCTTTTTAATTGCTCAAAAAGAGGGAAATTGTCAATACTCTTTTTCAGCCATCAAAAACCCAATCAAAATATTAACAAGAATAGAATCATAACTTCTTCACATTTTCTGTACTTCTCTAGCGCCGCATCCTACTATACTTTATGTATTGTTTTTGTTTGTGTTTTTAGTCATACCCAAAATTTTGTTTTATTGCTATGTTCTGGCTGCTTGTATGACTCTATCACACCATTGCTTTTTTCAGAATTTTTCTGCTTGAGGAGAACGCGGCCTTGTTTGAAGAGAAACGTTAACACTTTTGCTTTCTCATCTGGGAAAAAAAGGAAAAGAAGAAAGACTTGGTCCCTATGAAGGTGAAGACATGCGTTTAATGACCGTATTACCAAAGCAAACTTAACCCAAGTCTGAATTAGGTTGAAATTTAGATTGGTAATAAAAATTCAAACATTGATGTAACCTCATCCTCAATTCAAATTTAAGGAGGACTGCTGGCAAATTTAATGCAGTTTTAAAATCAGTGCAATACTATTCGATAATCTTTGCCATACTCCATTCTTTTTTACTCTACTGTTGTAGCGATATTATAATTCAAACGCTATATGTTTTATTCCCCGACTTTAGCGCGACGTTAAACGATCTTAGTTGGTAATAATGACTTTAATAATAGTGTAGTGCTGGAACACAGATGTTTCTAACTATGTACTGATTACTGGCACTGTACACCCATGGTGTGGCAGTAATTAGCGATAGAGTTGCCATGCCACACATGGTAATTAACGTCAGTGTTGCCAACTAAAATCGTCATATATTGCATTAAAGTCTACCACTGTCGTGTTCCCCCACTAGACTACTGGTTAGTGCATTTTTTGAGATAGACCTGACTTTTGTAAAAAAAAGGTCAATTTATTATGAGCAAACAATCGCCAGGTCAGACGCGTGCCACTTGTTTGCCATCTTTATAACTTTTTGTAGCCATGTGCAGTGGGCTATGTATAAAAGCTAATTTGAAAGATTTTAGAAAGTCCTTGTGGTTAAGTAGCCATGAAAAGAGACAAAACTCCCCTTTTCCATGTCAATAACGTGACAGCAAGCGTGCTTTTTTGTTGCAAATGAAAAAAAATGACAGGTCTTGTTGTTGAAACCGTAGTAAATGATTCATCCTCTTGTTATATAAATTTGTCACTTCGCTCGAGCAAACGATTTGATTGGGGTAAGGCTGTCGCTGTGGAAAGGAGAAGGAATAAATTGCTCTGTAGCAGTGGGACCATAGGCGTAGCCAGGATTTTTGATTGGGGGGGGCCCAAACCACAAATCACACGCAATGACGTCATCAGAAATTTTCGAAAAAGTAATTTTTTGTGGGGCAAAGATATCGTAGAATGGAAGATCTGAAGCCGTCGCCTGATGGCACTTTGCCAGGATTTTGGTAAAGGGAGAGGGCGAAAACTAATTGTTGAAAAGTGTAAAAGTCTAACTTAGAAGACGTGTTGAGTAAGCTAGTGTATTCAAACGTATCAGAGACAGGGGTCTGGGGGCGGAGCCCCCAGCCGCCGATGGCTATGGAGGTCTGGGGGCAAAGCCCCCAGCCGCTGGGCGATTTTTGTAAGTTTTTGGAAAAAAAAGCTATTTAAATTCCATTGGATCACATTTCGCACGAGTTCAGAGCCATTTCAAAGAACTAGATTTTTAACATTTCAAAGCCAATCAAAAAAATTTAGTTGTTCAATCCTCTTTTTGCAATTAAATCCCAAAACACGCTTAGAATCTTGCATTATGGTGTAAAATTTTAATTGTAAGTGATTTGGTCTATAGGGGGAAGTAACGAACATTGCCTCCTGCAATACTTTAGCAGTAAATAATTAAGTTTATAATAACGTTAAACGAGGGCCTGGGGTGGCAACTTTTAGGTCAAAACTCTTAGATTTCTCACAGGTTTTGCATATAAATTGTTAAAAATTTGCATTAAGGGGCCCCTGGCCCGGGAACCTTGGTCGTCAGTCAGGGGCCCTTGGGCTCCCTGGTTGCCAGTTAGAGGCCCCGTAGCCCCTTGCTTGTCGGTTAGGAGCCCAGGCCCCCTGGTTGTTAATTAGGGGCCCTGGGGCTCCCTGGTCGTGAGTTAGGGGCCCCGGGGCCCCCTGGTCGTCAGTTAGGGACTCCAGGACGCCTTGGTTGTTGGTCAGGGACCCTGGGGCCCCCTGGTCGTCAATTAGGAGGACCCCGGGGCCCCTCGTTGTCGGTTAGGGGCTCCTGGCCCCCTGGTTGTTAGTTAGGGCCCTGGGGCTCCTGGTTGTGAGTTAGGGGCCCCGGGGCCCCCTGGTCGTCAGTTAGGCACTCCGGGGCCCCCTGGTTGTTGGTTATGAGCCCTGGGGCCCCCTGGTTGTCGTTTAGGGGCCGCCTGGTTGTCGGTTAGGAGCCTGGGCCCCCCTGGTTGTCAGTTAAGGGGCCCCCTGGTTGTTGGTTAGGGTCTTTTGGTTGTTAGTTAAGGGCCCTGGGGCCCCTGGTCGTCAGTTATGGGCCCCCTGGTTTTCAGTTAGGGGTCCCGGACCCCTGGTTGTTGGTTAAGGATTGAAGGGCCCCCTAGTTGTTAGTAAGGGCCCCCTGGTTGTTAGTTGGGGGCCCCGGGACTCACTTGTTGTCATTAATATTATTATTATTGTTAATTACTGTTATGTGCGTAATTACTGAAAAAAAACTGCAACTAAACATCGCCAGGCTATGTTGTCATAACTTTTTGTCGTTATTGGTATTTTGATTGGGGGGGGGGCCGGGCACCCTGGGCCCCCCTGGCTACGCCTATGAGTGGGACTCTGTTAATTCGGCAGTTGTTAATACTAATAATTGCATTAATCATAACTATTTTTGATTCAGCGAAAATGCAGGGTGACCAAAAAAAAAAACAGTACCCATAGTAGACTTCCACGCGAAATGCCTTTTCTTTGGTTGACCGAAGATATGGTGGGAAAAATATTGTTGCAATATTCCATACACTAAATCAATCTACTACTACAACCTGATAAAAAGATGTGAAATAATTAATGGTTAAAAATTTTATTCAAATATTATTTTGTGAGTTCTGCTTTTTTGGATCAAAAAAAGTTTTTTTTGAACGTTTCAAAACATTAATCGCTTCATCATCAGTAGATAAACAATGATCAACGTTGTAACGATCGAGCTTTTAGCTAACAAAAGTACAAAAAAAGGCAATACGGCGTAAAAAATTCTAATAATAGCAGTTTCATTTCAGTTCGAAAAATACAACAACCTGTTTACTGTAGGGAATTAGCATATAACACGTACGTAAACATTTTCAACTGCTAAGTTTATTACTCAATGGTTGATCTTGCGGTAGCGCGTTTGTCTCTGAAGCGGGAGATCCGAAGTTTAAATCTCGAGTGATCAAATAGACACGCACTGTTAAAACGGCTGAAAGAAGCTGTGTTTTCTGTCGATGTAATGACGCGGGGATGGGGTCTGCAAACTCGTTATACACGTTTTGGCGTTATATAGCGAGTTTAATAGATTTGATTTTTTTACATTTTTTAAGCCTAAATTTTAAAGGGATTGTGACATGATTTGTTTTGGTTTGATAGAGCGTTGACATCCAACAAATAAAATTTGCACATTGGACCTATTTTGGTCAAGAAAGTTGTTTGATCGAGCCCACCCTCAACGGCAGCACTGGATGTATTGACAGCGGAGGATAGGTACTAGGTAGCATTAACAGCAGCGGAAAATTTTTTGTCAGAAGCTTTGAGCAGCCAAATTAATCGTCAAATAACGGATAACAAACAGCATTAATCTCAATGTTACAATTTAAACATGTTTGAAACCCAGCAACAGGTTATTTATTGGGTGGGTAAGTTTTTTCATTAGTTAGCTGTAAGCCTAATCCTTATTTGCTTAAATAGTGGTCTTCTAAATAAGCTTACAAAACAGCTTATTTTAAGTTCGCACATTTGTCTAAGCTTTTATGAGAGATCAGGAAGATCGCTTTTGCTTTTTAGTGAAGACTTGGTTTCAAAAACTTTTTCGATTTGTTACTCTAATGCCATCAAGCTGTTGTACTTTAGATGTGATATTGCTGTTCCTGTAGAATCTACAGCAGTATTGGCGCACAGTTTAAGTTAAACATCAGTATAGGCCTACACGTTGCAAACAATTTGATTGTAAACTGCGTTTACTGTGTTAGTTTACCTCACGTTACATTAGCACAGCACACTGTTGCATAGGGCAGGTTCTCATTTGAAGCGTTGTTTACGGCACTGTATAGTTCCTGTTAGTTGGCTATGTCAAGGATTTGCGGAATAAGCAACAACAGAAAATTCGAACCATTTTGAAAGCCTTCGAGCAAAAAGAATGAAGCTTGCTCGCATTTGCCAGCGAATACAGTACTGCGTTAAAGCATAGTCACTTTAAATTTAGTGACTATGGTATAACTAAAGCTTGATAAAATGTTTCAGTAACGTAGTTTGTAATTTGTTTTGTTACTTTGGGGTTCTTTCTTGTAGATGAGAGCATAGTGCAGCAGATTGTGACAACCATAGAACCCCAGCGATACGCCAGGGATCCCGCTAAAAGGTTGGTTATCACTTCCACACCATTCAAATTGTGGGCATCCTATCACCGCAAAGAGGACCTCTATGGAGTGCCAGTGCAACCCATTGGATGCCTTTTTACCACTCTCTTGAATGGTCGTGTTTTCGCTCAAAATAACAACCGCACGTAATAATCGCTCGTATTGTCATGTATGGCAGCGAAAAGACATTTCGTAACTAAATTTGTTTTTGTCTTTCAGTTCATGACCTGTAACGTGGATCGACCATCCCCGGATGAGCACTTCCTAGTTGGCGCTTATGTCACTCGTGACGTCCATCATGGATTAAGTTCATGCGAAATGATTCTATGCATATATTCTTCTAATTACACGACCGTTTATATCTTGCTGTGAATATTTTATTTCTTGCTTTATTGGTGTTCAATTTTAATAAAAGTTTTCAGCATGAAAAAATAAAACATGGTAATTGTTATTAACGCTGTACAGTTTTGTTTAGCCCTTGAGCTGTTATGGCTTGGAGGCAGTGAAAAACACTTCCCGTCTTCGTTCAATTCTAATTGCCTACCAGCCTGATGCTCGCAGTGAAAGCTTTATCTCTTTTAATATGAACTTCAAACAGATAAACTGTGAATCCCAATTTAAAGACACCACCTGAAATCGAGCCTGAGGTTACCATTGCATAATGCACCACTGATCATGTAGTTCATGTACCGTTACAGCCTCAAAAATAACGATCACTTTCGACAACGTTTTTTAACTAAAAATATCTCTTACTGTTAGTTTTTGTTTATCCAGGAAGTTACGTAAGCTAAGCATAGCTTAACATCCTTAAGGAAGTGCCATAGCAGTGACTGTTAGAGTAAAGAGAAACGCATCGCACTTTAATACCTCTCAAGTTTTCACAGCAGAAGTTATTGTTTTCGCTTCAAAAAATTGTAAAATGGGTTCAATTTTTCAAGTCGTATCAAACACTTGCAATAAGCCTGTAAATAATTATATACGGAACGTAAACGTTACATGAGATTAAGATCTCTAAAATGAACAAAACTTATTAACTCACGATGTCGTAACTCGTTTGTTGCTACCCTACCTAAGCGTACCACTACGGGTGATTTTTTTTTCTTTGTTTCGCCAATGTAGCTAGTACGATGTTGGAGTAACAGATCGGAAGAGGGTCAAAGTTGATTAAAAGAAACAAAATTTACGTAGCGATTTTAGCAACCAAATCTTAAAAATAACACTTGGTGCAGAACTCAATTAGCTCATGGCCTTATACCTCAAAACAGACAGAAACGGAGTTCTAACTCCTCCGCTTTGATTATCATCAACGAATCAAACATCAAAGCAGTCCCTCAGCGAAGCGATCACAGCAAATATTTATCCTCCTGTCACCGGACAGCGTCAAACGCTAACTTGTATAACTACTGTATCGGACAATACGCACACTTTTGCATTTCGATAAGTATTTTTTGTTTGGAGGAATTCGCACCTGCTTATGAGTTCCTGTGAATTTTTTCAAATTCGTTTCCAGCACTAAATTTGTTGCTTGTTTGAAGCCATCAAGCATGATAATCATCGTAAAGCGTCTTATCCAAGGACGCAACAGCGTGACCAAGGTGCGGGTTTTGAAAATTTGAACCCAGGGCCAGATCATGCAATCAAGGTCGTCGTAAAAACGACACTTTTACCCTCTCGGCCGCGCTGCCAACAATTACTCCCAAAACCATTGACCTTCGCACAATTGCGCTGAACCACCTTATTTACATTATACTTTGTAGATTCGTGATGCAACGAGTAGGAAGAGACTGAGGGGGCTGAAGCGAAAGTTCTTTGATAATTTAACCCAAATATTCCACTTTTATAACGTGCTTTGAACTGTACTAGAAAGTAGGGGGGTGCTAAAAGGGTTAAGCAATTAAACTCTTTCGAAAGAATTCCAAACCTTAGCAACTAATTTCTTTCAAATGATTTTAAAAACTTGCGAATGCTATCGAAAAGGCCTTAAAATGCTTATTAAAAGGGTATTCAGGTCGAAAAAACTTTGCTCGTTTTCTCTCAAAAAATTTTGACAGATCTTAAGATTAACTTCCCTAAATTTGAGTTTTTTTATGACCTTCCCTTCCCGAGGTATGAGAAGTCAAGTCAAGTTTATTTTACCATTATACGTTAAAAGTACGCAGATAGGAAGCAGCGAAAGACCATGCAGTCATCTACGATGTAAATTAGATTTAGATTTCCCCTTCGAAAGGCTTTTTCCTCTTAGAAATTCGTCCAAGGTTGCCAACTAAAAATATAATTTCCAAAAGTTATCGCATGTTTGTAACTTTCAATAAGTGTTTTTGGCAGTACTGTTGTCAAGCCAAAGTGCAGCGTCAGAATTGTAAATTAGCTGCTTTTCAAGTAAATTCAAGTCAACTTTCCAAAGTTAATCTTCTGTGACAACACTGGCAAAATGGCAACACCGAAGAAAGAGAAAAATTGTTAACTTTGAACTGCAATATCTTGAAAACGACAAGACGTAGAAAATTGAAATTTGGTGAGAATGGATTTTAGGCTTTTCCAACATTTTGGTCTACAGTGAAAAACTTGACTTGAATGTTCCTTTAGGTTATGTCCAAAAAAATGCGTGCGGTTATTGCTTGAATGCCGTTAAAATAAAACTACTTACTGTTGATCAATTGTGACGCAATAATAATACACGTATCATGTTTTAACTAAGTCGTCGTTCAGAGTTGCAACGTTAGGTTTTTGTAGCCGCTAAAAGGCTAAAGCACTAGGCAAGTGCGTATGTCAAGCCCAAACCAAGCGCGACATTTTGTCAATCTCAAGCCCGAACCGGAATTCGACCTGAAAAGCCTGGCCCGACTAACAAATCTGTTTCAACTGTGCCCTGTTGGAGTGGGCCCAATAAATGGAATACTACATGCGTTATAATTCAACGCTTATGTTGGCATCATAATCTAGCAGATATGCTAGCTTGTCAGTTTTGTATCCTACCAATTAATTATCTCCAGGGAGTCTCTCACTGGCGCCATCTTTTCTAATTTCGGTTGTTAAGAGGGTTGCTATGACTCTAATAATTGTTGCAAGTTGCCTAAAGCAGCAGAGCAGTCATTTGAGAGTTGATAAGTCTACCTATAGCTAGCCTAGCTGACGAAAGGTTGCGCGCCTGCTACTACATTTTTTGATTGAGTACTCCCGGCTTGCCTGCACTCTTTCTGCGAGTACACAAATGTCCCTGAGTTTGAAGCATAAATCTTACAGCAAAGATCTGCTATACGAGTATGTTGGAGCTTATTTGACGATCGAAAGATTCTTTCTTTCACAGTTTTCTGTTGCAATCCAAGTGACTACTTTTTGAAGAACCGGCCAATTATCGAGCGGTAACGCGCTCTTCAAACAGATCAAACAGGACACAATGTTACCAAAGGCTCGCCTCCGCTGCGACGTACATTTTTGCGAAAGGAGTTAGCTAGATTGCCCGGGCGCAAAGATGCAGAGATGGGTCCAGTCAACTCGTTACAAGCTTTGTCGTACAGCAGCGTAATAAAGCGATTATAATAAAATATGGGATTTAATCTGTTTTTAAGATGAAATTTATTATTTGTTTGTTTTTTGTGCTTATAATAGCGATATTCATAAGTTAAGAAAATAAATCTTGTAATTGCATATCGATCCTTTTTTGCAAGATCTGTGGTGACTGATGCATGAGGGAGATATCGTTGACTGGCTGATTATAATCTGATTAGTTTATGCAGCAATGAGAATGGTCTAAACCGGCTTTAGCAGGGTCTAGTCCAATTACAGCAGTCCATTATCAAAATAATGTATATTTCTGCCACTTGAATGTGTGAATGGCTTGAAGTGTGACAAATTATTATGGATTAACTCAAGTATGGTATTATTAGTGTGGTGATGACATCTGCAACCGTATTTGATTGCAAGGGCCTGTTATCAGTGGAGGCTTGGGGAGGGGGTGCAATTACGTGACAGAGGTGATGTTGTGCTTGAGTTCTTTTTGCCCGTTATTGTAATTAAAAAGAAGCAAGGTACAGTCTTGTTTACTGTAACTTTGTCAACAGTTTTTTGTTTTGTTGTTTCATTTAGATTGTTAATCAAAGCACAGTAAATGGAAAAAGCTGTTATTTATTAAAATGACTATCATTTTAATAATATCCTTAGGACCGCTGCTTGGTTTAACTTTACAAACCTTAACTTAAGCGTAAAGTCATTCAGCTATTTGAAGTTTTGCCTTTTCATCGCAATTCCAGATTGTCAAAGTACTTATTCAGGGTGGACTAAATAAATGAATAAATGCATCATGGGCTGAAAATAATGTGCACACGTTTTGATGTTTGTTGTCGTTGCTGTATATTATCCTTCTGTCACCGGACAGCGTCACACGCTAGCTATTGGACGACCTGTACACTTTTCATTGCAATGACTACTTCGTACTTGGAATGATCCGCACCTGTTTGGGAGTTTCAAGTGATCCAATGTTCCAGTGGATTTCTTTAAACTTTTGTCCACTGAATTTGCTGCTTGTTCGAAGCCACCAAGCTAAGATAATCATCGTAAAGTGTCTTATCCAAGGACGCATTAACGTGACCAGGGTGCAGGTGGTAGTCAGATGATGCGATCAAGGTCGTCGTAAAAACAATGTCTTTAATCTCTCGGCCACGCAGCCGACTACCCTCTCGGGCCCCAACCTCTCATTTGCAAGTCTTTCGCCAGGATGGGCCATTACAGTGGTTAAATTCTGCTAAATTTAATAAATTGTTTTAAATTATGTCATGTTAGAAAGAAATTCGAATGCTTGGCCTCGATGAGAAATATTGTTAAACATCTTTCCCAAAGGCACTACGACGCAATGCCAGTTTAAGAATTGAACCGCAGTCATCAATTGAATTGACGATCACTAACTCAAAGTTAAGTGACCTATCGCGATATAACGCTGTCGTCTTTAGCGTATTTCAGTACTAATCTTGGACTTTTGTATCTCTTGCTCTAAACCTTTAACAAATACAGTTAGTACCGCCCTTGCTTAATGAATATAAAGTATAGTCGTTCGCTGTTGTTTGAAACGTGCTTAACCTTCAATTACAAACTACTTAACAATGATTGCTAATAGCTACCCGGAAATATCACTGCAAATCAGCAAAATATCGATATCAGCAGTGCATGAAACATTTGAGATGGATTTTGCTCAATTAAATGCAGAATGCAAATTGAGAAAATTGAAAAAATGTAACAAACAAACCTGCAGAGATGAGAGGTTTGATTTGCAATATATAATATTTATGTGATAATGTGATGTCGCGATTTTCTATGCTAAAACCGTATGCAAGTAGCAGGTCTTACTCACTATTGAAGGAAAAATAAGATACGCGGTAAATGTTGGTTTAACAACTATTAGGCCAACTTTTCTGTTTTGGTTTAATTATTTTTGGGATAATTGTTATTTTTTGGCAAGTATTTTGTCGCATAATTGTGATTAAATCAATCATTCGATTTTAACTTGTGATATTTTCTGGTAGAAGGAAATGGACTGAGTTTTCATCGCAGAACTTTTGTGCAGCAAAACTTGAAAATTCAAAGGTCAGAACTTTGTAAAGAAGAGAAAAGAGTTTTTTTTGAAGTGAAATGAAATGACCCGAAGCAGCAGGAGCTTGCACTGCTAGATAATCTCATAACGAGCCGCTCCTTCGCTGCACGGTTTTATCGTTTTTTGGGATCGCTGCAATTAGCTAGCATTGCAGCAGCACGTGACTTTTTGGCGGGAAATCTTGTACCGTAATGAAATTAATACAGCGCTCGGCACAATTAGATCTAAATATAGCAACATTTCAACAATTTAAATCTCAAATACGCTGATCTATTGAAATTATAACATGAAATAATTACTTTATGGCACATTAAATCGACAAGGGAAAATTGCTATCGAAAATAACGTAGTTTGGGCTAAACATAATTGGGTTCCGAATTTTCAATTACCGATTTGAAATAGTAGTTGCTTGATTTTTAAATAAATTTTATGCTGAAAATAGCACTGTTTCAAATACCAACAAAACTTCAGTGTCAATACTGTCAAATCGTTTTTTGTTTGAGTTTCCCTTCAAATTAACTTAATGTGAAAATGAAGAAATGATGGATTAAATGTGAATCATTATCACGTTTAAAATTCACGGCTCTTTACAATAGTTTTAAGCAAAACAGTAAACACCATTTAAATGAATGTTTTTCCTACTTTTTTGTGATGCTTTCCTAAAATGAAAAAAAACGTCGTTTTTTCGCTTCAAAATAATTCTGTACAATTTTTGAACTGTCTTGTTTTGAAGTCTTTTGCGTTTGTAAATATTTGCTGAACAGTGTAGCACGTCTGTGATAAACTTTAAGTAAATATTCGATGTTTATTGTGAAACCAAGAAAAACCGAAGGCTTCTGTTGATGTCGATAATACCTGGGTGCGGCAGAAAAACTGAACATATTTTAAAACGTTACTAGACCAAAGCTTTTTCAGTTATCCACATGGTTGGAAATAATTTACAGTTGTCGTATTTGAATTGCCATTTGGCCTAGAAGAATAAAAAATCAGAAAAACTATTCATTAATATGTTTAATTTTTTCTAGGGTTTTGCTAAACTTTTTGTCACTCATGGAGAAGCAGCACCCTCAAAATTTAAAAAATTTCGGGTAGCATTTTCGACTAAGCAAAAAAAAACTGTTGCTGATAAAAAGCAAACAAATTTTCTGTGCTATGGGTTAAATTAAAAGTTTAAAATTGCCGACTCATGATGACATCATCAGTTTAGTGCTTACAGGCTCCTCTTCAACAAAGTAGGGACTCCTAATTTTTTTTTAAAGTCAAATCAGAAACCTCTTGAAAAAATTTTTTAAAATGAATTAATCAGCAGTTTTTCTAATCTTTGATTGTAGGCCCCAAGGCAGCTCAATCACAACGTAAATTTACTTCAACTATATGGATAACTGAATCAGTATTACCACAGTAGGTTTGTTCGGCCCTACCTTGTATAATCAAAAGCGTTTTCGCACTCAAAATTTTGAAAACATTTCTGTGTCGACTCGGATTGGATAACTTCCTAATATTTGTGATACTGAATCTTTAACTAATGAAATATAAAACTTATTTCTTTATAGGCAGTTGACAACCAACAGGGGCGTATTTAGGGGGAGCATTGTGCCATGGCCCCCCCTCTGGGTCGCCAGTAAAGTATGATTAGCTCAGAATAGTATGCAAGATACTACGTTTTTACCACTTTTGGGGTCAATTTTTATACTAAAAGCGAGAAAAGCCTTCTCCAATGGCATAAGAATGAAAAATGGTGTAGTTTTGCTCTGGACGTGAAGTTATTGCATTCTCAAACAATTGCTTATCAGTTTGGTTGATGACCTTTTTTTTTTTGGTCTTCACTTAAAGTTGGGCTAACAAGCGCAATGAAGACATTTTATTTGTTTATTTGTTGGTCTTCACCTTCCTTCAAATGCAAAATCCGTTCCAATTTGGCATTAAGATCGTTTTGCACTGGTTTTTATCTCCGAAACAGCCCCGCTTCTTTCCAAATTCTTGGCTACGCGCCTGGGCCCCCCTTTCGAAAATTCTGCGTACGCAACTGACGACCAATTAACCTCCGAGATCCGAAGAAGGATTTGAGGATGATAAACGGTAGATCAAGATTTAATTTGGCAACACTGAGGGTCTGCAGTTCAAATCTCGGATCGGTCAAGTCAAATACAGTGTTGGCATCTCTGCGACCTGTCTTCGAAAGAAGCTATATTGCTCGGGCTCTATGACGCGGAGATGGGTCCTACAGTTTAGACACTTCGGTGTAATACAAAACAAGTAACTATGGAAACATTTTTCTAGCATATTCATTCAGCCAAAGAATATGTACTAGATAGTAACGAAGAATCAATAAAACGATAAAATTGAAATTTTACGCCACTTTGCAGCCATTTGCTTTTGTCATAATTTGGTCGCGACGACAGATGACTTAAATCTGCTGCTACTTATTTTAGGTCCACAATTTAAATTGATTTCTCAGTAGAGCTTCATTATTCGGAGCAAATAGGCGATTTATATTTACAAGAGATAGATTGGGCGTAACCGATGTACACTAGGGAAACAATAGAAAAGTAACTGGCTGTGACATCACTATTTTATGCTTGGGATTGTGACGTCACACCAGACGTTGAGCGATAAACGACACAGATGTTGACCGGCCTCGATCGTCGCTATTTTCCGTCTGTTGGAATCCCGAGGGCCGACAGCCAAGCTCTACCTATAATCTACTTGCCTCTGGCGCAGACTTCAAGTGTGAGTGAAATTTTTGACCGAAATTTTTCTAATTTTTTTACAAGTTTGAAATTTTAATTGCTACGGATTATTTGGTAATAACAACTCTTCCGTATTTGATGACGTATTTTTAATTCCAATTAACGAGTTAATGTTGATGTGAAGTATAAATAACAGCTGTGCATTGTGCAATGTGCATGAGCAGACCAGCAGAGAGCTTTTTTGTTAAATAACGTTGTGCTTTTAAAACTTCAGCCACCACCCCGATTTTGCGTAAAAATCATATTTTCATACGATAACTGTCGATTGCCTCGGGATAATTCACCTTCATCAGAAAGGGTTATCCGACAAAAACGCCTTCGCCGCAATGTTTTCAATGACAGCATAATCTTGATTCAATTTTCACTTTAGATACCGTTACGCTCTTAAAAAACTGCGCGTTACGTCGGCAGGATATTTAATGGGAAAGAACTTAAGAACCCATGGGCGTAGGAGCTCAAAATGATTTGGGGGAGGCACCAAAGTTTTGCCCGAAAAATGACATTGAAAGTTGCCTGACAAATCAATCGTTTTTTCCGTCCAAATTGAGGTGATCTCCGAAAAAAAAAAAAGGTGTTCACTCAAATGAAGATGGTTGTGATCTCAAAAAAAAAGATTTTCACTCAAATTGAGACAGTTTTTCTGTCCAGCCGACATGAAATTGCCCAAAATTTTGAGGCAAAATTGCCCAAAAAATATGAAATTGCCCGAAATTTTGACGCAAAATCGCCCAAAATATATGAAATTGCCCAAAATTTTGCCCGAAATTTCAACACTCTACACTAACCGGGGGGGCCGGTGCCCCCTGGCCCCCCCACCTCCTACGCCTATGTAAGAACCAAACGGAAATCTTTGAACGTGATAAAAAACGACTTAAAATAAAAGCGTTAGTGTATTTTTCTCGTGCGTGGAGGATAATTATTGATCACTAAATCAATATTTATTCACACATTTCAATTGCGTTTGTTGGGTATAGATTAAGTTCAAGTTAGCATTTGATTTTGAATTATAGTTATAGTTAACATTTACGTTGAAATCACATTCGTACTAAAAAATAGATTACAATCGGGCGAAACAGGGCTGGCTTGGCTTGCTTCAAATCCACGTCAATTTTACGATGCGAAGAGATTGATTTGCTTTATTCGCTGGAAAAGGAAATTCTCATCAAACCTGGCAATTAAACAATTTATGCGTTTGGCGAATGCTGGTAGCCAATATTTTGTATCTGTTTTGAACAGCTCAACCAATTTTGCATCGATATCCATACCTTGTTCGATTGACAAGCGTTAGGTATTTTATAAATCCATGTTGCATTCGGGTGTCAAGTTTCCTCTAGTTTGGTTTGTTTTGTTCGATAAAGCAAATTGAGAAAAAGAGAAAAGAAAGAGAAAAAAGCTTTCAAGAGCATTATCAGAAGAGAATAAAGAAAGAAAAAAAGAGTGGATTTCAGTTGGGCGAGCCCAGGCAAGATTTACTACGAATATTTAAAACAACTTTAAACAGTTAGATTTACTACAGCGCTATCAAAAGCAGTTGCGATATTGAGGAGATAGAGGTTATTGCAAAGTTCACCTAGTAGTTGTGGTTTGATTATTTTAATTCTAGTTATTTGAGCGGAGCAGGCAATTAAACAATTCTGTTGCTTGTAGGGTTAGGATAGCTCAAAAATTAAACAGCTTACATTGTTACAATCAATAAAAAATTGTCGAAAAATAAATTTAATTTACGGCACTCTGTTTGTGTTGTGCTTCCGAGTAGATTCTGAGAAGTAATTAAAACCGAAGATTTCGGCTGGAAAAACAGAATTTCTTAGATAAAAAATTTTGAATGTACCGTTGTGATGAGTTAAATGCCTACAGTATATCTATATGATGATGGAGTAAAGTCTGTCAATAGTGATTTGTAAAAAAATTAGTTACAGTATCTTCATTAGTTGTGGTTTGAATAGCTCCTATATACATACTTCCGGTATTGTAACATGTCAAGATTGGTAAACTACTGTGCAGTGCTACGTACGTAGTCTTTGCAACGGTGTTCAGCACTACCACTACCACAACGTACTGGAGAATTATGATGTTAATTGTACGTGGGGCAAGCCCGTATTTAAAACAGTATATATTTTTAGTAGTGTTGCAGATCCTGCATTTCTGTAGCATTATCCTGAAATACTGTAGTGATTTAAAAAAGTTTATTTAAAATGAACAGAACCAGAGAAGAGTTCAAAGCGCATAATTATCTATAGTAGAATAAGAGTTTGCAATGTTTCGCTCATCTTTGATCTGTTGCTTGGTCTTCAGCGTAAAATCTCCCAATGCAGAACAGTCACTGTGGCGATTGTGTACGGCCTTATTTCATGTAGTTGTAGATGTCTGCGGTCTGCCAGCTGACGTCCGAGCTCATATGGATTGAGGTTGTTAATATTGGTTATTATTAATTTCTTAGATTAGATTATTGTTTAACTAACGCATGTTTGAAATGTCTACTGCTGCTGTTTCAATCAGCAAAATGTTTGCTGAAAAGCCGTTTCCCAAGCCTTGTAGTTCCCCAGTTATACGATGCTTGTTCGAGAATTCTGATCGTAAAGAAACTAAGAAGATGTTGGACGAGATGTTACTGGATGAATCGACTCGTCTTCGTTCAGTCTGGAACTTCGATGCTGCTTCTGCCGGAAAGCGCGACAAAAATAGCGGCGAAAATGACGCAAAAATTCCGATGTCCACAAACCAACGATTTGTCAATTGGGAACGGCAAGATCGTAAATCAGTTCCTCACTACTACTCAAGGCCGTTCCATCGCCACCGATCGGAGTTGAGAAATAGCGAGCGCAATTCATCTCTACTCAGTTCTTCCACAAAATCCGAGATTCTGGCTGGATCAAGTCCTTTACCTCTGGCCTGTAGAAACGAGAATTTGATGAACCCTCGCCAACGAGGGCCCAGCAAATCGACACCGATATTTGCAAGCCCCCCTCGTATATCTTCCGAAAGCGTAAACCCCTCGCTTGTTCGTTTTGTTACTGCACTTAAAGCTCCACTACCTGCTATGAACTCTCAATGCCATTCAATCAGTGACGAAAACAAACCAAAAGAAATAGCGGATTCTCAGCCTGCCATTCGACTCCATTCCTTAGCCAGTCACGATCCTCCTAAAAAACAAGCTTTCCGTCAGTTATTTGAAGAGAAAACGTCACGCAAACGTAGTTTCGGTTCAACTTCCACACTTCAGCCTAAAATAACAGGTGAGTGTTTGTTTTAAATTCGTTATATTATGATTACAAGTCTAAACGTGGTTTCCCGGAATATTTATGTCAACAACACCAATCAGCTGCCCACGAAGTAATTGGTTCTTTGCTTGCAAAAACAGTGGCTTATGAAACTATTATTATTATTGCTCGGTGTAGCACTTTAGAAATCCGTTTTAAATTTTTGAATGTAAATTTCAACGTCCTTTAAAGTTGCTGGTTGCTGCAGCAGTCCAGTAATTGCACACTGCTGCTTGAAGGTATGCGATCATAACCTTAGAACCAACGAATAGCGAAGGGAAACCTGACACCGTAATTAGTGAGTTTAATTAGTGGCTGCAAAACCATTATTTAGCAAGTTATTTCGGAAACTAGCAAACACGTGACCACAAACGAAACCCTGCATTATATCGGCCCTAATACGATATTTTTCGTCTACGTGCGAGCTTAAATAGGTGATTGGTCTACTTAGGTCTACTACTTAGTTTTACTTGTATTAGCGAACAGTTTTGCATCATCGCCTATAGGCTGTCCTTAAACTACGATTCTCGGAAGTCTGTGTTGATTCGCGGTGTTGCTTTGCTGTGTTGTGGAGTGAAACAGCTGGTTTCCACACACTACTACAATATGACGGTCAGAATCAGAAACTAAAATCTGAACGTTACTTAACTGCCTCTCATCGTAACGCATGCTTCGCAAGTTTGCAAAGTTTCATAATAGTTGCACAGTGAACGTTTAGCTCTTCATAATAACGATTGCTATATTTCTTCATCAATACTTGACCATTTTTGGCTGCTTAAAGCTGAGAGTTGGTTAATAGTGCATGATTTTTTTATTAAGGCTTTTTTCAGATTTGATGCCTCTCCGAAAGTCGCGGTTGAATACTGTGAAAAGACCCCGTAATGACGTCAATGAACAACTGCCGTCTCGCACCTCAAATAAAGAATAATTAAATGCGGATTACACACCGTCCAATAAACGGTAGGTTCGGATCAACATCTATTTTGAAATATCACAGTAGATTACCGCTGTATTAAAACATTGAAAACATTAGGAATTAAAAACCTATAACATAAAACCAATTGCTTCGTTATCCAACACTTTTTGAAACCTTGACATCAACCACAGTCTGTTTTTGAAATAAGAGCAAATTATTACTTGTAATGCTTTGAGGATAAAACTGAGGCTTTAGGCTGATTACCACAGTTATAAAACTACATACGGAGTTATAGTACAAACATTGTACAATCACTGAAAAACTTTGTTTGATTCTGAAATCCAAAAGGATTATTACAGTACTGCAAAATTTTTCTCTGACATTGCAAACTTGAATTATAAGGAGCTTTAGTTCCGGCCTCCCCCCCCGCTTTTACTCAAAAAGTACGTCGTTTTGTTCATAAATGGCTCACAAAAATGTTTTTTCAGAGCCTTCTCCAGATAGTATGGATTTATTAAGCGATATGATAAAGTACTTTCTTTAAACCTGTAACCAATAAACATTTTCCTTAACCTGATAAAAAGTTGGTTGAAAATCTAATAATGTATAAAAGTCCTTTATAGTCTCTACCGAATATTAAAGATTTCTATAGCTGTGACAGTTTGCAAATTTTGTCTTTAGCGTGACTTTGTAACAAGGTATATACTGCCGCTGGTGGTCAATACACCCTTATTGACATCAAGTTGAACATTGTTTATGTTCGTGTATCCCTTTTCAATTCGATAACATAACAATCGCGCTGCGCTGTTTTCAACATACAACGTCGCTCGTCAAGGCGTGGGAAGAAACGTACTGACGTCGCGTTGCTAGGCTGAATTGCCGCATAATAGCCTCGTGGATTTAAACTCGTTTAAAACGACGCAGCTCCGGTATAGTTTTACAACGGCACCGGTAGCACAATAAGTACGTACAATGGTGGAGGCACCTGTCTGCCAGTTAGGAATTTGCTTCCTCTTCCTATCCTGGGAAAGCTTTGTCAGTTTTCCACGTGTCGAACGGCCTTGCTAATTGTTCCCACGATTTCACAAGTCCAGCAGAACTTTGGTTGTTTTTGTCTTAGAAAGATAACTTTTGAACTTAAGTTTGTACTGTTTTGCGTTTTTGTTTTTTTATTTTAAATTATATGTATGACATCCTACACAATGATGCATTAAAACCCAACAAATGCTGGGTCTTTTTTTGTTTGAAATCATCATTTTATTAAGATTAGGCGTACAAACTCTTTTTGATTTGCCGAAAAGGCGAAACAGGCTGTTTTGATTTTTTTGCTGTTTGATTTACTCGAAATCATGTGATCTACTTTCATATTTTTAGCAACTGTCGCTTAGTTAGTTTTGGATAATGAAACTAATCCAAAGCGAAACTTGTTATTCTTTTATACAACTCGATTCCAGTAAACTGAAAATTAAATACGCTTGTTTCAAAGCAGTTAAGTTTTATAAACCTATTGTTTGTGATAATAGCGCTTATGACCTAACTATAAGCCTACAATGAGCTCATGATTTAAAGGGTTTAAAAATATTTTAATGTTCAAGCCGTAACTGGTTCGCATCGTGTTAAGTCAATATTTGAGTTTTAAATGTGTCACGCCATTTAGCTTGACCCAAATAATGTTTGCATAAAACACCATTTGTAGATTACAAAAAGCCAAAGTACTGCTTGCTTAATGCTCGTAGTAAATATTTAAAAAGTATTGTGAAATGCAAATCCTCAAAAACAAAAAGCGATGTTTTATGCTAGTAAAACTATCAAAATTTAAGTGGCTTTACTGCATTATAAAAGTAAAAAAAGACAAGAAAACTCCACTTTGCAGCCTTGCATTAATTATTGTTTGGGCTCTTTGGAGTTGCATGTTAAGTCTAATATATTATTCTCTCTTTATTTAATTTGTGGAAAGAGTATGGCTTTAGACCACACCTTTTTACGCCGTATATTTGCGTTTTCTTAGAAATTCCACCACAAATTCCAAAGAAAAGGAATTGCTTTGGATAAACTATCATTTATGTTTCGCCGGAACTCTCACGGTCAGATCTATTGTGCAACAGCCACGATCGTTGGTTTTTGTTCGCGAACAAAAAGCATTTTGTCGGTAGTTTGGCTCCCAGGTGCTCGACGCCCGAAAACGCTTTAGCAGCGATAACTGAAACACTTTCGCATCATAGAATCAATGGAAAACAAATTCTTTGTAGGTTTGCGTAATTAGTTGCTTTCACTATAGGTGAGCACAATGGAGCTAGACTGAAAAACGATTGCAGAATTTCAAAGACTAGAAAGCTGAAAGAACTGTTGCGAAACTTGTACGTACTATACATGCACATTGCACACGTACAAACTTTGTTTTGATACCTCGTAACACGCCAAGCCCCCTTTGACATCGTCGTTTTTCGTTGCTTTTAGAAGTGCCAAAAGTGTATTCGTGCATCTATGGTATCTGCAGTTCTCCACATTATGAGGTTGTAATGTTTTGATTTTTTGCAGGTTTGCGGAAACGCGATTCTCCTCACATTTTCCCTTATTCCGATATCGATGTGACGTCAGTGCACTGCCTCTCGACCAATCATAATAGTTTTCCACTGTTGAATCATAATAATGCATTATGCGGCCACAGTGTAACTTGTTATTGCAAATTATGGTGGAATTATTGTTTTCGGTCTAAAATTAAGAACGTTTTAATTTTTCAATCATAGTTTTCAATAAATTGTTGCGTCATGCATCCGCAGAGTTTCAAACAATTTTCTTGCTTATTTTTTATTTTGATGAAATAATGTTAACTGTGACAATGGATACATTTTTATTTATATGGATTTGTTTTGTTGTGGTCTCGTTTTAAGTTTGTTTTTGTTCCTATTTTGTTCGTAGCTTGCGCTAATACAAGTGTATCACAATGAATTTGTGCGTTTTTTAGCTCTGATTTCGGTTGGTACTCGTTGCTTTTATTGGAATACGGACATTTTCGAAAAATAACAGCTATGAAATATCTTCCTCCCAGAAAAGTGCTATGTGTCGTTTTTTTTCGCCTTAAATCGGATAAGTTACAGCGCAGAATTCGAAGAGATGATACGGTAAATTGAAATTAGATATATGAATTGCAAAGTTTCGATGACGGAGATTGGTCCTTTCCGTTTTTAATGCAACGAATAGGTTTCATGAGGAGAAAGTCATATATTTGTTGGAGTGAAGAAGTTTCCAGCCTCAATAGGCACCCACTTTTGACAATTTTGCTGGTTTTGGTCATTCATTCTTTGTGGACTCCTCAGAAAAGACACTTAACGCACATTTCCCGTTGGGGCCATGCAATTGACCCGCTGCGGAGGCCCAGCCAGATGTAAGACTTAAAATGTTTGTTAGACAGGCTAGTTCATACGCACAATGAATAAATCACAATGCTGGAGCAGTCCGAAATTAAAGCTTCAAATAAGAAACCTGACCAGGAAGTTTAAAAAGCTTTTAGTTTCATTCGAAAGCAACGATAATGTACTGTATTTGTATCAAAACAGACCGCAAGAAGCCACGCCGATGAAACAACACTCCGAGCCGGATCACGATTAAAACGATAAAACTAGAAGTGGAAGAAAGCCAAAACAAGAACTTCAAAACATAGTCAATCCCCTCTTGAGACAAATATGGCGCCGAAAAAAATCTTTGAAGATTATGCTTTCAAAAAATATCACAAAACGTTTGAAAAACATTTTGAAAAAATCAAAAGCACATTTTTCTGTCCCATGCCACAAAAACTATTCAAAAAACTTCTGATTTTTTAAAGTCAACTAAACGGCATTTGCTAGAATTTATCTTTACTAACTACAACGTAATATATGGTATTTTTAATATCATTAAGGCCCCCCTAAACATTTAACAAAGCAGATCTGCAATAAAGGAGAGTGTCTTTTAACCACCGATTAAATTTTGACCCGTACTATCCACATCCGAGGGTTTGCAAGTTCAAACACGTAGACATGGCTTTAAAATGAAGAGAGGGGGTACAATTTGACACAACAATGATGTCATATTCTGTGAATCTTTCGGATTTGGGAGCAAACTTTTAACTCAGCCTATAGCATTTGGTGATGCCTTGGCAAACCCCTAGCAACGCTAGTGCAAAATTTGCTCTCTCTGATTTTTGGAATGGCTAGAAAAATTTTACGGGGCAAGGTATGGCCATTTTGGCTGAGCCTTTAAGAAACATATCAAAAAAAAAATAAATGAAATAATTGTGTCATTCGTAAAGTGCAACAACATTCTTTTAACAAAAAAACTGCTCAATTGTTATGCAAATGATAAGAATCCATGCTGAGGAAGTGAAATCGTATTGTTGGCAGTCGTGAAATTTGTCACCAATGCGCTTCAAAAAGCATTACAAATAAAACACCTCAAAGGCTGGGGACGTAAAGCCTATGTGGTTTTGAGCCAAACTAATATTTGGTTTAAATTTTTTAAAGATATTTTTTGTTACCAAAGACACCGTAACACCGGACAGTTGGTGGAGCGGAAATGCGCTTGTATCTGGAGCGGGAGGTCTGAGGTTCAAATCTCAAGCCAGTCAAACCGCACGCAGTGTTGCCAACGGCTCGCCACTGCTTCGACAATTTTTCGAAAGAAGCTGTGTTGCCGGGTCGCAATGATGCGGAGATGGGTGGAGCAAACTCGTTACACGCTTCTGCGTACTACAGCGAGCATAATGAAAGATTTGGTTTTGATTTGAAGACACTTTTAACTACCCTTAGCAGGTCAAGATCAAAGTCACCTAACATGAAACGTTTCACTTTTGGGGGGTAGGATCAACTCAAACTTTCAGCACTTTTTCATTTTTTAAACTCTTTTGAATGAAAAAATCGCAGATTTGGTTATCAGCAGCTAGAAGTTTTGTTTTCAAAAGCGCCGCATTGCTGCTGTAGCCTTTGGTAGTTGACAAGGTACCCCTAAATGTCTGATTATGCCGCCAGCTACCAAACGTTGAAATATTAGTTTCTCTGACTTAAAAATGACGCTGCGGTCAGGAATCGGACTCAAACTCGCAAGGCTAACGGTTCGATTCCCTGCCATTGCAAATTCCGCAAATGTGTGTAAATATATGTGTTAAAAATTGTGGTGTGTTACTTATGAATTTTTGTTTGTCCTGTTTTAAAAAAATATTAATAAAAAAAAGCTAATTGCTATGGTAGATGCTTTGTTTTAGTAACGCTTCTGAGAGTCCCAGCTTCAGAACATCTTAGGAAGGACAGTTTCATAGCAAAATTTTAAGTTGAGATACTGTGAATGAAGGAAAATATTTATCCGCGCGTTTTTTTTTTCATTTTGAAGGGTTAAAATTAGGGTTTGAGTTGTGCTTTTTTAGACTATACATTTATGGATAGTTTTAAAGTTTCAGGTTCTGAATTTAGATTACCTTTAAATAAAGAATTAATAAAAAATAGATTAGATTTTAGGTAAAATATTATTTGAAGCTTGCCAACAACTTAACAGACCCTCTGAGACTTCGATGTGTATCTTATGCAAAAATGAGCAATATGTTTTAAAGACGTACCTAGAAAATAGCACATACTGTTTATACAGATTTCCTGCGCTATTGCTATTCATTGAAGTGAATATGCATTCGCACAAAATTTAAATTTCTTACGGAATTACAATCTGCTGGTTTCATATTACTGCGAGCATAGTTGGTTGTTCACCATTCTGGCGATGGAAAGCCAAAGCCGAGATTCAATCGTTTATGGTGTGAAACCAAAAAGCGTGGGTTCAGCTCTGCAATCAATCATCGTTTAGCAGCGTAAACTGCTGACTTTTCCTTGACAACTCGGCCTTTTTTAACAAGAATTCTCTTCCGCTTCCTGATATAACAAATCTGAAGGAACGATTTACGAATAAAGTTATTGTTTAGTGGTTACGGCAATTTTATTAATTTTTCACTATTTTCACTGTTTGTTTTTAATGACGTTATAATGGCGGCGGTAGCTTAAATGGTATAGTGTCGGGTTAGTATTTACTAATCGAAAGGTTACTTACTCCCAGTTCTATTCACAAACTGGTTATGCATCGTTGCGTACTTGGGAATTTTACGCTTATTTCCATTGGAGCCAGCACTCTACCTGCTGTGGTGGTCCAGCAGGACTTAAGACTTGCAAATAAAACCCCCCAAAACGGGTACTATGGGTTAGTGTCATAAGCAGGCGCAGAATGCTGGTTCATACGCAGCACAAACAAACGAACCCTCTTCAAACCCACAGCTTGTTTAGACACTTTTGAGGTGGAGGAGGGGTTAATGACTGACTGACTGATGTTTCTTCTCGTTTTATTGCCCATTATATTTCTATACTTAGCTTGCCGCCGTAGCAGCAAGCTTATGGTTGATCCGCCGTACATCAGGTTTTCTACTACTTTTTGAGCAGTCATATTTGTTCGTTAACAACTCCAAGAAAAACAAAAAAAAAAAATGTAGCTTTTTTGATTTGACATTGCTTCATCAGCGTTACAGAGCGCGGTGAGCAGCATGGGTTAAAAGTTCAGCACAAAGCGAGAAGTTGAAAAGTTCAAGCCGAGGTAAAAAAAACAGCGTAGTAATCCATCAGCAATTAGAAAATAACAGCATTAGCTGTTCGTTTACCGTGACGTTTAATTACTCTATCCGATGGCTTAATTTTTATTGAGCGTGTTTCAAGCAGTGCTGATAGAATAATTTTTATTGTCAGAGCGGATGTTGACGGCAATTTCAGCGATCATAAGTTGCTTGAATCTGCATTGTTTTTTGCAGTAATTTATGCCATGTCTAAACAGAGAAACGGGGCGACCCAATGGATCAATTTCGCTTTTGTATTTTTTTCTTCAATCTATATTTAAATTTAAATTTACTCCACATGCACTTGTCATTAATATTGTTCCATAAGATTCATTCTTTTAACTTGAATTTTGTTTGTAACATCTTGAGACCAAAATACTACTGCACAATTAATTTTAACAATACTTTTTTGCCAAAATACAGAACCGATACATCTTAATGCTATGAATGTGGAGTTTATTTTTTTCATGATTTTGGTTTGCATTGCTTTTTATTGAAATTTCGGATTTCTTAAAGAAGGCTGTGGCATTTATCACGGAAATACTGTACAATGGCCTAACTCATTTCCAGATACGATACATTGCTACTGTTGCCTTTTTTTGTGGATGAAGAACACAATTACTGTTTTTGTTGACCCGACAAAAGGGTCGCCGTGGCCTAAAAAGAATTACGAAAGCAAAGTGTCAGTCACTGCCAAATCAAAATCATTTCACGGTAGGTGGTTATAATTGCTGATCTTGAATTTAAGAAACTTTTTCATATAAATGGGACAACGGTCAACATTTTTAATTATTAACGAAAATGGAGCTAGGAAGTGCATACCGGTAACGTATTTTCTTACATAACTTTTATTGCATTTACAGTATTGTTGAAAACTTGCTGCAGCAATATTTAGCAATGAAAAAATTGTGAGAAATATTTAGGATTCAAGTTAAAATTTAAAAAAAATTCAAGCAAAAAACGAACTTCAAAATGTTTTTTCTTTCGTAATCAAAACACCGAATTGCGGATATGAATAAGAAACTGTTGAATTTGTCGTAAAAAGTCGTAAACAGAAAAATCAATCAAGTTGTTAAAATCAACGGCTAATATTTGACCCAAGGCAATAATGAGCCTCTTAAGATTCTCGAAAATTCAATGACACCATCTATTTGACACTGACTGCTTTCAAGTGGGGAAAAGGCCCCTAAACTTGCCCAGGCCTGCTCGACATTTCAGCACTGTCGCCGGCTAGTAAAGAGGCATGTCTGTACAAGCTCATTATGACGTTATCTACGTCACTGTGTCAACAAAAAAGTGTGAACTAGAGTACTTGATTAGTTTGTGGTTGGACCTCTAATTTCGGTAAAATCAACTACCAACTACACTGGCAATATCCCTGACTCTTCGTAGGAAATGAAAAAGGAAACAAGACAGTGTATCTTTTTTGTTTTAGTCAGCTTGTACACTTGATGCGAAATCACGTTGAAGGAGAAGGTTAAAATATAAAACAAAGGTCAAGCTAGTAATAAATAATATGCTTTCTATTTTACGCCGAAGATAGAACAGGTCTACTTCCTGATACCGGCACATCAAAGCAAGTTTTTTGAAGCAACAATACGAAAGCCTAACTCGGTGACAGCCGCCGCAATGATGTGCTTATTTGCGCTGTTTTTCGTACAGGTCTCGTGTTTGATCTGGTGAAAAAGCTTGACTTGGAATTATTTCTGCAAACCGTCAACCTGGTCAACACAAACCTCTAATCAAACGCTGCTTGAGTCAATTTTATTTAGCAGATTTGAGCATATGTAACACTCACTGGCCAGTTGGTAGAGCAATAACGCGTTCGTCTTTAAAGCGGGAGGTGGAAGGATCCAATCTCGGGCCGGTCAAAGTTGTCAGCCGCACACCGCTGCAAAATTTATTCGAAAAGAACAGTGTAGATCGAGTCCCACAAACCCGTTACACACTTTGACGTAATATAGCGAGGATAAAGAAAAAATATATAAAAGCATATGTGACCACTAGAAGGAGCATAAGTTTAAAAATTAAATTATCTGGTTCCAGATAACGCAGCGGTGAAAACCCGCGTGTTCATTATAATTTAAAAAAACAAAAAACTGAGGGAGTGGGGGCAGTAGCGTAGCCAGGGGGGGGGGCGGGGGGGGGCTATAGCCCCCCCCATTGGCCTGCCGACCAAAATGCTAAATAAGGAAAATAACACGTTTTTAGCACTTTTAAGACTCTCTTTTGCACTGGATTAGACAAAAACTGCTTTAAAGCATAGTTTGAAACGTTTATTTAGGGGGAGGGCTAATGAACTGCCAACCAAAATGCAGAATAAAGAAAATACCACGTTTTTAGCATTTCTAAGACTGAGTTTGCACTGGATTAGACTATTTTGAAACGTTTATTTAAGGGGGGGCTAATAGACTGCCGACCAAAATGCAGAATAAGGAAAATATCACGTTTTTAGCATTTCTAAGACTGTCTTTTGCACTGGATTAGACTAAAAAATGCTTTAAAGCATAGTTTGAAACGTTTATTTAGGGGGGGGGCTAATGAACTGCCGACCAAATGCACAATTAGGAAAATACCACGTTTTTAGCCAGTAGCGTAGGCAGGGGCTATAGCCCCCCCCCATTGATATGTCGACCAAAATGCAGAATGGGAAAAACACTACGTTTTTAGCACTTTTGAGACTGTTTTATGCACTGGAGTGGACTAAATAGTGATTTAAAACATCTTTTGAAACATATGTTCTGGAGGGGGGGCTAATTTGTCAAAAATAAAACCAGCAAATAAATGAAAACTTTGAAAAATGGTAAGAAATAAGCAATCAAATTTGATTGCAAGTGTAAAAATGCTGAACATAGGTGTCATCAACAAAGAAACTATTAACTAAGGAATAGGGGGGGGGCTATTCAGTACTAGTTAATTACCAATCATTTCTCTCAAATCTCTTTTCATTAGCCCCCCCCAATTATTTTTCTCTATAAACTGTATGCGAAATAGATTACTCCGTTTGAGTTTTATTGAACTATTCGATTTTGTAATTTACCAGCATGTAAATACGAGAACTACCATTTTACCATTAGCCACCTCCCAAATAGCCCATTTATGCCACCAGTTTAATCATGTTTGCACTGCCAATTTCTAAGCCACGTTTTAAAATCTTAATTTTTTAATCAAAATAGCCCTAAAATAAAGTTATTTTTGCAAAAAAATGCAAAATTTTCGAGCGCTGGGGGCTCCGCCCCCAGACCCCCGTGCCTCCGGCGGCTGGGGGCTTTGCCCCCAAACCCCCAGCCTCCGGCAGCTGGGGGCTTCGCCCCCAGACCCCCATTGGCCTCCGGCGGCTGGGGGCTCCGCCCCCAGACCCCCCAAACAGCCCCCCCCATTGCGAATTTCTGGCTACGCGCCTGAGTGGGGGGCTCTTTTTTCGAAACTGGTTACCGAATCGCTGTTTATTCAATTTTTGCTTCTACACATAATAATTTTGTACACCGAAGAGAAACTGAAACAGGTACTGTATATTGACCTTAAACAATGTAGAACTAACCGTTATGATTAAAGCATAATTGGGCTCCCTTCCTGTATCTTGGTGCTTACCTTTTCGTTTGCATATTACGGATTTACGTCCTACTGTAATGCAACGAGCTACACTTGATTATCAAACATTTTGGTGAAAGAAATGCGGTCTTCCGAATAAAAAAACCTGAAGACAAGTGAGTCTCAGTATAAGCTATTAAGCAAAGATATCTGATTCGTTTAGCTTTGCAGTTGTAAGGGTTTTGATTCTCACTAGCTGCTGTTCTTTAGTGCCACCTAGCGCTTACATAATTTTCTTTGTTTTTCTCAAGCGTCAAGTCATTAGAAATAACTTAAAACTGATTTTTTTCGCGAAATTAACGCTAATCGTCGTTCTGGGTCACGTTCGATACCAGACCGAGTAGTCATTCAGATCCTATTGGATCCGAGCAGCAAACTATTGTCGTGTCACAATCTGAGGAAATACGTGCAAGTGAAATAGAGAGTACTGTAGGTCAACTGCGTACAAGAAAATTTTATAAGCACATGTGCATAAGTAACAATTAGAAAAAAAAAACTTTAGCATGACAAACGAGGGTCTGGGGTGTTACTTCAATTTGTCAAGATCAACCTGATTTTCAGAAAACGTCGAATTATTTACAGCTGAAACACATCGCATTTTTTGCCGGCGTACATATTTAAGAAACTGCAAGAAATACGGAACTGTACTTGAGCACTTTCCCCTCTAAAAAATCACGCAACATCAACACAAAATTTCAATGTTTTTATTACACAAAATTATTCACGAAAAACACTAAGAAGCTAATTGGAAATGAAAACAATGAAAAGGTTTACAATTCTAATCGACAAATACTTGTGCCAAGTCGTTATCTTTATCTGCCACAATGTCATACATCATACCCAGTCTAAAAAAACTTTTTAAAATATCACAGAGCGCGGGAAAGAGTTCCTTTCAACCAGTACTGAAATCGTTAGGGGAACGCGTCCCCCCATCGAGATTTCAGCGTCCCCCCTTACGAGATTACAGCGCTCTCCATTAACAGTAAGCGTCAGGATGATCATACGAAAAAGTGGCGGTCAGCACCAATAAATCCCAAATTCCGGCCGACTATAAGTACCAAACTGCAGTGAAAACCTTTGTTTTTGGTCTTCAATCGAATTCGGGGACAACATCTGAGCTTGAAGCAAAATTTCCACTAAATTCCAGCCGCATTCCAAATGCATTTTACCAAGGCTGCGAAACCGTCCCCCCATGCAAAATTTTACAGTTTAAGTAATGCTCCTACCATTCACCAGGTGGTTAGCGTTACAGTTTTACTCAAGCGAAGCATCGCAATGCACAGACCTCTACCCAAAGCAAATCGTCTATAACACAAAGCACATTTTCCAGCTGGAAATTAAAAGATACTACGTCATGAATTGATTTGGATTTAAGTAGAAAGTGAACATACTTGTTACAAACGGGTTTTTAAGGCTGATAAAGCTGTTAAAACCCCAAATTTAATGTAAGGTTCTGCAAAAAAAAAAAAAGAAAAAAAGAAGTTACAATGTTCATCTGAGCGCGATGAAGTCCGCGCATATCATTTGGCTATAGTGACGACTTTGCCAATTCGTATTCATGTTTTTAACTCGAGAGAAAAAAACTACAAAACAACAGAGTGTAAAAGTGCATACAAGAAAGCAGCAATTCTTTGAAACAAGATCCTCGGCAATCGCATAAGTACGCTAACATATAAGCAGTGACTATTTCACCCAAACTTTTTAAGTTTAAAAAGAATAAACAAAAATGAGAAAAATTTATCCGCGCATTTTTAATTAGCTTTTTAAGGGTCAAGAATAGAGTTTCAGTTAGGATTAGTTTTCGAGTAAGGGTTTGACCTGGGTCGGAATTAATAAAAAACGAAACAAAAATTTCCAGGGAAATAGTCTCTTCCTAACATTTATGAAACTGTTCATGCAGAACCGGGCAATTATGCTGTTCAATGTTCATGCAGTCACGACGTATTTATTAGCTCGCATCAGCTGTCTTCAGCTCATATAGAAAAAGTTTATCTCCATCACCAACGTATGCTAAGAATCTAACCAGTAGCGTAACCAGGGGGGGGGGGGGGTTGTAGTCCTCCCAATTGGTAAGCAGAGTATGCAAAATACCATGTTTTTAGAACTTTTGAGACCGATTTTTGCACAAAAGCGAAAATAGCCCCCATTGGCATTGAGAAAGTGTCTACTTTGGCAATGGACTTAAATCGACCCCAGCTAGGGTGAAGATCTTTTTTTGGTCTTCACCTAATTTCGGACACAAAACTGTTCCAATTCCAAGTCAAAAACCGTTTAAGTGTAAATTTACATTCCCGAAACAGCCCCCCTTTGCAAATTCCTGGCTACGCGCCTGAATCTAACCCTAATGGAGGATGTTAAGTTTTTGAAATCCAAAATTTTCAAGCACCGATTTATGTTCGATCAAGTTAATGTGTGCTGGACACTGAAGGTAAACGCAGAACAGAGCTACAAAAGAGATTTTTGCGGCAATCGCGATATTCCACTATATTTTATCGACACTATTGCACAGCTTGCACAACTCAAACATAAGAAGCAAAAATACTTTAAAAGCTTGCGAAGAATGGTTTTGCAAACAGTATGAAAATTAGAACAAGCTCGACTTGCATGAAAATGTGACGTATTAATAACCAAAAAGCGATTTTTTACGACTTTAAAGTTAAAGTTAGTCTGACAAATTCGACTTTGGAAGTTTCAAGTTAGAACACGAACAGTAACAATTCTTGATTGTAAAACTAGGCTTTGAACCATTTTGGTAATTAATATGAATTTCAAGAGGCAAGTACCTTCTACACTCAACACAGTTCACACAATACAACACAACAGCTGCTATTGTTATTACATTATGCATTCAATAGGCATATACCCAATTGCCCAAGCTGCACAACATAATTTTACGAATGCAAATTTCGGCGCTCCTCAATACCGTAAAAAGCCTCTCAACTATTAACGAACATTGGAGAACAGCTGCTACAATCTGAAACAACGGGATGAACTTGCCACTTCACAAGCAAATAGAAGTATTGCTAACAAACCCTAGAATTGTAAACAGTAAACCGTGAAGTTTGAAGAAGCAAAAACGAGAGGGAAAATGGGCCGAATTTTGCCTACTTATTGAAAAGCTTTCTATGGCCTATGCATTAGCCAGCTGCTTAGTATTGAAAGATAAAATATCAATAATACAAAAGCATTCAAAAAGTCAATAACAACAATAAAAAATTAATAACAATAATAAAACACCTTTAAAATCATTAAAATAATGCCCACAACAGATTGCTTCGCTGTTAGGCTCCTTCGCGGGGTGGCAAATCCAAAAAGTAAACTTTAAATAAGAGTTTGGGTGATGAAAGAGTTAGTTAACCAACGAGCAAATTCCAACGTATTCCAAGAGCGCAGACGGGCCGGCGGGGCCGTAGCGATGACCGGCGCCCCGCTCCAAGAAAGCAAGCGCGCAGATTACTGCCAGGTAGCTATCAGCGGGGTAGGGACAAATAGCAAAGTATAAGGCATTCTAGAAGAGTAACAGGATCTGATCTAACGTCATCGAGCTGTTCGTTTGGTTCGCAACGAAAAATACTTTTTAAAATTAATAACAACAAGAATAATTTCAACCAATACTGCATAATTATGTCTTGAGTTAAAAAAAAAATTTTTTAGGTCTCTGATAATTCACCTATGCTTAGGTCTTGGGTTTCCTTTCGACCCATTTTTCGCTCTTTGTTAGTCGATCTTCTAAGAACTGAATAATGAGCGATTTTAAAGTTTGATTTGGAAGCAATTTTTTGGACGACAATGTCTTGTTAGACATGGGACTGAGGGAATTTCCTTTTTGAAACCATTCTTCAATGCATGCCCGTTCGTACGTAAAACCATCTAAAAGACGAATTTTCGTTTTAATTAGATTTTTAATATTGGCAGCAGAACACGATGATATTACAAAACTTTAGCAGAGGAACAAATTTTGAAAATGTGTCTTGAATGAAGGTTGAGCTTAGGAACGGGTGGTTAATAAAATAAGCTCTTGCTCAATGTTTATCTTTCACATCGAGTGTCAAAAAATGGAAATCACCAAGTTCGTTTGTTCCTTCAGTTGCTACAAAATATTATTGATAAGTCATGCGCAAAATGCTCCCAGCGTATAAGATATTTTCATCTATTTTTCATGTATGACTTTCTTACTTTACTCTCTGCCAGTTCAAGCTTACACTTTGGCACAAGCACGGGGGCTGCAATGGTAGCATGTGAAGGCAGGCTTCAAAAATTGCATAAACCCTGCTGTTAACTTGTAGTTCTCAACCTGTGGCACGCGAGAAACATTCTTTTTTCTTTTAGTTTAAAGCGTTCAAGTACCGACTAAAAACATGCAGTCATAAAAGACTATACAATAACAGGGTTCAAGAGTGTTTCCCACTATTTTGCGATACTGTGAGGCGCCGCATCGCGAAATTGCTATTTCATAAGCGATTGCGGGACGAAAAGCTTCAAAGATGGAATTTGCAACACTGACGTCACCAGCAATCAATCAATTAGATATGGGCTGCAATTATTGTGGTACGTGTTAACAATACAGGGTGCATAAGTAGTAAGACGTGATGGAGTGCTTGCGAACTACCGTGTTAAAAAAAGATCTTCTTACCCCCAGCGATGACTGGATCGGCCATAATTTCCCTCGATATTGGACACAAGAACTGGTCTGGGACGTTGTCTGAAAAAAATGGTTTTACGGAACAGTTACGTACAATGACGTCATTACAAGTCATACACTACAGCTTAAATCGAAAGCTAAAATATTTTAAAGTGTGTCGGCGTGTTTGTATCTACAAAAAGGTACGGTGGCAGAGTTCTCTAGTCTCTGGTTGTTGCGGGCATGGGTTCGTATCCCGCCCGCCCGTAGGCATTTGCTGACCACAAGAGACTGATCCAACTTGTATCTTTGTCTTCTATTTTCTTGAATACTTCCACGTAGACAACAAAGTTTGGCATATAAATTTTTACCAGGCCATTTTTTCGTGGTGTATAGCAACCAGGACTGAGGAAAACTGTTTTTTTGGACCCCAGCTAAGTAAATGAATTCCACTTCGCGCTCTGGCTCAATAAAAACAGTTCTAACGAAGGTTATATGTAAATCCCACCCCATGGAGGAATGGAATGACTGCTGAGGAATGGAATACTCCCTGTCAGTTACCACCACAAGAAACAACGGAGCATTACGATGTACTTACCATCGCTTTTACAAGGCCTGTTATCGGTTATTTTAATGGCAGGTGCTTTCGTCACTTTCCTCCACTCAACTCGGGAGTTATCTGCAAAACATAAGATTTTGATCATTTTGCAACTCACTGGGAACTTTAAACACCAATGCAACAACAAAGTTAAGCACAGACGAATGCTTGTAGGAATTGCCGACTCTTTTCTGTGGATAAAAGCATAGTGTGAAAAACATCATCATGCAAATGCCACATTCTTTGCTACAAGCCAACTAGAACCTTCAATAATTCATAGTCACCTTGAATAAATGACTGAATTTACTAATTAGGTTTGAAATACTGTAACAGCTGTAGTTAGTAACTTTTGGTTTATAAGTAACATTATTGTATAATTGAGATTCAGCCGATAAAATTCAAGGACTAAAGAATTAATTTATACTAGACTTAAAAATGTACTTCATCTTTCTACCGAAATAATGCTGCATTGTTTACCTGCTTGAATGTTTGAGGTTGGCATTGAGCTGTCTTGGAGAGCTTTAATTCCTCGTAGGATCTTGTTTCTGTGTCCGAGAGGAGCTAAAAAATCAATAAATGGTTTAATTGCGAACCCATCCACTTTACACTGAACTTGATTTTGAATTTTCTTTTTATATTTCATTGTTGCTATCCTCTTTAAAATGCCTATTGCCAGCAAAACTCGGCAGCGTGGCCGAATAGGTAAAGGCGTCGTTTTTACGACGACCCTGATCGAATGATCTGGGTTCAACCCGCACCCTAGTCACGCTGTTGCGTCCTTGGATAAGACGCTTTACGATGATTATCTCTGCTTGGTGCCTTCGAACAAGCAGCAAATTTAGTGGACAAGAATTCGAAGAAATCCACAGGAACATTGGATCATCGGAAACTCCTAAGCAGGTGCGGATTCCTCCAATCACGAAGTAGTCCTGGTAATGAAAAGTGTGCGGATCGTCCAACAAGTTAGCGTCTGACGCTGTCCGGTGAAAGGAGGATAAATATGCGCCACAACAACAACAACCACAACAAAACCTTAGCTTTGCCATAAGTGAATATTGTCTTGTAATTGAATACGGGTTTAACTAAGTTCCAATCCAGCAATTTGGCTTTATCTGAGTGAAAATGTACTAAATGATAAGCAGTGAATAATTATAAAATAAAATGTACTACACAGCTAGAATACTACTGTAAATAAAAAGCTTAAAGGGCAAAATATTAAACCTCATAGATAAGGCAGGCCTACTTTTCGAGCCGTGGTTGCGTTCACAAATTTGAGTTTAAACAATAATCAGAAACCTAAGTTTAAAGTTTTTGCTAAAAAGTACTTTTGCATTAACAAAAAGGTGCATATGCGTTTTAAGATTTGAAGATATTCATGACTTCCTAAACAACTCAATGTTTTATACCTACTGTTGTTCTACGATGAGCTAATACTATTTCGCAAAATTGAGGTTGCTTTTTCGGCTGTCAAAACCTCTACTATGAGCCAACTGTTGCATGCAAAACTCTTCTTACTTATTCCCAAGTCTTTTTGCAGCATTTCTGACGTCAGACTTGTAATCTCTGCTCCATCAATTTCATTTTCACGAAATATGTCAGCATATTGACCCAAGTTGACCTGCTCACTCAACCATGACACAACCTCATCACATGACCACGATTCAAATGCAGGAGACGCAGTCGAGGGTAGGACATCAGGGACAGTTTCTTTTTCTGTTGACAAAAAAAAAAAAAAATCGTTCATTATGTCGCTATTATTTTCTTTCTGCCTTGCAAGGTCACAAGTAGCATTTTTATCTGTTAACTTTTTATCTGTGATAGTTCATGGAAAAGCTCTGAGATTCAAAAATCTCTTAACATTGAGCCGTTACTTCTCCGAATTGAAAGATCTCAGCTTAGATGGTTTGGCCATGTACGCAGAATGCCTCAGGAAAGACTCCCTAAACAAGCTTTGCTTTACTTGCCAAAGCAAATGGGAGAAGACCAGTCGGACGACCTAGAACTAGATGGACCGATTACATAGAGGATCTTGGATGGAATCGCTTGGGACTTCGCCCAAGAGAAATGATGGAAGTGATGGAAGACCGTGAGGTGTGGCGGCTTAATCTTGAGCTACTGCCCCCGCAACCCTCACGGAAAAGCGGGCAATGAAGAAAGAAGAACTTTTTTTCTGTCCACTTTTTAGGCTCGATTTTTGGTTCCGGAGGTGGCTTACTGCTGAGTCGTGTTAAAAAAGTGCCAAATTACAAAACAAAACATGCCAATCAAAGAGGTTATGATATATGCTGGCAATGTTCTTCTCTCTCTTCATTGCCCGTTTTTCGGGAGGTTTGCAAAGAGCAATGTTCTTTTGGTGACATACTAACTCTTTGATTGCCACAGGGTTTTTTCGTAATTTTTAACTTTAATGGCTTGGCTCACTAATGAACAGGGCAACAGAACCAACAACTGGACCTAGAATCGGACATGTAAAAACACGCTAAGTCTGCTCACGTTAAATCACTCTGGGGACTCATTATTTGTAAGAGTTTGGACCATGGATTCCAGGACATTAGTGTTCTTGGTTAATTTGTTGTATTTCAAGATTAGCATTGGGCTAGAAAAATCGATTGATGATGTTTTTCCGAATAACACTTGTGACTGAGCAAGATTTGCTGCCTCCCTGGTCTTTTTTGACGGAATAGATGTTTGTGATCCCCTATATTGTGGATGATCTTATTTATTCTTGATGAATTTAGATCTTTGCACCAATTTGCTAATTCGTTGCAAGTTAGCTTGTTCAAAAAGTTTAAATAGAAATTAACGTGATTTTGTAATTTCGGCAAAAATGTCTAGTACAGTATTGTCAAAAATTCCATCAATTGGTGAACGGTGAGGTATTGGATAGTCAAACTTCGCAAAATTGATTATTATGATGTAATATCTGCCAAATTATTGATTTTTGATCAAGTTTAACAGCGTAGCAGAACCAGTAGAACGAGTAGTAAACAGGTTAGCACAACACTTGGTTGAAAATACTAATAAAACTCGTTACCTACCAGGTGCTTGTGGTGATACTTCCAATGATAAATCGATCAGTTCTGGTGTAATGTCCTGCACGAAAACATAGATATCAACGTTCGTGCTTACTTACAACAAGAAAATGATATTATTTGAATTCAAGAGGTTGGAACTGCCCAGTTCTTTTTTGTGGATGCAAAAGTGGCGCAATAGAATATCACACCCCAGTGATTCGCTGAAGAATCTGGAACCGTATTTCCAAAGCGTACTCTTTCTTTTAGCATTTTGATTTGCTACCTCTCCGGCTGGTATCGCTGCCCGAACCCTAAATCTAAAGTAAGGTTTTTGAAAAAGAATACAACAACGCAGCGCGAGTCGAACTCTAGTATAAGACTAGTCAGAAGCGTGCCTTAACCATTACATCACAGAAACGAGGCTGTCAAATTTTCAAAGTGTGGTGTGGTATTTATCACTAGCTAACGAGAAAAAAGCGATAGATTACAATATGAAGATACACATCGTTTAAATGCAACCCAGAAATAAGCGACTATTTTCAAACCACTCAATAAAGTATTTCAAATTATCGTTGCAAAGGCGGCAACAGCTGAAGCTGACAGATACTACATCCCATCCGTCGCCTCTAATAGGATAAACCTCAGGATACATGCAACCCTCTGGATAAAAGCCTTTCTTCTTCAGTTCCGGAAAAAGAAATGTTTGAATTTCGTTATCTTTTTGACTAAAATGTCACATTCTTTCAGGTCACTTTAAAAAAAATTCGGTCAATGACCGTAAAATCATGCTATTGTTTTAATTAATTCTTATTCTACGACCTTAAAAGCATATAATTAAAATGGGATATATACCAGAAACTTCTGTAACTTTTGATATTGTGTATATTATTACGCACTAGCTAGCAAGTTAAACAAAGTAAGCAAGTATGCAAATATGACATTTCCAAACTATATAGTAAGACTCTATCACATGATATTCCAAATTAACGCATGATTGCATCAAAGCACCTACAGATTTGTCGAATCACATTAAGATTTGCTGGTTTCAATTAATTTTACATGCTTTGACTCGAATTAATTTTTCACAATGCTCGATGTATTAAGAACGAAGCGTCTAACTAGTTTGTGGGAATGCAGAGCCCATCATGCGATTACACAGGACAAACAGCTTCTGACGAAGAAGAGAAGCAAAAGTTGTGGGGTCACAAACAAAATTGGGTCAGACTTCATCGACTACGGAAATAAAATCCAAACCTCTCGGTTTTAAGATAAAAGCACATAACCGTTCGCTGGATGAGCCACAGCATCAGGAATTCGCCGGATTACATCGAACGTGTAACGGATTGGTACGGCCAATCTCGCGTCACATTGTCTGGGCTCGGGCTCCACAGTGGCGGTGGCGAGCTGTTTGCACTTTGCAGCCTTGTGTCCCATCTGAACAGTCTGTAAATCAAACCCTTTGGCCTACAAGAAACCCCAAAAGAGAAAAGAATGAGATAATACGTGATTAGGCAACCCAATTGATCAAGCAATAAATTTGCTTACGCTATCATGAATAAAAATCCTCGTAGTTTAAATATGTGGTGCCGGGCTAAATTGGGCCTTTTCATATAACAATAACATGCGGCTTACATTTTCAGGAACGTTTCCAGCTTCAACGTTTCCATCTGTTTCTTCTGAAAATAGACGCAGTTATTAATTTAAAATACATAAATTATGCTATAAACGGAGTTTGATAAAACAGAGGAAGGATGATGCGAAGAAAGCGGATGCCAGAAATCAAGATTTCTGGACAAAGGATAAAAAAAGATTGCTGCAAGAACAAAGCGCATCCAGGTATCCCCGTGAATAGAGATTACATTGATTACTGGTGACAAAGCTAGACCTAAAATGCAATTAACCAAAGAGCCGATTGAGTTTTATGGTATGAAGAATGATGATGTGCCATTCCAATTTCTACATTGTGTGCTATTAGGAAGAACAAGGGGTATCCAAAGTGATTACATTGATCGCAAGTTTCTACAACGTCATCTAAAGGCCAAGAGTAAGCTAAAAGTCTGACAGAAAAAATACTTTACGACGGTAACTTAATGAAGCAATTCGCCACAAGATGTATAAATGCTGAAGTATACTTTCAAAACATTTTTGCATGAAAATGCTAATTCGCTTTGGTCGATTAAGGTTACAGCAGAAACTTTTGGTCTTTCCGAGTCAACTTGCCCATCGCTCTACCACATTCGAGGGAGTTTTTCCAGTTTAGAATGAATTTTTTAATGAGCCTGAACAAGAAAATTGCAAAAAACAATTTTAAAGTTTATAATTTTACCCGGCCAAGAGTTGAACTCGAGTCTAGGTATCACATTCTCTAATCACTGAGTTCCAGGCCTTAACATTTACCTTCATCGATATCAGTTTTCCAAATAATAACTTTCTTATCGTAAGAAGTCGAGGCAAGATAGCCATCGATCGAATACGCAACTGACGTAACAATAGTGTCATGTCCGCTCAGCTCCATCAGCTGCTCTTGAGAGATCTGAAAACACGCGGAAGTTTTTTTACGTTCAATCAAAAACAAATTTTAGGGCCATTTTATGGAAATTAAACTTTAAGGGACATCTAAATCAGAGGTAATGTCTCACTCGAAAAACACCAAGATCAGCAATGTCACATCAAAAATTCGAATTTGGTGAAGATGTAGTTTTAGCTGTTCCCATTTGAAATTTTTGTTTACAAGAAAAAACTTGACCTGAATGCCTCTATTTCAACCTTCGCTACTTACCGGATCCCAAACAATAATGGTTTTATCGAAAGAACTAGTCGCTAGACACCTTCCATCACGAGAAAAAGCACAGAAACTAACTGGTGCGAGATGGGCCGCCAATTCCTGAAAGAATTTCAAACCTTTAGCTGAAAAACAAAAGGAAAGCAATAATTTAGCATCAGTAAGTCTTACACTATCATACGTATAAGAGCTCATTCCTCTCCTGGAATACCCTGCCTCTGAAACTTTCTGGAAAGCTATCCTAGACTCAGCCTCTCTCCATCGAACATCCATTTTTTTCGATATCGTTTCACAGTTGGGTCTCTCCCTAAACAATTTCTCAGCAGCGCATATCTCGAAAGGAATAGGGTAGCACCAAACAACCAAAGCAGTGAAGTGGAAAAAGTGAATGTTGCTTTTGAAGTTTCGATAGAAATTTCAAAATTATTTAGTTCTATTGTGAGCTTTGCTGCATAAAAATGCTGTGCTGGAAAGTTTACAACACGCAGATCCACATTACAGAAAATTCAATAGCTAACTCATGTACTCGGAATGACAACTATTCAACTTTTGAAAAGAAAAATATTGCTGTGATAGTTTATAAATATACTTACTTTGAGCATGAAACATCCATATTTTCGCTTTGTTGTCCTGACCTGACGAAGCCATAAGGAAGCAACGGTTAGGGTCATCGACTACAAGAATATACATCAAGTAAACTTATTACAATGATCTTAGTCGGAGTTTGAAGACAATAAAAGATAGGAAAAACTCAACGAACAAGCAATCAAAAACTAAAATATATACACAAAAAATATGCCTCTAATTTAGTATTTCGTGCCCTAACGTACAGCACACTTTTGCTTGGGCCCTAATGTTGGGTTCCCCGTCTTACCGCTTACGGCAGAAGCTTAACACTATGCCATCAAATATTTAAAATCAACATTGGCCAGAGACGGAATTAATCCACGACTTTTTTTTGTCATTGATCTAGGTTTTTTTTGATAAACAACCAAAAGCATAAGTTAATACAGTCAAAACAACTTGAAAGATTTTGTAGCAAATTCATGCTAGCAATCACCATTAAGCAAAATTTGAAACCATCAAAAATTTATAACGCAAATTCAGACATTTGATTAAAAATTCAGAGCCAGATGCAATTTCTAAACAGAAATCGAAACTAAGAAACTTCACACGTATAATAAACATACAGTTCATATACATTACTGGATTGGTCATTTTTTCGGTACCTGAGCTGTGGTACGTTGGAGAGAACTGCACACAACTGACGCCGCACGATGATATCCCATCACCATGTGCTTGAGTTTGCATTGTAAGCTGGAATAAATGACATTTCATGAATCAAATTTTAGTATCCAATCAAATTGTAAACAATAATCATTAAATAAAAGTATTTTATAAAAAAAGTTACATAAACATGGACCTTTACACATTGCACAATAAATAATAATTACCGTTAAGCATACTTTTGAATAGCCGGCTTTAGGGCAATATCACTTTTTATGTTTCTGATGCGTGGGCCGTGGCGTTGACATGCTAACAAGATTTCGTTGTAATCAATCACACATACTTGCATGTTTGTGATATCCCAGACCCGCAAGTCCCCTAAACCTGATCCTGTCACAAGATAGCTATCGCATGGCGTAAATGCGACTGCATAGACATTTCCTTCTGGATGGCCAGTAATTTCTCTAGAAAAAAAGTATTTTACTGAGTAGATAGAACGTTTAAAAAAAAAAGAAGCCAAAAGATGAACAGGGATGCAGATCCAGAAACGAATGCAAATCAATCGCTTCAACTGTAACCCAATCACTGCGTCTCCTTTCAAGCCTGCACTAAATCATTTAGTATACATACAGTATGCACCTAGACAGTAGTCTAATAGGAGAAACTAAAATCACAGAGAGGAAGGTACAGTGACAATAAGAAACAACTTAATTGCACGGAAAGGCAATTTACAAGCAGTTAGACTTTTTGTTATTAACATCTGCAAAATGGATTAAAAACTGGTCATGGGTCTTAGCATAAGAAAAATAAACTGTAGTTGACTCTTAACGTTCGAAGCTTAACGACTAAAGATTCGGCTTAATCCAAGAACAAAATTAATTGCCAAAATAAGCACGGCGATTTATTCTGTATACATTTAATCTACATGCATTCCATTTCACAAGCAAAGCTTACTTTTATAAATTTTGGAGAAGGTTTTTGACTTTCTTCGCAAGCCCATTTTTATAGCCAACTGAATGGCACTGAATGTTGTGTTAAAACATAACTTTTCATTCATGAGTTAAAAATGGGCAATTCTTTTATGCATGCAAATAAAATCCAGTCAGATTAAACTACAAACTGCTTACTTAACAAGCTTTTTCTTTTGGATATCCCACAATGCAATTGAACCATCCGCAGAGCCAGTTGCAAGAAAGTGTGAATCGGATGAAAAAGCACAAGCTTGTGCAGTGTTACAATCAGAGTGTCGAAATATTACCACCGTCTATAGCACAAAGCATTTATTTATACACCATACTTTGCTCTACATAAATAGCAAACTCCACAACCAAGCTAAAAACAAACTTTCATCTTTTCACTTCCAACAATTTTCCTCTGCATAGCTATTGGCACAAGTCTATATTGAAGATCATTGTTGTTGTATTGCATATTTATGCTCCTGTCTTCAAACAGTGTCAGACACTAACTAGTGGATGATTCGCACACTTTTCAATTTCATTGTATTGACTACTTCATGCTTGGGAGGAATTCACACCTGCTTAGGAAGTTTCTAGTGATCCAATGTTTCTGTGGATTTCTTTGAATTCTTGTCCTCTGAATTTGCTCCTTGTTCAAAGCTACCAAGCAAAGACTATCATCGTAAACAGTCTTATTCAAAGACGCAACAATGTGACAGAATGAGAGTTGAACCCAGATCATGTAATCAGGATTGTCGTAAAAACAATTACCAGTATATACAGCAGATTCCATGTATACTTAGCAGAGATGCCAACAGCTGAGGTTTCCTGGGTATATTTTTTTGCTCAGATTTTTTGGTCAAATGTTTGAATTGATACACATTTTTGAGGCAATTCAAAAACTTGAGATAATTTTTGCAATTTTAAGAGCAATGTTTAGGCTACCAGTTTGCAAATTTTGCTAAACTTTTTTTGGTCAAATTGCCACCAGAAATTTGACTATTTATTTTTTAAAGTCATTCACTAAAAATTTCGATCAATGACTGAAAAAAACAAACAAACTTAGATCGAGATAGAACAGTCAGTGGGTTACTTTCAAGTATTTATGATTGTTTGCTTATGATTGTAAGGTAACATTACGCTGATAGAATTACTATCTCACCTTGGCTTCAGTGTCATTTAATTCAAAAATATGAGCTTTTCCATCATTACAAGCAGATGCAAGATACTTTCCTTCATTATCAAAAGTAACAAAATTTACTCCATAACGAAATAATTTGATGGGTGAATAAGGTAGTTCTTTGAAATTTTTGGAAGAATAAACGCAAATAGTCTTGTCACCTATACGAAACAAGTAAAATATCAGAATGAAACAAACTTAATCATCACTCAAAGTATTGTTTGAAAGAAATTTGTCTGGCTATTTGTCCAATACCGCATACATGCTTGAACAAATCACACATGAAGAGCAACATATAACAAGTGACAGCATTTGTGAGTTAATAAAGCATTGGGGGTAGCGATCAAAAGGATACTGACTTCTTATATCAAAAGGATACGACTAGTTTTACTTAATCCTGGAACAATTGCAGCGGCTCTTGGGAATGATGCAATTGTTCCAAAATTCTAGTACTAAACACTTATTCTAGAATCTTGGAACTAAGCATAAAAAGTATCGATACCAGTAGGCCTACTGTCTGCTGTACTAACCTGAGCATGTGACGAAGTATTGTGATGAAAAGGCACAACAATTTACTTCCTTTAAATGATTCTCAATAACACAAAAAGAATGCATTAGTTAATAAGTAGCCTACAGTTACTAACAGTCTAAAAAACAAAGTTACAACTTTGTTACCACAATGAGTTCAAAGCCAGTGTATGACTATCTATAAGGAGTACCGTTATATACTGAATGGAGGAAAAATCATATTTAGCTTAATACCATAGACCTTTTATTAGGCTATTCAAAGCCAGAAAAAATAGCCTATTGCTGTACTGCATGTTGTTTTTTTCAACTTAGGTAATTTCAATTTCTATAAGAAATTAGAATATACCGTATTAGAACTTTACTTGTTTACAGTAATCTCAGACCGTACTTAATACATATTTATTTTTGCTACAGTACATAATAATGTCAAATATGATTAGCATACCAACCAGCATATTAATTTGCCACATAATCAAAGAGGGCCAAGTCAACTGACTGCGACAAACCGACCACAAGCCAACGGGTACCAGTGATTTCATCACAAAGTAATTTTGTCACAAAGTGAGGGCTTGAGCAAGAGGGCTCTGGGGATACTAAAATATTTCTATACCTGCCCAATGCCCATCGTAGCCAATTGAAGTCAGTTGGTTTGTGGTCAGTTTATCGCGATCTGTTGTTGTGGACCCTAATCAAAACCAGGAAGCCACTTTGCAGACATGCAAACAACGAATAATTTTGCAAACAACTGAACACCCTACATTTTTCAATTAGGCCTAAATAATCTAGATTTAGTTCGTGAGAGGATCACTTCAACCCTGCAAAATATTGGGGAACCTTTGAATCTGAACTACCAAGCTCATTTAAAACCTAGATTGACTATCTACCATACCTAATTCAGAAGGTATAGATAAGAGAAAATATAGGGTGTTTGCAAAAAGAGCCTAGTCCATTTTCAGAAAGTTTCTAAAGTGGCTACCTTAATGTATTTGATACGTCATTGAAATTACTCAATTACATTACTTATAGTAGCCTAGTTTAAAATCAAAGCTAGTTTAAAACCAGCAGAGGCAGGTAATACCCAGTACCGATACCAACAGTCAGTATCAGGTATATATCTTTTTCACAAACGGTACGTTACCAAAGTTCTAGTGCAGAGGTACTTTAAAAAAAGTATTTGGGATTTATCAATTTTTCGTTCTCATTTATCAATTGAAAATTCTAAATTAAACTCTTTCTAGTTTTTCTCTTTCTGTTTTTGGAATGGAGCTAATAAATTTTTAACTCAGAAATATTCTATTACGGTTTGCTTGTTTACAAAAAAAGTTGGAAGTGCAGATGCTTCTGATAAATGCTGCAATACAAACAGAAGTGAGCATTCAGGTAAAGTTTTTCATTTTGTATACCAGTAGCCTACAAAACAAGCAATAACATGCAATTTGAATAAGATTAGGACTATCTACAGCCTACCGTAGGCCTATTGAATTTGTGTGTATCTTTCCTTGAGCAATAGTAAAGGAGGGAGAACCTCTGATTCCTCTGAAGAGGCCAAATGTGTATGTGGTAGTAATGAACGTTTTAGCGATTGAATTGCTTGCTCTGAGAAGAACTGCAGTTCTCCTTGGTGGCATTCTCAGTAAGCTGGCTTCAAGAGGCCCTCCACTTACGACTCCCAAAAAGTTTGTGTGGAGTTGCTCAAATTGTGTTTTGAAAAGGCTACAAAAGTACAGCACTGGTACTGAATTTTACTCCAGCAAGAACACAACTACTGCATCAGCTTTGGCCTAATCTGTCGCCGAAGAGTTAGGCTCGCACCTCCAGAAAATGGTAGAGGAAGCAACTAAAAACTGTGCCACCCCCAAGACCAATGCCATAGTGACAATGGAAACCAACCAGTAGCTGCCCATGCAACATAGAAATGAACCTGTTTAAAAAAAGTGGCCATCAACAAACCTGCTTCGGATTTGGCTCAAGATAAGGAGAGAAATGAAGAAAGTTGTGTTGTGCACCAACCTGGCTCAAGGGAGTTAAACAACAGCAAGACAATTTGAAGCGAGTGTAATAAGCTATTCCCTGGCAAACTTACTAGAAACTGCAGAACAACTGCTGGTGGTTCCATTCTAATTGAACCAAATGACAATAATCATGCCGAGGAAGTGTTGGAAAACTGGAATAATGAGTACTTTAGTGGTAATAAGGGTATATATTATACTGGCATCCAAAATATTAAGGAATGATTGAATTTGTGGATGATATTTTCACACAGGAGTAAAATCAACTAGAGGTTTCCTCTCAATATCCTGGTGTGTCAACACATCTATATCTCCTTCGACGGGGATCCAATAAAACTTTCACTGGCACAGTAAAATTGAGATTTCCAAGCTAAGAACAGCTGGAATTAGCCATCAAAAACAAAATCAAAGTAGGTCAACAACTTTATTATGTTGAAAGATTTGTTCAAAAGCCAAAGGTTATTAAATGTAATCACTGTCAAAAACTCGGCCACATTAGTTGTCTTTGCCGCAGTTCTCATCTAAAATTAGTTCTCCGCTGCGGCTCTCATCTACAGAGCAAAAAACAAAAGATTCAGATAAATGTACTGTCAAGTCAAAGGAGGACTTTGAATACTGCCATTCATTTAACTGGAAGTTGTTCCTGTCCCATCTTGCAGCAAAAGAAGGAGGAACCATTCAATCGTTTAAAATATGGATTAAGGCAAAATTAATATCTGAGGTTTGTTGAAACACAGTATATCAGTTTGTGCTCAGTAAATTTATAGATGAAAGAGATTTAAGCATTTTACCAATTCAAGAATTGAGCTCTTGTGATGATGAACAACTGGAGCTACTCAACACGACATGTAATAAGGATTCAAATACAGCTATAAATTGTGGATGTGCTCTATACATTTCCCAAGATCTGAAATCAGTTTAACTACCTCAAACTGGCCAAGTTATTGCAATAATCTTGATTCTGCTTGGGCACTTGTTGAAGTTGGCAATCTCAAGAGTAATAACTGTGTATATTTATGTTAAGCTCTATGATAACAATGCCATATGGAATGCATTATCACTAATTGATAAAGCTAATAATTTAGTCCCATCACTCAAGGCAAAAGGCATCATTATTTTTGGTGACTTTAAAGCTAGACATACTGCATGGGGGTGATTCACAAAAATCGATATGGAAAACAACTGATAGATAACCTGGATTTCACCAAAAACTCATTCGAGCTTTTGCAGTCACATTCGAGCTTTTGCAGTCATTCGAGCTTTTGCAGTCATGCTGTTCAGACGTGACTTTTGAAAAAAAAACAAAGCGTCTTTTCAGGCAAGTTTGTGCTTTCAACAGACTTCGCTAGCTTACAGTTTAAAACTTGCAGAAATTATACAGTGTTGACTAAAATTGAGAAACTCTAAAAGCTGTAGGTTGATTATTAAACAAAGGTAGTTACAATGACCTTGAACGACCAGCTATCGCAAATTATGAATTCAATATCAGAATTGAGCGAAAAAATTGATGATTTGAATTGTTCGATGAAAGAACTAAATACCAAAATATGTAATATTGATGAAAAATTTTCGAACAGATGCAACAAGCTAGAAACTGAGTTAAAAGATAAAGTTAATAAAACCGACTTCCTGATGTTGGAGCATAAAGTCAAAACACTAGAATGCCGCATAAGCGAAGTCTTGAAATGTAGTGACACACAACCCAATAAAACAGAGCTAACTTCTTTATCCGACAAAGTGGACAGTCTTATCGGGACAGCAGAAAAAGAAAAACTACGAAGTGAGGCATACTCAAAGAGGTTAAATCTATTGATACATGGCATACCTGAAAACCCAAATAATGTGTGGGAAACAAGAGCTACAACACACAACTATTTTCAAGAATTTTTATACAACGGGCTTAATATTTCCGATCCTGAGAAGCTGCAACTTGTGGATATCCACAGGTTGCCTCAACGACCAATATACAAAGAAGGTACCAGAATAAATCGCCCCATCATTATCAAGTTACAAAGTGTTGACGATAAACACTGGTTGTTTAGTCGTCTCAAGTATTTAAAAGAATACAATGCTGCAAAGAAAAAAGAAAACACTGAAGCAAAGCCAATCTACATCTCTGAACATTTACCCAAACCATATTATGAGCAAAAAAAGAAGCTGCTACCCTTATTTAAGAAAGCGAAAGAGAAAAAGCAAAAAACAACTTGGGCTGTAAGTGATGGTGATTATTGTTTATTCATTGATGGCGTTAAAGCGAAGTGCATTTAATCATGCTATAATCTATATGTGTTTTGATGTACGTACTAATTCACATTTATCTACTCTTTCTACTCTCATATGATCTGATTAATTTACTTTTTGTTGCCCCTATTGAGACCACACTGATTCAAGATTTATTATATGCAAAAAATAAAAACAAAAGTAGGATGAAATTAACAAAAAATAACTCATTTATTTTTTTGCATCACTGTACTCATATACTTCTTGTTATGATTTAAGTTGGTTTCGGGGAGGAACAGTTGATTAAGAGTAGAATAAGGGTGAAGTTATGAATTGAAGTTCACAGTGTATATTTTTATTGATTATATTATTATTCTTCTGGAACTCTATAGCATGAAAATTACTATGATATATATCTGATAATATTTTTTGCCTGATAGGACGTGAAGTTGATCTCTCTGTTAAATGGCCGTTAATCATAACCCTCAATTATCTCCTGCTGCTTCATACGCTTTTGACCTGTTAACACAAAATACAAAAAAATGTAATTACTGGGATCTAAATAATTTCCCAATTATTGATCCAACTAGCAATAAATTTTTTGCGATTCATATTAATATTCGATCCCTCCACAAAAATTTTGATGATCTACATCACTTCGTCTCGGAATTAAAATTGCAACCTACTTTAATATGCCTTAGCGAAACCCGATTGAAAGAAAGCAGTAATATGGGCATCCTAAAAATAGAGGGATATAAACTGGTGCATGCAAATTCGACTACTAATGCTGGTGGCGTAGCCATGTATGTTTCTGATTACTTGGATATGGAATTGGCAAACCAATTTAACATAGATTGTCCTGGATGTGAAGAACTATGGATAAAAGTGCGTTTAAAAACTAATTTTATCTTTTTGACCTGTGTTGTCTATAAACACCCAAAAACTAGCAAAGATATTTTTATTGATAATCTGAATCGCTCATTGGCAAAAGTTAACTACGAAAAACTAAATTGCGTTGTTATGGGCGACATTAATATAGATGTCCAAAATAGCATAATTTGTAATAAATCTCGAGCCTATAGTGACATGTTAAACAGTAATGCATTTCAACAAATTATTGACATACCAACTAGAGTCACTGATTCTTCAAATACAATCATTGATCATGTTATCACAAATATTTTTGGAGATGAGGTTATACCTGGGGTTTTGCAAGAACCTCTTACAGATCATTATCCTACTTTTATTATTCTTAACCAACTAAAAACGAAAACTGCTTGCACAATTCGATATACCAGATCCCTCAAAAATTTTGAACCCGAAAAGTACAAAAACGATTTCCAACAATCCTTAAATGAATGGTATCTTGCTATTCCCTACCTTGATGAAAACAATTTTGAAGAAACATTTTGTGGTTTCATAGAATGCATCAAAACAACAATTGACAATCATGCTCCACTAGTGAAGCTGTCGCGCAGACAAAAACGATTGCAAGCTAAACCATGGATAACCACAGGTATTCTCAATTCGATTAAGACTAAACAAAAATTACACAAATCCCATTATCTTAGTAATATTTCTGCAAAAAAGAGCTTCTACAAAAGGTACACGAATATTTTGACAAGAGTTAAAAATTTATCGAAAAAAATCCACTATGATGATTGTTTGAGCTCAAGCAAAAAAGATCCCCGCAAAACTTGGAAAATTCTCGGTGAACTACTGGCAAGTGGTAAATCATTTGATCAACCTACCTGCATAAATCATAATAATAATGAAATATATGATCCTGATCAAATCTCTACAATATTTAACAACTACTTCGGAAATATAGGGCGTAATCTTGCAGAAAATTTTGATAATTGCAACGATAACTTTCGATCTTTTCTGTTTAAAGATAAGAGAATTGCAAATTCAATTGTTCTTTTGTCGCCCAGTACTAATGAAATTCTAAACGAACTAAATCGTCTGAAAGACAAAAAGACTTCTGGGCCAGATCATTTGGCACCTTATTTCTTAAAAATTGCATCTACAGTTATTGCACCTTATTAAGCTTTCATGATTGAATTTATGTTCAATTTTGGCGTATTCCCCGACTTACTTAAAATTGCTCGAGTAGTCCCTATATTTAAAACGGGAGATAAAAAGTTAGTGGAAAATTACAGACCCATATCTATACTCTCGTCTATTTCAAAAGTTATCGAAAAGCTACTTAAATTTAGAATTTTAAGTTTTCTAAATAAACATGACGTCCTTTACAATCGCCAAAACGGATTTCGCAAAAAATTTTGTACTGTTTATCCTATACTTGATATTCTAACTGAATGCTATGACAATATTAATTCATATAATTACACATGCATTATCACCCTTGATTTGAAAAAAGCTTTTGACACAGTTAATCTTTCTATTCTACTGCACAAATTGGAACATTATGGTATACGAGGAAATTGCCACCAAATTTTATCAAGTTATTTAAGAAACAGGAAGCAATTTGTAGGCATCTCTGAGAGTACTTTGGGAATGGTAAGAATTGAATATGGGGTACCCCAGGGGTCGGTCCTTGGGCCATTATTATTCATTATATATATAAATGATTTGAAAAATGCTCTTACGTCAAAGCCTCGTCTGTTCGCTGATGATACTTGCTTGTTAATAAAAAATAACAATCTAAAACAGCTACAAGAACAAGGAAATAAGGAATTAAACATGCTTCAATCTTGGATGGCTGCCAATAAATTAACCATAAACCCCCATAAATCTCAAATTATTGTTATTAATCCCAAAATTCGAACGGTAATTCCAAAATTTTCGTTATCTTATGGCGACACATTAATTTATGCAGTTAAGACAACAAAATATCTTGGAATAGAAATTGACGACCAACTTAATTTTCTACCATATACCCAGAAATTACAAAAAAAGCTTTCCCGAAACGTTGGAGTCCTCACCAAATTAAAACATTGTTTACCTAAATCAGCTCTTATTGCTCTCTATTATGGGATAGTATTTCCGCATCTTTTATATGGCATTATTATTTGGGGCTCCACTTATCCGACCTATCTCAAAAAATTACAAACTATACAGAACAAAGCTATCAGGGCAATCAGTGATTCTGGCTGGAATGTTCACGTTACACCCTTGTATTATGAACATAAAATCCTCAAAGTCAATGACATATACAAAATTGAATCTGCCAAATTTATGCACAAATACGTCAACAAAAAACTTCCCGATTATTTTCAAAACTACTTCAATAAAGTTTCTGGAAATCATGGCTACTACACTAGAGCTGCAACAAATGATGACCTCATTATTCCATTTTTCCGGACTAATCGTTGCCAAAAATCATTCAAGCATCAAGGATCAAAATTATGGAATTCTCTTCCCAAAAATATGACTAAATTAGGTTATATCAAATTTATCGAACAATATAAAACTTTTTTAATTTCTTTTTATAACTCAGATTAACTCTATCACATTTTTCAATGGTCCATTTTGTATATGCAACACTGCAATCTTAGCATAATCTTCCCCCTTAATGAGCTTTTGCTCATTTAACAAGAGGGAGTCGTTTGACTCGAAGACTTCACGTCCCTTCACGGCTCCCGTTCATCGCATCCTTTTATGTTTATTTGCAGTAACCATTAATATAATACTATGTTATTTTTGTGATGATAAATAAATAAACTGAAACTGAAAAACTGAAAAAAAATTTGCTATATCAGATATCCTGCTCTGGAAGCCTAACTTTTTCAGACAAAAACAGATATAGTTGCACTGATCTAATCGTCTGTTCAAACAGACTTTCAAACTTTCTGATGGACTGTTTTACAAATGAAAACACAAATCTGTTTAGTGGTGCCCCCATCAAAGGTTATGTGCCAGTGTGCCCCCGTTAGGTGGAATCAAGTCAAATATAAAAACTAGGCAGGTCTCTTATGCTCTTCACTAGGATACGATGAACTAGGTTAAGCAATCATCAGATTTAGAGGTCCTATTACTATCAGGTGATGCCACTAGTGTTGGAAATGTCCAAGCAATGCAAGATTTCTTCAAGTAGGTTAGTCTTTTAACACCATTGCAGACACTAATTGCCAAAAGAAACTAGCATCAAATCACATTAAACCTTATTGGATTGCTAACTTACCGGTAACTGTTTTATGTAGAGCAATGAAAAAGGCTAGAAAGCATTAACAATTGCAAAATACAGATTACAACTATCAATTATTTGTTGATTCTAAGACCAAATTTGATGTTGCCCGAAAAACTGCCTGCTCGGAATTTAGGTACCTTCCTATTTGGTCCCCTGTCCAGAGTTAATTCCCCCCCCTTTTTTTGTTTTTTTCTGGGTTACCATGGTCACAAATGCAATTATGCTCCACATTCATATTTTGATTTTAATTTTATGGGCTAGTTTACTCAGATTTTGAATTTCGGTTTGCAGGCCAGCTTAGTTTAGCTTTTAAATTTTGGTTTGAACGTCAGCTCTGCCCTGTGCCAATGAGCGTTGGTATTACGCTAAACTCAAGTCCAGAGCACTGAGAGCAGTATGTGGGGAGAAAAAAAATTTAGGTCTACTTTTTTAGCAGTTGAAGATATGAGATGAAGACAATAGCACCTAATATTCTCCATGGATGATTTTTATGTTGTATCTCGGCTTTTATCCATGTATCTGTGCATGTTCTAAGGAACACGTACACTTCTTTTTGTTACTTTATAGGCCTACTGTATAGGCCTATAGGCTAGTGTAGCCTATATATTCAAGCAATTACAAATTCAATGACAATTATCATATTAGCGGGACTGAGACAGTGCTACAAAGATTAATGAAAGTTTCACAGATCAAAATCCTTAACACAAATTAGTTTGTTTAACGTTGAAAATAATTTGCAGAGCTGCCCAAACCCCTTTTCGTAGGCTGCATAAGAAGATCATCTGGCCTGCGAGTGGTTTCAAGAAATTTTACGAGAAACCAAACCGGTATATACTAGGCTACCGATTTTTCTTCACTTCGTTTGGTCACAATACCAAAATTTCGGCAAAAATTACATCAAAATACATGACATCCTTTTATTTATTTGGTCTTCACTTACACACTACAGTAGGCCTAGCCTACCAGTTAGGGTAGGCTAACCATTACTGCATGATTACTGGTAGCCTACCGCAAATTTCATTAAAAACTGTTTTTTAGTTCTAGCCGGCACTGATTGTGTAGCCTGCTTAAAGTAACTGCTGCTCGCTCCTCAAAGTTTGGGCACCCCTGTTTTATTGGATGCACATATAGGCCTACTCTGCCTTCAAGTTCAGTGGTCAAATGGTCAAACGAATGCTCATAATGCTGAAAAATTCGGCGCAAAGCAATAAGCATCACGAAATTTTGCGCCAAATTGGCGCAGAAAACGCAAAATAGTTTTCCCCTACCACGGCATCAATGTAATTCAGCATAGACGGTGGAAATCTCTTTGACATTAGCGGTATCCGAGTAATATAAACCTTTTTTCCAACCCTAACCCTTTTCTGAGAGACAAAATTGCAGATTCAGAAAATCGCTGAAATTCTTGAAGCAAATTTTATTTTTGCACTTCTCGCACTTTGTTTGGCGCGGCGCAAAACTTATGAGGGTTTGAGGTTAGCGCGAAATCCGGCGCAGTGTAACTAAACTTTTCAACTTGGTGACACCAAAACACTTACTGTCGCAGGTCAATGTCAAAGTTAAATCATAGACGGTCAGACTGCATGTAAGTGAGTAAGCAGAAACGCTCATAGAGAGAAGACGTGTTTGTTTTTCTCTTAACCTAGCTAGATTTAAACACTCTTTTCACTAAAAAAGAAAACGTTATTCAGATAAAATTGACCAAATTATTCCGAAATCAGTAAAGAATCTTTTGACCAAATTTCTGAAGAAAGAAGTGAGCAGAACTAACTGTATTTACTTAAAAAATTTTGAAGTTTGTAGGTTTTCTTCAGCAGTCAGCACCCGAGTCATTTTTCACTTACATTCATCCCTTTTGAGAACTGTTACGTCATAAAATAGATATCATGAGTCTTGGTAAATGAAGCCGCAGTAGAACAAGCAAAAGCCTGCTGACCAAAAGCCAAGAAGTAAATTCTAAATATGTTACCAAAAAGATAAATGCGGCCATCAATGCGTTGAAAAAGGTTTACGATGCAGAAATAAATGCATTGAAAGCTGAGTTGATTGTGGTGAAGGAAAGTCAGTCGTTTATTTGTAAGAAATACGATTGCCTGTAGGAAAGCTACGACAAACTTTTGAAGGAAAACAAAGAGCTAAAATGGCAATCAAAAGAATTGAAAAACCAAAGCGATAGCGAGGTGGAAAAGTTAGATCTCCTAGAACCATACGGATGTAGGCAAAATCTAGAAATAGTAGGGGTTCCTGTGCAAGTGGGGAAAAACAAATGCTATAGTCATCGAGGTGACTAAGCTGCTTGATGTCAATTTAACCCCAGAACAAATATCAACCTCGCATCGCTTTCCTGCCAAGAATCGTGAAAATATAAGCCCACCAATTATTGCACGCTTTACGAACCGTGATGTGTGAAGTAAAAATCTATGCAAACCGAAAAGCAACAAGAACCGCAAGTTTAGTCAATTTCTCTGTACTAGGAACCGAAAAGGTCTATGTGAACGAAAATCTTACAAGACCGCACAAAAAACTGTTTTGGCAAACAAAGCAAAAGGCAAAAAAGGTTGGTTTTACATACTTCTGGACTACAAACGGAAACATCTTCATGAAAAAAACTGATCAAGCAGAAGTCATTGCAATTAAAAACGAAAACGATTTGAACTTAATGGTGAATGAAGACACTGCGAATAATAGTAAGTAGCCTAACTTACACCTGACTACATATCGTTGAGCAAATAATGCTAAAAAGAATGCGTTAAAAATGACTTCCCAAAATGATCTTGACCCTTATAATTTAAATATGGGACATAGTAATAAAGGTGACAGCCACTCGAGCTGTTCTGAACCAAGCTGTATGAATACAAACTAGCGAAGTCACATAACTTTAAGTAAACTGAATGATTTACTTGCACTAACTAAATTGTCACCAGACATTGTTTTTGTGAGTGAAACAAAACTAAAAACTTCAGATAACTTGAATCAGTTCTTAAAAGGATACAAGTTTATGCACAAAGGAATTCTTACTAATTGGGGTGGTGTAGGCATCTTGGCTAAAGAAAATATCCCAATTGAGGTGTGTCACGAGTTCGATTTAAATACTCCTGACTGTGAGGATATATGGGTGCAAATAGAACTGGAGCACAGAAAAAAGTGTGTAAGTGGCGTAATTTATCGTCATCCCAAGCAAAACCTAAACAGGTTTCATTTGTCCTTTGAAAAAGTTTTAGAACTTTTAAGCTGCAAAAATGTTACGTATACTACATCGCTAGAGATTTCAACATCAATCTTTTGCAAAATGAAAATAAAGAGAAAGAATCCATTGACATGACGTATAGCTTAGGAGCTATTCCACTCATTGCTCATCCTACTAGAGTTACAGATAATTCATCATCACTGTTAGATCGTGTGTACACCAATAATATAAGTGGTGGAACTCACAGCTGTACTGTACAGTACTGGATGATATCAGTGATCATATACCTGTAATAGGCTGTTCAGACTTAGCACTAAACATCCAAAAAAATATGAAGCTTTTTATATGAGAGATACAAAGAATTTTGAGGCAGAATTATTTTTAGTAGAACTGTTGAAAAGTTTGCACTTACTGGGAGAAACTAACCTACCGATCAGCATAAATGAAATTGATATATACACGGACAAATTTATTAACATTTTTTAATTGATATTCGATAAACATGCACCTTTACGAAAACGAAGCAGGAAGGTATTGAAACTAAAAACCAAACCATGGATAACAAAAGGACTACTAAAATCTATACATCGAAAAAACTGCATGTATAGAAAATGCGTTAATAGTAACTGCATTGCTAAATGGGACGAAAACAAGATGTACAGAAAAATATGCTCACTCATCTAAAAAATAGTGTAAAAAAAACTGCATTACCAAGATATAATCAGAAAAAATAAACAAAACATGGCAAAGCTATGGAAAACTATTAACAATATTTTTAATGTAAGTAAACAGTGCGGTAATAACATCCCCCACAAAATGACCACCGGCAGAGAAGACTATGCTTATGGAAATCAATGTGCCAGCAATATTTTAAACAATTATTTCACCAATGTTGGTATCAATCTGGCAGCTACTGTAAAATTTCTAAACCAGTACAAGGCAATTTCAACATAACGTCGTTGATACATAATAACATTAACCGTATATATTTATCCAACCAATGGCAGAAGATGAAATAAGAATGCACATTAGAGGTCTTGATTCCTCCAAGAGTGCTGGCATCGATGGCATTTCTATAAAATACATAAAAATGGCAGCTATTGATATTACTCCAAAACTTACACAACTGTTTAACATCTGCATAAAGAAAGAATATTTCCCTCAAGCATTAAAAATCGCAGAGATAGTTCCAATATTTAAGAAAGGAAACAGAGAAAATTGCCTCAACCATCGACCAATTCCAATATTGAGCCTGTTTGCAGGAGTTTTTGAAAAATGTTTGCATGAACATTCAATAAATTTTTTATCAAAAATGAACTACGCAGTAATTAGTTCCCAACAATACGGATTTCAAAAAACTTGCTCAAACTCAGATGCTGTAGTGGACATATATAACAACCTCATTAAAAACATAGAAAATGAACTAATAACGTGCTCCATTTTTCTAGACTTGGCTAAAGCATATGATACCATTGATCACAAAATATTAATTGCAAAGTTAGAGAAATATGGTATAAGAGGTGTACCCTTACAATTCATAGAAAGTTTCTTAACGAATAGGCAACAATACATTACCATGAAGAGCACTAAATCGGTTACAAATAAAGTGCTTTGCGGTATTCCTCAGGGATCCACCCTAGGCCCACTGCTATTCACAATTTACATGCACATTAATGATTTACCTCTGGTTTCTTATTTCAAAGTGCATTTATTTGCAAATGGCACTAATCTCATATTGACGCATTCCTAACCTGAAATGTTGCAACAAAAAGTGAACGAAAACATGCAAAAAATAATTAACTGGAAGAGAATTAACAAACTCTCAATAAATTACAGTAAATCAGAATTCATGATAATAACAAAGAAACAATTTAAACATAAATTTAAAATAATTATAGAGGATAATAAAATAAAGCAAAAATCATTCGTGAAATATTTAGGCGTATTGATAGATAACAAACTAAATTAGAAACATCAAGCAAAACAAATTTGCTAAAAAATTGCTAGAGGTTCATGGGCTCTATATCACATTAAAAACTACGTCGATAAACAGACAATGAAAATGTTGTACTACAGTCTAGTGTCTTCTCACCTTCAATATTGTATAAACAGTGGCGCCGGGGACCAAAAGTGGGCCCAGGGCTAGCTCAAATTGTGACGGATTTACGGTTTTGTGAAGTCCAAAACAGATCGAGAAAATGCTGTAGTTGGTCCGAAAAATGTTTTTTTTTGGTCGAGATGATGTGATCTCCAAAAAAAAAAGGTATTTTCCGAAATTCTAACGGTTTGTCTGGCCGAAATAAGGTGATCTCCAAAAAAAAAGGTCTTCACCAAAATTCTAACGTTTTTTCTGGCCGAAATTAGGTGATCTCCAAATAAAAAAAAAAGGTCTTCAAGGTTTACATGCTCACTTCTCAGTGTCATTTCGATGGGCTTCCTCTCGAGCTCATGGACCCTCTGTTGAGTCCGCTGAAGCCAACGGCCTTCCTGAAGCCCATGGGCCATCTCATGGGCCCCCTAAAGTTTATGGGCCCCGGGGTCATTGTACCCCCTCCCTCTCGGCGCCCCTGTGTATAAATAGCTGGGGTAGTGCTTCAGAAACTACGTTACATCCTCTGAAAATAATTCTAAAAAGAAATATGAGAATAATAACAGGAAGTAAATGCAGAGCACACGCTGAACCTTTGTTCTATCAGTTGCAATGCTTAAAATTAAATGATATTTATAAGCTAGAAATGGCAAAGTTAATGTATAGAATAAATAATAATATGATATCTTAACCAAAGCCAACGATTTTCAGTCAATTAACCCATGTCATAATCACGCAACACGATTGAGAAACAACCGAAATTATTGCTTACCTCGAGTTAGAACTAAAGTAGGTCAAAATATGATAATTTTTTCAGGAACAAAAATATGGAATGGCATTAGCAAACAGCTTAAGGAATTATCATTTCGAACATTTAAGAAAACTTTTAAAAATCAACTAATTTCTCAGTACCATTCTGGAACCTGACACTGCTGCCAACTATTCAAAATGGCAACATTTTGCAATACCGTATTTTCCAAACGGTTTGGGTGGCTGCCACATTCTTACCATACGTTTTTTTGAAAGGTTTTGTAACTACTCCGTGTAACAGTGAGATTTCATACCTTAGTAACAGTTTCTTTGTTTGCCTTCAAGCGCCACTGTCTTTGCTTAAATAAGATTAGGCGATGCATTTCTGTCATCGCTATTCTCTTTTTTTGATTTATTTTTTATTTATTTATTTATTAATTTTACATTTTTTTTATTTTTTATTTTTGTATAAAACGCCAGCCATTTTAACGACATTCTGTTATATTATAGATCCTTGAAGTGTACGTGATATATAACATAATCATTATTGCACTGTTCATAATATCTTCTATTTATGTTTAGTTTTGCAGTCTCATAGGCTAGCCAGGGGGGGTCCAGGCCCCCCCCCAATTAAAATACCACCAATGATAAAAAATTATAACAACATAACTTAGCGATGTTTAGTTGCAGTTACGGACGACAAGTGAGCCCCGGGGCCCCTAACTAACAACCAGGGGGCCCCTAAGTAACAACCTGGGGGACCCAGAGACCCTAACCGACAACCAGGGGGCCCTGGGCCCCTAACTGACAAACGGGGTCTCCGGGGCCTCTAACTGACAAACACGGGGACCTGGGGGCCCCTAATTGACAACCAGGAACCCCCAGGGCACCTAACTAACAACCAGGGGGCCCTGGGGCCCCTAACTGACAACCAGGGACCCCCGTACCCCTAACCGACTACCAGGGGGCCCTGGGGCCCCCAACTAACAACCAGGGAACCCTAACCGACGAGCAGGGGGCCCCGGCCCCCGTAACTGACAAACGGGACCCCCAGGCCTATAACTGATCACCAGGGGGCTTTGGGGCCCTTAACTGACAACCAGGGGCTCTTGGGCCCCTAACTAACGACCAGGGAGCTCCGGGGCCCCTGACTGACAAACGGGGCCCCCAGAGCTCCTAACTGACAACCAGGGGGCTCTGGGGCCCCTAGCTGATGACCAAGGGTCCCGGGCCAGGGGCCCCGTAATTCAAATTTTTAACACTTTATATGCAAATCCTGTGAAAAATCTAAGAGTTTTGTGCTAAAAGTTGCAATCCCAGGCCCTCGTTTAACGTTATTATGAACTTAATGCTATAACATAGGCTGTAATGCAAACCCCCAATTGAAATGCGATCAATGATAAGCATAATGAGAGTATAGCCAGTATGTTGTTCTTAACCGGATTTGCAGTTTCTTTAATATAGGATTTATGTGTACAAAAGTAAGTAATAATAATGATGACCATCTGTCCACGTCAAAATAATGCCATGCGTTTCCTGGAGGTTTCAAAAAACTGTCAAATGACTTGACTCGAGTCCTCCACGTTTTGGAAAAAAAGTTATTTTAATTTTACTTTAACTGCTTTTTTTATGAAAAACTTTAAGGGCGCGATCTTATCTCAAAATCATAGGCGTAGCCAGGAGGGTGGCCCAGGGGGCCCGAGCCCCTCAATTGAAATGCCACCAATGACAAAAGTTTAATAAAAAAACCTTGTTTCTTCATCTTCAGTTTCTTTTAGCATCTTTGTGTACACAAGTACACGAGTACAACAGTAATTAACAATAAATAATATTGACAAACAGGAGGCCCGGCGCACCCCCTTAATTCAAGTTTTACCAACCAATTTAAACGTATAACCAGGGTGAAATTAAGGGTTTTTGTCCTAAACCTTGCTACCTCAGGCCCTCATCTAAACTTTTTATGAACGTAATGCAATAACCAGCGCCGTATTTGCCATATGGCACAGTACCAAGGCCCAGCGTTCAGATAGTAGGACTTTTTTTGGTTTTCACTTGTATTTGGCAGAACGATGTTGCAAAAATCCTATTAGTGCCGGGGGCCCCGCGCAATGTAAATCCGGCCCAGGAATAACATGTTTAGTAACCGTTACCATCTATTGTACCATTTTCAATAACGATTCAACTCCACCTCGCCAGTTTTTACGCACAAAATACTTTAAAAAAAAAACTAGGGAAAATGATCATTGAACAAATTATTGAATTTCAATTGAGGGGGCCTGGGCCCCTTGGCCGTACATGTACTCCTATAACTGGTTAACTTCAAGACAAAATAAAAATTTTGAAGGAAAATTTTCGAGTGGATTGCTACTTACTGCTAAAATATTGCAGGAGGCAATGTGCCTTACTTACCCCTATATAGACCAAATCACTTGCAATTAAAATTTTACACCATAGTGCAATATTTTAAGCGTGTTGTGGACGAAAATTGCAGATAAAAGGAGAGTTGAACAGTTAAATTTTTTCGATTGACTTTCAAATGCTAAAAATCTAGCTCTTTCAAATGGCTCTGAACACGTGCAAAATGTCAACCAATGGGATTAAAATAGTTTTTTTTCAAAAACTGACAAAAATTGCCCAGCGGCTGTGGGCCTTGCCCCCAGACCCCCATAGCCACCAGCAGTTGGGGGCTCCACCCCCATGCTCCCGTCTGTGATGCATTTGAGTACAATAGCTTACTCACACACGTGTTCCAAGGTAGACATTTGCTCTTTACAACTATTAGTTTTCTCCCTCTCCCTTTATCAAAATCCTGGTTAAGTGCGAACAGACTACAGCTTTAGATCTTCCATTCTACGATATCTTTGCCCCACAAAAACTTCCTTTTTTGAAAATTTCTGATGACGTCATTGCATGCGATTTGTGGTTTGGGCCCTCCCTAATCAAAAATCCTGGCTACGCCTATGATCATGACCTTGTTACAATAGGATTAGGCAATGTAAATCTCTCATCGTTTTTATACGTAGGATAGTCATTGTCTTTTTGCTATAGCTGCTGCATTCTCAGTAGCGTAGCCGGGGGCCGGGAGGGGGACTATAGCCTCCCCATTGGCATGTCGACCAAAATGCAGAATGGGAAAAACACTACGTTTTTAGCACTTTTGAGACTGTTTTATGCACTCGAGTGGACTAAATAGTGATTTAAAACATCTTTTAGAACATATGTTCAGAGGGGGGGGGGGGCTAAATTGTCAAAAATCAAACCAACAAATAAATAAAAACTTTGAAAAATGGTAAGAAATAAGCAATCAAATTTGATCGCAAGTGTAAAAATGCTAAACATAGGTGTCATCAACAAATATATTAAAAACTAAGGAATAGGGGGGGCTATTCAGTATTAGTTAATTACCAACCATTTCTCTCAAATCTCTTTTCATTAGCCCCCCCCCCAATTATTTTTCTCCATAAACTGTATACGATATAGATTACTCAGTGTGAGTTTTATTGAAGTATTCGATTTTATAATTTACCAGCATCTAAACAAGAGAACTAACACTTTACCATTAGCCACTCCCAAATAGCCCGTTTGTGCCACCAGTGTAATCATGTTTGCACTGTCAATTTCTAAGTCACGTTTTAAAAGCATTATTTTTTAATCAAAATAGCCCTAAAATGAAGTTATTTTCGCAAAAAAATGAAAAAATTTTTGAGCGCCTCCGACGGCTGGGGGCTTTGCCCCCAAACCCCAAGCCTACGGCGGCTACGTGCTTTGCCCCCAAACCCCCATTGGCCTCCGGCGGCTGGGGGCTCCGCTCCCAGACCCCCGAAACAGCCCCCCTCCCCATTGAGAAGTTCTGGCTACGCGCCTGTACATTTTTGAACTGTAAATAGTGTATATAGAGTACAAATTTTGTTTATCTTTTTTTAGTCTTCTTTTGCATTGGAATAATTGCTTGTATTTTTAGTAGGGTTGGTCAAATTCAAAGCTTTCCAAGTTTGAAATTCTTGCGTACAAAAAACTACGGTACGAATTCCAAAATTCAATTTCGTTAATATTAAATTTAAGTTAGATTTCACATCGAATTTTAGTAATAATTTTTTTAAAGTCATATTTCAAGTTTCCTAATTGATTTAACAAAAGATCAAACCCTACTGCTTTTCAGGAATTGGCCAATCTAGATAATAACAATAATGATACCGGACTCATATTTTGAGGCGGAAGTGCAGGTGATGGTTGACTCGATGACATTTGGTCCTTTGCCATCACCTCATCAAGAACTGTGTCTTATGTACATATTTATCTCGAAACTGTGTAACTGCTCGCGTAATGCGCATAATTCAGTCGTTGTGTTTGATGAAAAAAAAAAAAAAAATCAGAATGTTGGCAAGACACTAACGCAAGATCTGAGATCTTTAATCAATTTTTTGACTACAGTTATTCTTTAAACTTAATAATGTTTCATCGTTATCTTTGCATCAGTTATGGTAGCCTAAGGCCTAGAAAGAGTAGTCTATGTCGTCAGCTTTTTTGTTCTCAGACTAGAGATGGCGCGGATAACAAAAAATGCATCCGCATGCTGCGCTGCATCCGCAAACTTTGTCCGCATGCTGCACCGCACCGCATTCAAACACAACTAAGTCCACGCTGCACCGCACCGCACCGCACCGCAAGTTAAATATCTTTTAAATTTCCACTAACGTCAGAAAAAAATTAGCTCTCTAGCTTATGACATATAAAAAAATTGATTTTTGGGGTATTATTTTGGAGAGTTTTCAATAGAGTCGCTCTCTCAAACCATGTCAAAATATTTGCTTTTTAAATATCTGCCGGTATAAAAAAAACTAATGCCCTAGCTTGAGTCGTTCAAAAAACTAATTTCTGGGGAGCCCATTTGGGGGCCCCTAGGGGGGTGGTACCTCCATACTATGTCAAACTATTTGTTGCTTAAATATCTACCAATAAAAACAAAAAACTATCACCCTAGCTTGAGCAATTAAAAAAATTAGTTTTTTAGGGCCCCATTTTGGGGGGGTTCTGGGTAGAAGCCTCAAACAAATTCAGGAGAAAAAATTGCATTTGCAGCCCAACAAATTTACACAAAAATTAGATATAGATGTTGTGTGGTTTAGGAGAAGAAGAGTGCACAAAATTTAGAAAGCAAAAAATGAAAAAAGAAAAAAAACTCAATGCGGCTAAAAGTGTAGGTAGAGATGACAGAGTATCTTACGACATATAACCATGTGAAATATTTTTTGCCGTACTTAAGTCGTTTTTGAATAAGACCGCTTTTTATACCAAACTTTTGAAGTAGTTTTCAGGTCCTAAACCTGAAGTTACAGGACTCTTTGCCTTGAAATTTGGCACACACAAATAACTTATGAATCTCAAACTGCTGTCAAAATTTCATGCAGCTAGACCAAACCATTCTCGAGTTACAAGTGAAAGTCTGTCACTTTGCACTCGTTAACTTTGAAAATGGCCGAGTAAAAACTAAAAAACATGCGACGTGAGATCAGTCGTTTCAATTATAGGCTTTCTCATTCTGGTTTAATCTGCCTTGTGTGTGCTTGCTATCAGTTTTTCTGCACCATGTTTTGGCAATCAAAAACAATCTACCCAGTACCAGTCTACCTGATGATTTCATGCAACTACTGTACTAATCCTGAACCTGTAGCTCAATTAATGAAATATTAGGTATCACGTGCTCTGCATGCAGTCGCAAGCTACTACACTTGTATGAAACTACCCTATGTATTAATACCTTTGCCGTTTACATGTATGTTGGATTGTGGAATAAATTTTGCTACTACGTATATGAGATAGGCTCCAGACATAGGACCAAAAGCCTAATTCTCGATGCCATGACCAGTTGACGAATAAGCTACACTGAACTAACTCTTTCACTCTGAAATGCAAGCGCATGTGTAGTAGAAACTGATGTCTAGCCTTGGGTTTGTACCAAGACCATAGGCATAAGCCTAGCCTACTGCGTAAAGGGAGGGTGTGTCGCTAGGCTTTGTTTTGTGCCTCTACTCTGATGATTGTTTCGAACAAATCTGTTTCTTCTATTTTTGTCTGCTTTTGTTTCATCTTCTCACCGACAGGGTTGCCGAAACCCAGGGGGGATGGGGAGATATATCCCCCCAATTTGACTGTATCTCCCCCAATAATTTGAGTATAGTCTGCACCTGCATCCCCCCAATAATTTGAGCGCAGGTCTCCACTAGAAGTTGGGGAACAAAGTTTTCGTTCTCAGGTGAAGACCTTTTTTTTGGTCTTCACTTAATTTGCTCACTTGAAAGAAATCGTGGTCGAGGTTCATCCCCCCCAAAGTTGAAAATAGGGCAAACTTAGGGTAAAATTGCAAGTTATCCCCCCAATGCTCAACGAAGATCGGCACCCCTGCTCACCCAACGTCCTAAACCTTTCCTAGTCTAGCCTACCAAAACCAAAATCTTTTTGTTGGTGTCAAAAAAAAAAACACATTCAGCCGATCAAAACTAAGTTTCTTGTAGCCAAAATAGTCGATTCTAGGATGCTCCGAATTCTGAAAAAATAAACTTGAACTGAAGGCACCTTTTCCTGTTTTAGTAGCATGCATTGTCTTCAATTCATACCGTATAATAGTTACATCCAGACTAACCATTATTGTTCATAAAGAGAAAATCAACAACAATAATTGTAAAAAAAATGTAAAAAAATTTTTGTACGCGGCGCTGCGCTGATGCTGTGACGTAATGCAGATTTTAGTTGCCACGCTGCGCGGCGCGGTGCACCAACAACAGCGCGCAGCCGCGTACGCTGCGCTGTTGCCATCTCTATCTCAGACTACCCATTGAAAAGTTTGCATGTTGCCCAAAAGAAATCCATGGCACAGAATTACGAAATTCTATGTCAATTTGGTGCAAAAAAATAGTTTTGGCAAGGCCCAAAAATCTACAATAAATTAAGACGTGGACAATGGGTAAACTCCTCAATATTCACGGTTCCTAGGCTTGAAGAGATTATTCTTTTCGGAGGTTATAGGTCGTAGATCAAGGAGAAAGCAGAATTCTTAATAGAGATTTTGTTTGTCTAGATTGACGTGGCACAAAAAACTAGGTTGGAGCAAAGTATTGGAACTTTCCAACCTGCTCTGTAGGGAAACATTTTTTTAACCCAAGGGACTGAGTTAAACGAGGATTAAAAGCAAACCAATGGGAGTCTCTAAAGTTAGGCCAATCGCATAAGACTAGATTGGCGTTAACTTCATCTTTCTTGACCCAGCAATTTCGGAAATATTCCACTTCAAACAGACCGTAAAGGACTCTAATGCTATAATTTTTACTGGCAACCCTTACATTGATAGCCTTAGCGTCATAGGCGTAGCCAGGATTTTTGATTGGGGGGGGGCCCAAACCACAAATCACACGTAATGACGTCATCAGAAATTTTCGAAAAAGGAACTTTTTGTGGGGCAAAGATATCGTAGAATGGAAGATCTGAAGCCGTAGCCTTATGGCACTAAGCCAGGATTTTGGTAAAGAGAGAGGGCGAAAACTAATTGTTAAAAAGTGTAAATGTCTAACTTGGAAGACGAGTTGAGTAAGCTAGTGTACTCAAACGTATCAGAAACGGGGGTCTGGGGGCAGTGCCCCCAGCCGCTGGCGGCTATGGGGGTCTGGAGGCTCTGCCCCAGCCGCTGGGCGATTTTTGTAAGCTTTCGGAAAAAAAAGCTATTTTAATCCCATTGGATCACATTTTGCACGAGTTCAGAGCCTTTTCAAAGAACTAGATTTTTAACATTTCAAAGCCTATCGAAAAAGTTTTGTTGTTCAATACTCTTTTTGCAATTAAATCCCATAACACGCTTAGAATCTTGCATTATGGTGTAAAATTTTAATTGTAAGTGATTTGGTCTATAGGGGGAAGTAACGAACATTGCCTCCTGCAATACTTTAGCAGTAAATAATTAAGTTCATAATAACGTTAAACGAGGGCCTGGGGTGGCAACTTTTAGGTCAAGACTCTTAGATTTCTCGCAGGTTTTGCATTTAAATTGTTTAAAATTTGCATTAAGGAGCCCCTGGTCCGGGAACCTTGGTCGTCAGTCAGGGGTCCTTGGGGTCCCTGGTTGCCAGTTAGAGGCCCCGTAGTCCCTTGCTTGTCGGTTAGGAGCCCAGGCCCCCTGGTTGTTAATTAGGGGCCCCGGGGCTCCCTGGTCGTGAGTTAGGGGCCCCGGGGCCCCCTGGTCTCAGTTAGGACTCCAGGATCCCCTGGTTGTTAGTTAGGGACCCTGGGGCCCCCTGATCGTCAGTTAGGAGGGCCCCGAGGCCCCTCGTTGTCGGTTAGGGGGCCCCTGGTCCCCTGGTTGTTGGTCAGGGGCCCCTGATTGTTAGTTAGGGGCCCTGGGGCTCCCTGGTTGTGAGTTAGGGGCCTAGGGCTCCCTGGTCGTCAGTTAGGGCTCCGGGGTCCCCTGGTTGTCGGTTAGGGATCCCCTGGTTGTTAATTAGGGGCCCCCCTGGTTGTCAGTTAGGCACTCCGGGGCTCACTGGTTGTTGGTTAGGGGCCCCCTGGTTGTCAGTTAGGGGCCCCCTGGTTGTCAGTTAAGGGGCCCCTTGGTTGTTGGTTAAGCGTCCCTTGGTTGTTAGTTAGGGGCCCCCTGGTCGTCAGTTATGGGCCCCCTGGTTTTCAGTTAGGGGTCTTGGACCCCTGGTTGTCGGTTAAGGATTCCAGGGCCCCCTAGTTGCTAGTAAGGGCCCCCTGGTTGTTAGTTGGGGGCCCCGGGACTCACTTGTTGTCATTAATATTTTTGTTACTTACTGTTATGTGCGCAATTACTGAAAAAAAAACTGCAACTAAACACCGCCCGGCTATGTTGTCATAACTTTTTGTCGTTAGTGGTATTTTGATTGGGGGGGGCCCGGGCCCCCTGGGCCCCCCCTGGCTACGCCTATGCTTAGCGTCATAAGCGACGCCATTCCTATTCTCACCTAAAGCAACGCCGCATTTAGGCTACAACTGCATTGAGTCGTTTGGCATTGCACAAATCCGTTTGATCTTCGTAGCAAAACAAATCGAAGATGTAAAAAATGCGTAGATTGTTGGATAGCCTAGTAACAACCGCTTGAGAACAAGCTACAGTAAGGTAGTAGAGTAGTTTGTTTTTGTGTGCAACTTAGTTGGAAATGTTTGTTCGAGGGTCTCAACATACTGTAAGCAAAATATAGGCCTACAACATAGGCTTACTCAGGTACGGTACTGGTAGTTTATTATTAAGTATGAGTTTATACTTTGTATTGTAGTCTACAGCAGTGTCTGCTTTTTAATTCATAACTTTGTCGCAGTTCCTGCTTCATCCAGTGGCGATGTGGAAAACTAGCATGGAAGTAACCACAAACGAAAGATAATTCTAACCGATAGCTTCTTAAGTCAACAGATCATAGTTGCTCATAGGCTGCGCAGTCGAGCCGGTCAACTGCAATCGGAGCGCGATCCCTTTTGACACGCCACAACTTCATAACTGATGACGTCATCATGAATAACCATCATCCACTGAAATGAACTTCAACTGCATTGAGAATATAACAATGGTAACTGTTGATACACCTCCATTTAACAACTTCTCCAAAACTCAACACCCAATTACAGCTTGCCTTGTATGCAGTGGTGGCCTTAGGAAAGGAGGGGCCCCTGTGCAAAGTAAATGGGGGGGCCCTTTTCTTTACACACTACTTTACCATGTTTTATCTGCACTTGCAATTAAGCGCAACAATGCATTTCATAAATAACTAGACCAGAAGACCAATGCTATTGCAGCCCCAATTAAATCAAATGTTTGTTCATAAGTTCCAATTAATTGCAGTAAATTTACGTAAACTTTCAGCAATTGCTTAGCTATAATGTTTGAATGCTTTATTCTGCTTAGCATATGATATAGTGTTTACGTTAGTCAAAAACCTATTACTGCCAGTTGCTGAAAGCAGTGGAAAAAAAACAAAAAACAAGTGGAAAAACGACTACCTGAGTCATAGGCGTAGCCAGGATTTTTGATTGGGGAGGGGGGGCAAAACCACAAATCACATGCAATAACGTCATCAGAAACTTCGAAAGAGGAATTTTTTGGTGGGGCAAAGATATCGCAGAATGGAAGATCAGAAGTCGTGGCCTTGCGTAGGCATGTAACTAGGAACTCGTTCAAGGAGAGAGCTTAAACCAATAGCCTAGTTAACATGTGTAAATTGGGAGACGTGCTTAAGTAAAGAAGTTTACTGTATCACAGACGGGGGTCTGGGGGCAGAGCCTCCAGCCGCCCGAGACTATGGGGTTCTGGGGGCCAAGCCCCCATCCGCTGGACAATTTTTCGTAATTTTTTGGAAAAAAAAGCAGTTTTAATACCATTGGGTCACATTTTTCACATTTTCAGAGCCATTTGAAAGTACTAGATTTTTAACATTTGAAAGCCAATTGAAAAAATTAAGTTGTTCAGTCCTCCTTTTGCTTGCAATTTAAGTCCAAAACGCGTTTAAAATCTTGCATTTTGTGGTTTAAGGGGCAGCAAAGTCTAATTTTACCTCAATTTTTCATATGCAAAGAAAATTTATATTTTTAAAGTTTTTTTTTAGACTAATTTTAGAATTCTTCGACTTCTATATCGAAAGATATTTGCATTTCTTTTTCCCGCTATTTATAGTATTTTCCTTCACTTTTTTTAAAAAATTTGATGTCTACCGTTGGTGTCGCTGTGCTATGTTGCTACCATAACGACGCAAGTCAAGCTGTTTGCAACAGGTAGACCTAAGTCAATAATGGCGTACTGTACTGTAGTGAAAAAAGCTGACACTACTACTGGTATAAAATAATTTCAAAAATGAACTCATTAAAAAACTGTTCAGTACTATTTTACGGTATTAACCTGTATCAGTATCTTCTGTGCTCACCTACGGTAACTGAAACCTACCCGTAGTAAATCTGAACTGAACTGGGTAACTGAACTACTGGAACTAAAAGCTGTTTCACTTCTGTAGTTATCAAGAGGCGAATTATTCGCACTTAGATTTCTTTAATACAATTATAGTTGATATAAACTTCGTGGTCTTCTTAACTTACCGGTAAATTACCGATACATTGCAGATTTAAGCTACGGTATCATAGGCCTGGTACCAACACCTTAGACCTCCTTCACTATCAATAACCTACCTATAGATTTTAAAAGCTATAAAGCCTAGTCTAGTGCTTTTTCACACTAAGTTTTCCTCTACTAATTACAGGCAACAACTAACTTTCACTGTCACTTCAGTGGTAACCTAGGCCTATGATTCAAGTTTCTTTGTAAGTGCAACAAATCGAATACCTTTCGCTAAAAGAAACAAACTCAAAAAAAATGTAATTTTACTTTGGAAAAGCAAGTTTACTTGCTAAAGGCACAGCAAAAACCCATCCTACCCCGACCGATTCCCACAATCTGGCAAAGCTCGTTTGAAAACACTGCTCATTTGAAAATTTTGATGGTGTAATGTTGCCACAGCCGAAATTTCGTCCCGTTAAGTCAAAATCTGTCCCGTTAAAACTATTTAACTACAAACAATCAAAGAACGGGACAAAAACGTTGGTAATCAGTTATTTTATTTATATTTAGTGTTAAAATTTAAAAATTAGACTTTGCTGCCCCTTTAAATTTTATTAGTGATTTCGCCCAGGTAGGGGAAGTAAAGTACATTCCCTCCTGCAATATTTTAGCGGTAAATAACAATTCAGTCGATTATTTTCTTTATAGATTATTGTTTTGTCTTGAAAACAACCAGTTATAGGAGTACATATATAGCCAGGGGCCCAGGCTCTCTCAATTCAAAAATTTGTTCAATGAGCATTCCTCTTACTGAAGCCAATTTGTTTCAAAAGCATTTTGTTGCATAAAAACTGGCGAGGTGGAGGTGAATTGTAATTGAAAAATGTACAATAGATAGTTATGCCTTCAAACCATGTTATTGCCCGAGTCGGATTTACATTGAGTTGGGCCCCTGGCACTTTGAGATTTTTGCAATACTTTCGCGCCAAATATAGGTGAAGACCAAAAAAGTCTTATCTGAGTGCGGGGCCCCTGGCACTGTGCTATGTGTTAAATCTGTCCCTGGTTATTGCATTACATTCATAAAAAGGATAGATGAGAACCTCAGTTAGCAACTTTTTGGATAGAAACGCTTAATTTCACTCGGGTTATACGTTTAAATTGGTTGGCAACATTAAATTGAAGGAGCCATGGCCCCCTGAAATAGTATTTTTGTAGGGGCCCCATATAAATTAGAGGGCCATATAAATATTCTTGTAGGGGCCCATTTAAATTGGTTGGCAAAAATTAAATTAAGGGGCCCTGGCCCCCTGGATCAATATTGTTGTTGGGGGCCCATTTAATTATTATTGTAGGGGGCCCATTTAAATTGGTTGGTAAAAATTAAATTGAGAGGGCCAGGGCCGCCTGGCTCAATACAATTGTTAATTACTGCTGTACGGGTGTACAGTTGTATGCAAAGATGCTAAAAGAAACTGAAGCTGAAGAAACAACAGTCTTTTTTGTGACATTTTTATCATGGGTAGCATTGCAATTGGGGGGGCCCCTGGGCCCCCCTGGTTACGCATATGACCCGATTAGCCTAACAGTAGCAAGCAAAAAAAAAAGAGTAGTAAGTTGACTTTACCAGTAAATTTTTATTATCTGTTAACTAAATCTGACTTAAAAGTTAAAAGTAATATTGTCTTGGAAAGGGGGATATGTGTAATAACACTTGGAACAAGTGCATCTTGAGGTAGGGGGTACATATGTAATGACACTTAAAACAAATGCATAAACTTTTTATCATGATTTGCTATAGTTTTTCATAATCAAATTTTTCTGCGCGCAATAGGTCAAATGGGGGGGCCCCCAGAAGTGGGGGCCCCTGTGCATTTGCACACTTTGCACATTCCTAAGGCCATTACTGCTTGTATGTATGCGGCGGGATTTTAACGGTCACAGTGTGAAATGGCGCTACAAAATAACTAATACAGATGGCACAGCACTAGGAGAACGAGTAGCATTCTCTGGTTTAACGCTACTTTACGATCCCAAGCAATCTGGCAGCTTCCGCTCACCATCAAGATGGAGGTACATCCTCCACCCACTTTTAGCATTTTTTGACATTAGTGGTCTGACTCCAAGACGCATTATATTAGATCGGTTTTTCCGTTCTCAACACAAACCATCCCTCATTAGCTTTAACAACCCATAAGAGCCAGTAGCTTTAATCCTATATTTACCGTGCTATTTTCACACGCTAATTGTACTGGGAGAGGGGGGCAAATTTTCTCCCCTATCTAAAAACTGTTTGGCAAGTGATAGAAGTAAGATTTTTTGCTTGTTGAAGTTATTTTTTGTTAAATTTTTAAGATAAAATATTTTGAGGTTGTGACGTCACGAAAACGATCTTGACGTCATCAAAACCAGTAAATCCTTATAAGAGAATGCAAATTTTTCTAAATGTTGCTAAATGTTATTTTCAGTTTGGACTTTCGTTATTCCAGAGACATCTCTGATAAAGTCACCGCAAACGATGACGTCACATGCAAGATGACGTAACTTGCATGATGACATCATCTTTAATACATTGCGTCGATTATTGTTTGTAATTTTTCGTGACTGAGATATAGTATCATTTACAAAATTTTAGAGTACTGTGGTATTATTTTCATTATATCATTCAACAGCTGATGACAATAAATATTTTTTCAATGCAAACGCAATTTATTTTGAAAAACAGCAGAAAAAACAATAGTTTTGAGCTATGACGTCATCAATGACGTAATGATAATGCAATCCGTTTATCAATAAATAGAATATTTTATTCCAGCTAAAGATTAGCATTGATAATAAAGACGCAGTAGAATGAATAGAATAAGTGTGTTGATAAGCAAGCAATGTGCTCAAAACTGTATGAAACTCTGTATGACGTCACTTCAGGTCATCCGGCTAACCCCAAAGTTTCTAAAAATGTGTGCTATTAAATTTCATTCAAAGTCAGAGCGCATCAAAGCAAAACTTTTTTTTAGTTTAGAAGATCTATTAAAATAACTAAGAGGGGGCAAATTTGCTCCCCCACCTTGGTACAAATAGGGTTAAAGCCGGTTGAAAGAGGCAGACGCGTAGCCAGAAATTCGCAATGAGGGGGCTGTTTTGGGGGTCTGGGGGTGGATCCCCCAGCGCTCGAAAATTTTTGCATTTTTTGCGAAAATAACTTAATTTGAGAGCTATTTTGATAAAAAAAATAATGCTTTTAAAACGTGGCTTAGAAATTGGCAGTGCAAACATGATTACACTAGTTGCATAAATGTGCTATTTGGAAGGTGGCTGACGGTAAAATTTTAGTTCTCTTGTTTAGATGCTGGTAAATTATAAAATTGAATACTTCAATAAAACTCACATGGAGTAATCTATTTCGTATACATTTTATAGAGAAAAATAATTGGGGGGGGCTAAAGAAAAAAAATTTAAGAGAAATTGGTAATTAACTAATGGGTCATTCTATTATAAGACAGACAAAATTTTCAAATTTTGTAACCCACCCTCTCAGATTTTTTTCATGCTTAGATATATCAAAGCCATTAAAAAATAATGAAGGTTACAAAAAACGGCATCAAAATTCATCAAGTGGTTTTCGAGTTATGATGGTTTCAATTTTACCACTTGAGGGCACTGTTCGGCAGTCCCAAATTTTTTAATTTACGTAAAAATCTTTATCCTTATGCTATCGAAACAAGCAAAATATCAATTCTGATAGATTTTGAGGTGAGGAATTCAAAAATGAAGTTAGTTTTTGGAAAATTGCAAAGGTAAGTGGTCAAAATGTAGATTGAAAATTTTTTGAGTGCCCGATTTCATTTCCGATTATCTCAGAAGGGCAAAAAAATTTTTTAATCCAATCATTGCCAAAATCTCATGAATAGATCACTGTTTGACATATTTAAGTTTGGTTAATGTTATTTGTTGCATATTTCTGTAATTGGTTTTGAAACATAGCTAAAAACTAACGTTGATTTTTTTGTGATTTTCTGAATTTTTTGGAACACATGTATTGAATAGTATCTTATAAAATAATAATAGTTGCAAAAAATGAAGTAATCACTTTGTATACACTCAGTAAATCTGGTGATCAGCAAAAATTTTGTTTTTAACCCTTAAATTGTTGGTGGTTAGTATAGGTCTAGCTACGCTAATACAGTTTTGCTTCAATTTATTTCCCAAGTGAAAATTAGTCAAGTGACAGACATTGACTATTAAGCCGCATTTACACGGGCGACTTTTAGCTGCGAGAATCAACATTTTGCCTTTTTTCTTTCTCAAATCGCGTGGTTCACTTACACGGCGCACGATTCACGTGTGATTTTGTCTGCGCGATATCAGTAGTATAGGCCGTTGACTTGCCGCCTGTTTTGAGGAACCCCAGAGTGAATTTTTAGGGAGGGGACAGATGGCACCACATGTTGAGAAACAGGCGTTTTTTTTTTAATCCTACAACATTCTGCAAATGGGAAATAACTAGGTCTGTGATAGCGAAGAAATTGCAAAGGATAATCCTACAATTTTATGAGACTGGGGAATTGAAATTGACAAGGTTTGTGGAGTTTTGTCGGGAGAGAACAGACGACACCTCATGTTGAAGAACAGCATTCTGCAATTGGGAAATAACATTGCGAAGAAATTGCAAAGGATAATCATGCATTTTTATGAGACTGGGAATTGAAATTGACAAGGTTTGTAATTATGAAGTAACCACAAGGTCTGATAATCCTACAATTTTTAATGAGATTTGGGAATTGACTATAGGTGTGTAATAGTGAAGTAATTTCAAGTTAAGATAATCCTACAGTTTTATGTTGATAATTCAAGTAAAGATGTACTCCCAGAGGTACCCGTAACCTAATAAAAGGAGCAAGCCGATCACAAAAACTTCAGTTTACAAAACAAAAGCATAATGGAGAAATGCGAGTTTTGCAAGAAATTCTTCAAAACAATGAAAGGTTTGAGAAGGCACCTTTCGACGGTGCATAAAAGTGGCGGGTTTACTTGCGAGTCTTGTCAAGTTGTCTTTTCCAGAAAAGACAACTTGAGACGCCACCAACAAAAATTTTGCAAAAAATCAACCAAGGAAAACGAAAAACAGAAGAAAGAACACTTCGACAAAAAATCTACCAAGGAAACCGAAAAACAGAAGAAAGAACACTCCGCGTCCGAAAAACCAATTAACTTATTAACTTACCTCACAAATGAGTAAGTCTAATATTATTTTTTTGTCAATTTAAAACAAATTTTACGTTTTATTGTTAAGTAGTTCCAGACCCAATTTACCAGGACCCAATAATGTGTTTGTTCTGTTATAGCTATCAAAATTGTTCAAGGGTTTATTATAAATTTAATTTTAACCCTATATTTTAGAGAAGAACAAGATTTGGCGGACTTTGCATTACAGCAATCCCAGGAACGAAATTCAAAGTAAGATTTTGTGTTTTTAAAAAAAAGTTCTAAGATTTCAACTTATTTCAATTGTGGTACTTTAGAGTAAAGAGTAGACTCAAACTTTAGTCAATTATTTCAAAAAATGAGATTAAAAAAAAAAGTTTCCACATGTGCCTATTTTATTTTCAGAGAAAAGACTGGTGAAGTTGAAGACGACAGGTAACGACTGTTTACTTTCGGTGATTTTCAAGTCACACTACTGATTATTAGCCATTTTAGAGACCACAAAAATTCATTGTTAAAGTGGTAATTTTTTACTAACTTTACTAAAATGTAATTGAAAAAAAAGAACAAAAACAACAAGCTTAATTTAAGCTATTAACAGCATACGTAGGCTTTATTGAGGGACAATCAAAATTATATGATTTAGCGACTTTTTGTTTGAGAATCCATTTTTATTTCACATCTCTACAAAACGCTTAATTTGTTTTTTTTTTGTTTTTTTAGTGACGACGACAACATGGCTGCTATAGCAAGCCTTATGTCGCAACAAAGAAATGAAATTTCGAGGTAAGCATTATTGTTGTACTTTTCTTTTTAATCTCGACACTCAAAATGCTAACAAAGCAATATTGCTTTTCTACTGTTCTCCTAATAGTTTTGCTAGAAATCAAAGTGTACACAACAACATTTGTGAAAATTTCACGCAGCAGCACAAAAGTAAAGAAAGATGAAAATATCTCTCCTCTATGCTTGCGCTTAAATTAGTTTTTTTCATGTGTGGAGTCATAAGTCGATTGAAAAAAAATCCATTTATCCGCTGTTGAGTCTGTTTATCTCCGGTTAATCTCTTGTTTTATCCCCCACACAGCAAAGACCTATTTCACATAAAAATATAAAATAATGATATACGTTGATGTATGTGAACATAAATACTATAGAATCTAGAACACTATGCTTAATTACGTCAATTCTTTGGTGATGAGGGTCTTTATTCTCTTGTTTCACCAAAGCCGGTGTATTTGACTTTTTTTTTAGCATTATTAAGCTTGGCATATTCAAATTGACTTTAAGTATTGAAATTGATATATTTCTAGTGACGAAGAGGATATGCCTGCTTTCCCAAAGCATTTACCACCTAGAAGAACGAGGTAAGCGATGATTGATGTTTCTGAAAGCATCGACAAATATTGTTTTTACTACGAACCAGACTGAACAATTCGTTTCGATGACGTCACTTGGCTCAAGGTTATTTTACGTGCGTAGAATCAATCGCTTTCAATTTTATTGTTTAAGATAATGACTTAACCATTCGTCTGTCTGCAGACTCATAAATCGGTTTAAGCATTAAATTAATCCTGCATGCGTCTCTGTATGTTTCCAGCTGATCTTAATGGCTTGATGTAGATGAACATACATTTACACATAACAATTATTCGGTCAAATAGCTCGCTCTAAACGTCAATTGTGCTTTGCATAACAATCTCTTGTTCAATATGCATTTTGTTAGTTTTTTGTTTTCATGATGTTCAGGTTGCAGCCAAATATAAGTTTCACTGCTACCTGTAATCTGCTTTCATCTAAAACGTTACTTTCACATCATTTTTGTTTTTGCTTACAGAAGAGAGGGTGAGGGTACCTCGAGGGACAATTTGCAAGGGAGTTCAACTAATGAAAATGGTGCTAATGAAAACCTAAGGTTAGTTAACGTAGACAACTGATTTAACTTGATAGGTGCTAGTAAAATACTTTTGGAAACTCTGCAAAAAAGGAGCAATTTCGTTTACTGTATTGACTCAAAATGGTGTTTTGGTGCAACATTGCAGCAATAAAACATTGTTTTAACTGTTACCCTTTGTCTCCATCAAGCGATTAAATTAAAGCTAATCACAACTCGATTGAAACATCAAATTGTTGCTGTGAATGTTTGACGCTTGTTTGCGTTTTCTCAATTGACGATTTTAGAAATCAAAATAAAAAAAATTGAATTATGTAATACTTGAACTCAAAATCTGTTTGTTTCAAATCTCATGATATTTCAGCTTAAACAGCAATTTTTTCCAAATATTGGAAGATTTGGTCGAAGAACAACCCAATGAGTAAGTGTAATTTCAATTGTTTTGTGATTTAATATAAGTGAAAAATTCCTGGTACGTCTTCTAGATATATAAAGCACTATTTGAGACAGTACACTATCTAACAAAAGAATAAGATAGATTAACAAAAGTTTAAAACATTAATTTTATGAAACGATTTTCACACGTAAAAAAAGCTTCAACCTCTAACTAGCAATGTTGTTTAATAGCTTGGAGTCAAATATTATTGTTTTTTTGTCAGACAATTACCAGATAACTCAACTTGGTTGGAAGAGCTCCTGAATGGACCGTTGGGGTAGGTGAGTGTGCAATATGCTTGTCGCTTGGATTCTCTTGAGGTTGATAAGCTTGTAATTTGTGCAATAAGATACCATTTCGTGATGCTTGCAGTAACTGAGTATCCCAAATTGTTATACTAACGAGTCTACTGTACAATAGTGTTTGTGTTTTCGCAATAGCTGCTTGTTAAATCTAACCACGTATAAGTTCTGTTTCGGATGTTTATATTTTTAAAAGAATATTCTTAATTCTGGAATTATCTACTCGACAAACTGTTTATGCTTTGTCTTGGTAAATTAAACATTTTCCCACAAGATCTTTTTGTGAAAAATGTATAAGAATTGTTAATTTATTTTTTTTGCAGGGAAACAATTCAAAAGAATTGGCGATCAATCCGGACCTGGTTCAGGACTGGTCCCATTCTTCATCGTTACAATTTCTACCTCAACGGTGGAACCATTCAGGCCATACTAAATCAAATCTTTAACGCAATTATTTCAACATTGCAATGTACTTTTAAAATTAATTATTCTTTTGGCTATATTTTGAAAAACCGAGTGACAGGTGAATATCGCTATTTTCATCCATCCAACGGAAGATTCCGCCAGTTAGACATCCCACAGCTTATTAGAAGCGCTGAAAATTTAAGGGATTTTTTACGTGGCATTTCTGATGAGGAAATGTTCCATCACGCTAGCCGTCCAGACAGCCAATGGGTTGTAGTCGAGGTTACGAATGTAATTTTCTACCTCTACAAGATGACAAGTCATCCTATTGGTTGTGGAGACGAGCTTCCAAATCACATAGTTCAAAACAGAGGGGTTAGGGCATTGCAGAAAGACCCGTTCACGGGCCGTCTGTACAGGGACAACTTGTGCTTCTTCCGCTGTTTGGCTTTGCACCAGGAACACAATCCTAGTAAAGTTTCGGAAAAACTGACAAAATTTTTATTTCAAAAATACTGCAATCATTTTGATATCTGCCCCTCAAATTTCAAAGGAGTTGTCTTGGAAGAATTAGACTATTTAGAAGATCTTTTCCAAATTAATATTTTTATATATGAACTCCAATCTGTGGAAAGTAGCGACATTCAAAATGCCGTTTTGATCAAACGTAGTCAAAAGCTGTTTAGTGAAAACGTCTGTTTAAATTTGTGCAAGAATCATTTTAGTTTTATTGTGGATTTTTCCTTGTATTCTCGTTCGTACGAGTGTGGTAAATGTGGGAAATTATGGCCGAGAAAATGGGATTTGGAGCGACATGAAAAAACATGTGATCAAAATGTAAAAAGAAAATATCCAAGGAAAGCATTTCGTTGTTCCAAAACCGTTTTTGAGGACTTAGACGATTTAGGGATTATCACTCCTAATGACCTAAGATTTTACCCTTATCGTGCAACTTTTGATTACGAATGTCTGTTTTCCAAAACAGACCTTCCTCCCCCTACTGAAAAAATGTCCTTCTCTGCTGTCCACGTTCCCTGCTCTGTGAGTGTTTGTAGCAACTTGGAGGGGTTTGAAGCACCAGTCTGTTTCGTGAGCGAAGGGAATGCCCTGGAAATGGTCGAAAAGAAAGTGGCATATTTAGAGACTATTGCAAAAGCGGCTTATGGGCTTTTAAGACCTAAATATCGATTTATTTTTGATCAGTTGGACCAAATTCAGGGAAAATGGGGCGAAAAACTGACAGAAAGATTGGAAAGTTTTTTGCAACAACTTGTAGTGGTGGGTTTTAACAGCGGCAAGTACGATATAAACCTTGCCAAAACCGAACTGATTTCATTGCTTCGCCCCAAAATTACTTTTGTAATTAAAAGACAAAATGACTACATGTGCATCTCTACAAAACTTTTGAGATTTTTGGATCTTAGGAACTACCTTGCCCCGAACACTTCTTATTCGGGGTTGTTGAAAGCTTACTCTGTTCCTGAAAACAAAGGGTTTTTTCCATATTCTTTTTTGGATAGTCTGGACAAATTAAATTTTCAAGCTTTACCAGATCACAAACACTTCTTTTCATCTCTTAAAAATTCAAACATCACCAAAGAAGAGTATGAACAATGTAAAAAAGTGTGGCAAGAAAACAACATGAGAACCTTAAAAGATTTTTTAATTTATTACAACAATTTGGACACAAAACCCCTTCTTTCCGCAATTCAAAAATCCTTCGACTTTTACAAAGCAAAAGGCATCGATATGTTCAAATCTGCAATTTCAGTTCCTGGTTTAACCTTATCTTACCTTTTCTCCCTACTCCCTTCTGATATTTATTTTAAACTAATTGACCAATCGAACCACGATTTGCACAATCTGATGAAGTCGAATTTGGTTGGCGGTCCAAGCATTGTTTTTCATCGCTTTCACAAGGTAAGCGAAACATATATCAGAGAGGGGGAAACCCTTAACCCAAAACTTTGCAAGAGCCTATTTGGATTTGATGCTAATGCACTTTATTTGTGGGCGATTTCCCAAGGCATGCCCTGTGGTCATTTTGTCCGTTATCCCTTGGAAACAAACTTTCGACCAAAAATTGCCCAAAGGTTTGGTTATTTGGCTTTTGAGTGGCTGGAATGGGTAGCACACAAGAGAGGGGTTAAAATTTGCCATCAGTTTAATGGAGGGGAAAAGCGAGTAGGGCCAAGAAGTTTGTTTGTTGACGGGCTGTCAGAAGACAATGTCATTTATGAATTTCAAGGTTGCGTCCACCACGGCTGCATCCGGTGCTCAGCAAACAAGAACCATCTCGGACAATTAAGGGAAAAAAATCATTTTGGGAAAGATTTAAAGGCGCTGAGGGAGGCCACAGATGCGAAGATCAAACATCTTCGTGACGTAGGGTTCAGGGTGGTGGAAATCTGGGAGTGTAAGTGGAATGACATGAGAAAGTCACCTGAGATTTCAGCTTTTTTAAAAACCCTTAAACTTTGCAAGCCCAGGTATGGTCTTAATTCAGAAAAAATATTGAAAGGAATCAAAGATGGCTCCCTTTTTGGAATGTTATTGTGTGACATTGAAACACCATCCTATTTAAAACCCCTTTTTGCTGAATTTTGTCCTATTTTTAAAAATGCCGAAGTCTCCAGAGATGACATTGGCCCTCTCATGAAGGATTATGCAGAAAAAATTGGATCTCTTTCCCAACCTAGGAAAATGTTGATTGCTTCCTACTTTGGTGACAAAATTCTGCTGATTACGCCTTTAGTGAAATGGTATTTGAATCATGGTCTAGTTGTATCCAAAATTTACGAATTTATTGAATTTCTTCCAATTAACTGTTTTCAAGATTTTGGAGACCAGGTTTCAAATGCAAGAAGAGAGGGCGATCTTGATCCTGATAAGGCGATTTTGGCGAACTTAATGAAACTCATTGGAAATTCGGGTTATGGAAAAACTATAACCAATATTGAAAATCATCGCTGTGTGAAATATTTCAATAAGGAGGAAGTTTCCAAAGCGATTAATGATCCTCTTTTTTCAAATCTTGAGGTTATCAATGATGACCTTTATGAAGTAGAAACTTTCAAAAAATCTTTGCGTTTTTCATTACCATTTCAAATTGGTTTTTTTGTGTATGGCTATGCCAAACTGAGGATGCTAGAATTTTATTTTGATTTTTTGAATTATTTTGTCGACCGGACTGAGTATCAGTGTTGCGAAATGGACACTGACATTCTTTATCTTGCCTTGGCCACTCCCACTCTCGAGGAAGCCATCAAACCCTCCAAAAGAAAAGAGTTTTATTCCACATATCATCATTGGTTTCCTTCTGAATCCTGTCCAACCCATCGAAGCGAATGGATTGAAGCAAAGCTTCAGTTGAGGGAATGGTCTCCCCGGGAGTGTTGTATTAAACAGCAGCAGTTTGACAAAAGGACACCGGGGCTTTTTAAAACTGAATGGAAAAATGGGACTGCATTAGTTTGTCTTTGCTCAAAGACATATTTTGGGGATGGACCGGTCACAAAACAGGCATGCAAGGGCTTGAACACTCACCAGAATAAATTTACCTTGGACTCTTACCTAAATGTAATTTAGCAACAGAAAAGCGGTTTTGGAACAAACGAATCATTTAGAGTTAAAAATCACCATATTATCACCTATAAGCAAATTCGTTCTGCTTTGTCGTATCTCTATTGTAAACGCATTGTTTTGTCTGATGGTGTTTCTACTGCGCCTTTGAGTTTGTGATTTTTGTGAAAAATAAAATTATTTGCCTAATTTTTTGTTTGGTTTATGTTAAAGGCACTCTTTAATTGCTATATAAGTAAATAAAAATTTATATAATATATTATCATAGTATAAAATTTTATACAATTTTAATATACAATATATATGAAATTTTATACAATTTTAATATATATAAAATATGATACAATTTTAGAGAAAAAAATGTTTTAGAGGAAAAAAGTTATATATAAGGTCAATGTAAGGCAGTGTCTCTATTATGAAAACATGTCTTCACAAGAGTTAGAACATTTGTATCCATGCCTGCACCCAGACAATGAAGGTTTCAAAAATATTGAGAAAAGATTAGAAACATTTTGTGAGTGGCCTCATCTTTTTCCAACTCCGCATGCTTTGGCTACGGCCGGAATGTACTATGTAAAAAAGAGGGACAAAGTGAAATGTTATTATTGTGGTGGTGGTTTACATAATTGGAAGCCGGAAGACGACCCTTGGGAAGAGCATGCCAAATATTTTCCTCACTGCGAAAACCTTTTACGGCAAAAAGGATTCAGTTATGTCCACACCATTAATCAGCGAAATAAGTTAGTTAGACCTTTGGACCGAAAACTTGGAAGGAATATCCCTGCTGGAATAATAATTCGCGATTTTGATGTGGCAGAAATAGACCCCCGAATGCCTTTTCCACCTTCATCATCATGTACTTCACTTCCACCCAATGATCAGAGCATTATCGAATTTCCATTAACGCGGCGAAAAGTTTCTAATTCCTCTACATCACGCCCAATAGGAGATGAAAGTCAGAGTTTTGAAAATCCTATTTCAAATTCCAGTTCTAAAAATCAATGTAGGATTTGTTGTGCTGCTGAAATGAATGCTCTTCTCTTACCTTGCACTCACATTTTGTCATGCTTAAACTGCGCCTGTCGTTTTAAAAACGATGGATGTCCGATATGCTGTACAGCAATCTTAACGGTAGAAAAAGTAACATTGGGATAAATTTTTCTGTACCGAACAAAATCATATCATTCTTTATCAGTGCCATGGATACGCGGTTACAACACCCATTCAGTTGTATTATTGCGGGGGCCTCTGGTAGCGGCAAAACAGTTTTTGTCACAAAGCTGATTGAACATGTTCAATCAATGATTGATCCACCCCCAGAGAAGATAATTTGGCACTATGGAGAATGGCAGTCACTCTTTGAAACCATGCCCAATGTTGAATTTGTGGAAGGTTTACCAGATCCAAAGCAGTATGACGGAACGAGAAGAAGTTTAGTTATTATTGATGATTTAATGAATGAAACGAATCGCTCAATTACCGATTTATTTACCAAAGGAAGCCATCATCGAAACCTTAGTGTGATTCATATTGTCCAAAATTTATTTAGTCGAAACAAAGAGCATCGAACGATAAGCCTCAATGCACATTATCTTGTAATCTTTAAAAATCCTCGCGACAATTCCCAAATACTTCATTTAGCAAAACAAGCCTATCCGTCTAGACCTAAAGTTCTTCAAGAAGCTTTTTTGGATGCCACTTCTAAACCTTACGGATATCTTTTGCTAGATTTTAAACAAAATACTCAAGAGGAATATCGCTTACGAAGTCAGATATTTCCGAACGAAACTAATTTTGTTTATGTCCCAAGATGAGTCGACGCTTACAGCGCCACGCTTCCACTCTAAACCTTCTCGCAAAAGCCAAGCCAAAACTAGCATCAGGAATTATCAAAAATTCAAGTGAAGATTTTATAAAGTGCTTGTGTGAGTGCTGTCTGAACCTGTTAAAAGGAAACATACCTATTTCACAAGGCCAAAAGAAAAAGCTGAAAAAGTATAAAAACCCTATTCGAAATCTTGCTAAAAAGTCAGTCAGTATCAAACACAAAAGAAAGATTTTGAAAATGACTTTCAATAAAGTCGATTTCATTTTGCTTTCGCAATAAGCTTTTCGGACAGAACTCTTCAGTTGCGATCTCTGTCTGGTTTGGTATGTGGTGAGCAGGATCTTTTAAAGACCGAATGCAGTTAGGAGAAATGCACTCTGCAGTAAGGAGAAATGCATTCTGCAGTAAGGAGAAATGCACTCTGCAGTAAGGAGAAATGCGTTTCAAGGGGATTGCAAGATAGTAAGGAGAAACGCAATTTATCCAATGCCAACAGGCTTTGATCTTACCGAAACAGTTGTAGAGTGAATACGAACTGCTTTTGCCTGCACAAATCTGGTTTTATCCGTGAAATATAAACCGCTTCCAATAGACTCAAGTGAAACTGAGAGCGAGCTGTGGTTAGGATTTTAAACTGCGAATCAGAATAGTTGCGTGCGCACTGATTGGATTCCAACAAATGTTGGCCAATGGCTGAATCGCTTTCTGGTTCGAATTGAGTCTTACTTTTTGCTTTGCATTTTCTATTTGGCTGGGTTCTGGTTGGTTGAGATGTTTTTTGCCTTATTGCTTTTGGAACATGTTGCTTGATGCGTTCCTGAAGCCTTTGAGTAGTGCGACCTACGTACCGACTATCACAGTGGCACACATATTCATAAATAACCATACTTCTTTGATTGGCAGGTAGCACATCCTTTTTGGCAACAGGTAGCATGCTTTGGCTTGAGAAAATCAAGCGTGGTGACACTGCTCCGTAGCAATTTTGTACAGCACTTTTGACTTGATGTTCTAATTGCTGAGAAGCTGAGCCTATCCACGGGGCTCTAAGGTACACTGGGCACTTTTCTGGTCCAAAGGGTTTGGCTGCAGAAAATTGTGCAATTTTCTTGGATATGTGCTTGAGTACTATATCTTCAGGGTACCCGTTGTCAAGCAAGATCTTTTTGATAAAATCAATCTCTTGCTTAAGCTTGTTTTTTGTACATATCATAAGTGCTCTGTGTACCAGCGTGGCGATTAGGTTCGTTTTCCGTTTGCGTGGGCTGAAGGATTCCCAGCGGATGTATTGACCAGAAAAAGTGGGTTTTCGATATACACTGGTCTCGAAACCAAGTTCAGTTCTTTCCACTAGAATGTCTAGAAATGGAAGTTTGCCATCTTGTTCTTTTTCAAAAGTGAACTTGAGAGCAGGATGTAGACAATTAAGCGTGACCAGGAAATCGTCAACGTCACCTTCTTGTTTGAAGATGGCAAAGGTGTCGTCAACATATCGAAAATAAATTGTCGGTTTTTGAACACAGGAGAATAGTTTGGACTCGTGGTATCCGACAAAGATATTCGCTAATGCTGGGCCCAATGGTGAGCCCATTGCTACTCCGTCCGTTTGCTTGTACATTGTGTCATTGAAGCTGAACTCTACGGATGACGTAGCACTTTCCATAAGTTCAATAAATACCGCTTGGGGGATGGGAGGTGTGGAACTGTGAGTGGATTGGATTCGTATTCATATCCTAACTGTGTATCTTATAACTGTGTATCTTATCCTAACGTATTCATATCCTAACTTCGTATCCTAACTGTGAGTGGATTCGTATTCACTCTACAACTGTTTCGGTAAGATCAAAGCCTGTTGGCATTGGATAAATTGCGTTTCTCCTTACTATCTTGCAATCCCCTTGAAACGCATTTCTCCTTACTGCAGAGTGCATTTCTCCTTACTGCAGAATGCATTTCTCCTTACTGCAGAGTGCATTTCTCCTAACTGCATTCGGTCTTTAAAAGATCCTGCTCACCACATACCAAACCAGACAGAGATCGCAACTGAAGAGTTCTGTCCGAAAAGCTTATTGCGAAAGCAAAATGAAATCGACTTTATTGAAAGTCATTTTCAAATTCTGCACCACCTCAAAAAAGAAAGATTGTTCAGAGAGGTGGATTTCTTGGAACTCTTCTTTCTACAATAATTCCTGCTATTGCTGGACTTGTCGGGGGCTTAGTAAAAAAATGAACCACGTAAAAAAAATGGTTTTAGTGGAGCCTAGAGCGTTTGAGGCGATGAAAACCAATCCTCGCCATAAAACACCTTTGCAAAATGCTCTATCTGAACTAGACGAGAAAATGAACGAAATTCTTTCTCGATCAGATATTCCAACAAGTGAAAAAGTGAAACTATATAATCAAGTTTTGAAAAGATACATGGTGTACAAGAATAAGCTGGAAAATACTACTGAAAAGGTACATCTTGAACAGAAGAAAAACTTTTCGGAAAACGAAATTTTGAAGCATCTTCCTAGTCAGCACACAACTAAGGCCAAGGAACTAGTTAACTTCATAAAAGACAACTCTTCTGTTGGCTGGAGTAACACTGGCGAATTAAAGTTTGATAACAAAGCAATTCCAAACACAAGTATAAAAGATTTAGTACATGCTGCTTTACAAAAAGAAACTACGCAATCAAAACCACACGGCTGGGAGTTGTTTCAAGGGGTACTTTCGGCATTGCAAGCACCTACACAATCCAAAACCGAACAAAAACAACCACAACGAAAATCATCGAAACGATTGAAATGGGAACCTTACAAGTAACATATTATGACACAAAAAATCCTGGAAGCTTAGGGGGAGTTGAAAAATTAGAAAGAGCAACCGGTCAACCAGTAAAAGATTGGCTTATTACTCAAGATACTTACACTCTACATAAACCGATTCGCCGCCGATTTTCCAGACGAAGAGTAACTGTGAGTGGAATCGACGATCAGTGGCAAGCTGACTTGGTTGATTTATCGACTATTCAGAAAGAAAACAAAAATTTCAAGTATTTGCTGACGTGTATAGACGTTTTTTCCAAATATGCTTGGGTAGAACCTATCAAACAAAAAACAGGAAAAACATTGGTGAAAGCATTTGCAAATATTTTGAAAAAGAGTAAACGCAAGCCAAGAGCGTTGCAAACTGATAAAGGATCAGAATTCAAAAACAAAGTATTCCAAAGGTGGTTAATAAAGCAAAAGATACATTTTTTTACAACTCACAATGAAGAAACAAAAGCAAGCATTGTTGAACGTCTTAACCGGACAATAAAGTCTCGCATGTGGCGTTATTTTACTTCAAAAAATTCTCGACGTTACATTGATATTCTCAAAAACCTCGTTTTGTCCTACAATCATTCTTATCATCGTTCAATCAAACAAACCCCGGCCTCAGTGACCTTTGAAAACCAAGAAAAAGTTTGGCAAATTTTATATTCAGATGACGATTTACCAAAGATACCTACTTTGAAAGAAAACGATACTGTAAGAATAAGTAAAGTTAAATCACAATTTCACAAAGGATATTTTCCCAATTGGTCTGAAGAAATTTTTGTTGCGTCTAAAGCAATCAGTGGAAACCCTCCATTCTACAAACTGAAAGATTTAGAGGGAGAAGAACTAGAAGGAACTTTCTACTCTGAAGAACTTCAAAAAACTTCGAAGCAAAACGATATTTACAGAGTAGAGACAGTTGTTGACAAACGAAAACATAGAAAGAAGACACAATATATGATAAAGTGGCTAGGGTACCCAAGTAAATTCAATTCTTGGGTTGACGCGAAGAACATCATTCAATATGCCTAGTTGGAGTGTTTGCAGAAAAAATGTTCCTCGTAGCGAAATGGTCTTCATATGTCAAATTGTTCCTATTTATGCCATCATTTGCGCCAGTATTTACAATCTAACAGTGGCATCTGAGCATACAAGTCTTTGGGTTAGTTTACTTTCAAGTTGTCTTGGTTATTTGATGCCAAATCCTGTCATAAAACAAAAAAAAGATGTTCTATCTAACCCTTCCCAGTAACAGTTCGTCGTCATATTTTCCTGGAAATGTTGTGTCAGATTATACTACAAAACTTCCGAAAGAAATCAATCTTGAAGGCGATTGGGAAGTGGGTTTAGCTGAAATTAGCTACCCACACAGTTGGTATACGGTGCCTATTCTTCAAAACGATTATTTTATTTCATATCGGAATGACGGCATTACTCTGCTAATGCACGCAGACCCAGGCTATTACAAAACCCCAAAAATTCTAATTAAAAATCTGATGTCTTCTTTGACCCGAAATCTAGAACGACAAGGTGCTACATCTGAATTTGATCTAAAATTCGATGACATGATGAGGAGGGTGCGATTGCAAATTAATAAAGGCTTTTCAGGAGATTTAAGGTTTTCAAGATCTCTTGGTAAATTACTGGGGCTGGGTGCTTTTCGATACTTGGACTCAACGAACACCATAGGACAGAAAATTGCCGACACTCGTCAAGGCTTTTATTCCATGTACTTGTATTGTAATATTGTTGAACCAAGGGTAGTGGGTGATGTTTTGGCACCTTTATTATCTGTTATCCCAGTTAGAGGAGACAACGGTGATTACATTCACCAAAGATACGAAAAGATACAATATTATCCTTTATTAACAAAGAATTTTGGTGAAATTCACATAACGTTACGTGACGATCAAGGACAAAGAGTAAAATTTGAAGGTGGAAAAGTTGTTGTTACTTTACACTTTCGAAGAAGAAAACTGTCTGATTTGTAAAAATGAAGACAACCTACTGCTGCAACCAAAAGGCCTTTGAAAATTATTATGTTTCACAAGTTGGGACTGGTTTACCGTATTTTTCTGGCTCTCAATATCAAAAAGGCTACGGCTTGGGAAGTATTTTTTCATCTTTAGGCCGAGCAATTTTACCTTTGGTTCGATCTACTGGAAAAGCGTTAGGAAAAGAAGTTTTGCGAACAGGTGGAAATATTGCTTCGGATCTTTTGGAAGGAAAAAACATCAAACAAGCAGCACTCCATCGTTCTAAACAAGCTGGTTTAAACCTTTTGAAACGAGTTGCCTCACCTTCTCCACCACCAGGAGAACCACTCAAAAGGTTTACCTCTACTAAAAGACGGCGCAAGACTATAAAAACAAGTAGACGAACCAAATCTAAACCAAAAGACATTTTCGACTAGATGGCGAGTTTAATTCATCCTAGTTCGTGCGAAGGAGTAAAAAGCGAGCTTGATCTCTTCGCAGTACCTCCTACTCAAACAAGCTTAGAACACGGACACTATGTTGAACATAGACCTCAGTCTATTATTTCGGAAGGGCCCGTTGAATTTGTGGTATCTGAAGAAGGGGATTACTATATTGATTTGGCTAATACATTTTTGTATGTTCGAGCTTCGATCGTGAAAGCGAATGGAACTACCATTACAGCCCAATCCAATGTTGCACCTGTCTCAAACTGGCTTCACAGTCTTTGGTCCCAAGTAGATCTGAGTTTGAACAACACCCTGGTAACTCAATCAAATAACACATACCCTTATCGAGCTTATATCGAAAGCTTATTGAGTTTTGGAAAAGAAGCAAAAGAATCACAACTTCTCAGCAATTTGTGGATTAAAGATACCGCTGAAGCTTTTGATACGAATGCCGCTGGAAATGTTGGTTTTACAAAACGAAAGGCTGCTGCTGCCGGAAGTCATGAAATCGACATGTTTGGAAAGTTGCATTTGGATATGTGTTTTCAAAATCGGTATCTGTTAAACGGAATAGAAATAAAATTACGTTTAATAAGATCAAAAAAAGAATTTTGTCTCCAAGGTGTTGGAGATTACAAAATCACGTTAAAAGACGTTGGACTTTATTGTCGTAAAGTCAAACCTAGTGATGCTGTACGCTTGGCTCATGCAAAAGCTTTACAACTGGGCACTGCAAAATACCCATTGCGTAGAGTAGAAGTAAAAACTTTTACGATCCCCCAAGGTAATCTCACTTCCACCAAAGAAAATTTGTTTCTGGGTCAACTTCCAAAGAGGGTGGTTGTTGGGTGTATAGACAATGATGCTTTCAATGGAAGTTTGGCGAAAAATCCTTTCAACTTCAAACACAACGACATAAATTTTTTGGCTTTGTACAAAGATGGGGAACAAATACCCTCTCGGCCTTTTCAACCGAACTTTACCAACAAACAATTCATTCGCAGTTACCTATCACTTTTTGTTGAGACTGGTCAATATTACTCTGACGAAGGGAACGATTTAACTAGATCGGAATACGCTGGTGGCAATACCCTGTTCGCATTTGATTTAACTCCTGATTTAGGTTCGTGTGGAAACAATTTTGAATTGATAAAAAATGGTAATCTTCGTTTGGAAATTCACTTTGCAACGGCTCTCCCACGTACGGTTAATGTAGTTGTATATGGAGAATTCGACAATCTGTTGCAAATTGACAAATCGAGAAACGTGATTTTTGATTATACGGCATGAATACCGAACAAATTGAGAAAATTTTGAAGGGAGACGCCTACACAAAGCAAATTTTCAAAGGAGTTTATCCTCGTGATAAAATCCCAACTGTTGTAAAATACCCAAGTGCTTATGTATTCAACTCCGACCCAAGCTCAAAACCAGGTGAACATTGGATTGCATTGTATTTTGACAAGAAAAGGCGTGGAGAATATTTTGATAGTTACGGTGTAGGACCACAAATGCATAATCTTAATAATTTTATGGAAAAAAATTCATCAATTTGGACATGCAATACAGCTTTGATACAAGGACCGCTTTCAATTACATGCGGTCATTATTGCGTTTATTACTTGTTGTGTAGATGTAGAGGCATGTCAATGAAAAAAATATTATTGAATTTTGATACCAATCTAGCGAAAAATGATCAACGAGTTTTAACGTTTATGAAGGATAACTTCAACATTAATGTAAACTTGTAATTTTGTTTGTGCTGCTATGCTGTAAATTTGAACGAAAAAAAAAATGCTGAAATATTTATACTTTTGTTAGGTGGTTTACCTAAAACCACGCTGACAAACCGGTTTATATTTCTTGTGTAGTTATGAAGTTTACATAAACATTAAGGCTGGAAAGTAAGTGTGCTTTATGTATCTTATGTTGTTATGTGGTGCATCTAAAACCAAATTGAGAAAAACAAAAAAGTATTTTCTTGTGTTGTTATGTAGTGTATTGAAAACAAATACTGAAAACAAGATTTAAAAGAAAACAGTGTATTTTTGCGCAGCTATGTGGTTGGCTAGCTCCATGATATTTAAGCTGTCTTTTTCTGAACATGTAAAACTGATCATTTTCAAAATGAAGAAAACGAGTTTTTGAATTTGAGCGAATGCTAGGAGTAATCTTATTTCGGAAGTATGTGACTAACTTGACTTATTTTGCTGAACTGCTCAATTTCTCATTTCTGATGTATTGTGGTTGTAAACGTTATTTGGCTACATTTATAACTTGAAATAAAACACGAAAAACAAAAATACCACAGTATTGTTTATTTCGCAAACGACAGATCAAGTCATAAAATACACAAAGATAGCTAACAGTCTTTCAGCTTTTTTTCTGCAGTTTCAATTTGTTGGGGATTGGGACGCTTCATTGGTAGCCTTGTAGGGTTGAGGTTGCTACGAGGGTTGCACAGAATGCTCATTATTGCGGTTAGCTGTTTTTCTTCTTCAGTGCCAAGTTTAAATTGACGGTTTCGTACGACCGTGCCGGAAGAGTTGTCCATCAAGTATAGCACATATCGTGAAGGAGAAAAAACCGCATCAACATCAATTCTTACTTCCACTCTATCGACTGCCACCTCTTGTTTTACAGCCTCTAAATGGTTTAGCACAGAACATTTCTCCTCACGAGGATTAGATGCCCAAAATAGAACTGTTATGTACGGTCGTGTTTCCTTTGGCGATTTGAAGACAATATAAGGTACTTCATCGAATAGTACCTCGCAGGCTTTAAGTAATTGATCGATGGAAAATGAAAGTTTCCCTTTTCTAATTGTAATTATCGCTTTTCTAAGCAAACTTCCATTAGGTACTCCGAAACCGTCATCCACGATAGCTTTGAATTTTTCTCTGATAGTTCGAGCAGTTTCTTGAAGCTCTTTTGCTTCCCACTTTAGTCGTTCTTCTTCTATGAGAGATTCGTAGCAGGAGCTGTATGGTACAGCTTCTTTTGTATGGTCGATGTTTTCGGCTTCCTTCTCAAGTTTATCAGAACGTTCAGTATAACTTTCCATTTTGTTATTTAGAAATGATATTTTTTTGTTTTAGTTGTGCCATTTATATATGCTTTTATTAGCCTTTTTTTCTTTTAAATTTGGAGGTGTAAACTCTAAACAGACCACAGCTCTCCTCATCATAAGTATTATTTCTTTGAGGATCATTTCCAAACCCTCACACCAGGGTTGTACTACAAACCACCAAAATAGTTCCAAACAAATTATTGATTTCCTACACAACCCAATCTCAGGTTTCTCTTAACAGGTATAGAAAGCCTCAACCGTCCCTCCCAAAACAAGTGGCGTCTTTACGTACCTACAACATTCACTTTAAGGTTCCTCAACAAGAGGTATCATCTGTCCCCTCCCTACAAAATTCAATCTAGGGTTCCTCAAAACAGGCGGCAAGTCAACGGCCTATACTACTGATATCGCCAGACACGCCCCCCGAAAAATCAAATCGTAGCAGTCACTCACACGGGAGAGATTTTAACGCGACGCTCGCATTCGATTGCAACTCGCTGAAGTCACTTACACGATGAGACTGCGTGCCAGTGATTCTCGCAAAATCGAGTCGGCGGAAGAGTCGCTTTCGCACTGGTTTACTTACACGGTGGGAGATAGTTTCATAGAGCGGTTGCTGGTTTTGAATTTGCAAAAGCGAACTGCTGCAAAAGCACTTCAAATGCGCCGCCTGTCAGCTTTTGCATTTGAAGCAATCACGCTTTGGAATTTTGAAAAGAAAATGAATGAAGCCAACGCAAGCATAAAACGAAACACGAAGAATACTATTAAACAGCTAATGTCGTCAAAACTTGCAATGAAAATGCAAGGTAAAAGATGAAGCAGCAACGGCGGCGTGCTGCTCGTGCCGAATGTGTGATACGTAAATGCTATTTTGAGTTGGCTTGGATGGAGCAAAGTCAAGCGGGCATTAATGCTCATAATTTATTATAAAATTCTATCATTTACCCTTTTGGTATTGGTTGTTCTCTACCGCAATTCATCTCTGACGGTGTGTCTTGTTTGGTTATGCATAATGTTTGGTAAAACAATAAAATTTATCAATATTTTTGCGCAGTTAATTCCAAAAACACTTTTGAAATTACTTTTTCTCCAAGCATGAGTAACTGACAAATTCATATTGTTTATTTACTTAGTAGTGCACAAGTATTTTAGTATTTTATAGGACATCTGTGCTGTCATATACTATACGAAATGCTAATGGTTAAATTTTATTTTTGTTTTTAGAAGTTTACTTTTTGGGTTGTTCTGCAGTGATACCGGCGCCTTTTGTCACTACAGAAGTACTGGCTCTTTGTCAATTAAGCCAACATTCAAAAAATCCACATAGCATTCATATAATATGTGTTTTCAAGTAATTTTTTTGTGGAGCTACTAAACCACATCTGTTACAAAGCACTAATATCCACAATAATAAAACAAGCAGCGCATGCATTTGCTAAACGTTAGGCAATTACAGTAAGTATAGTGCGGTGGATGAATTATTATGAACAGTGCAAAAATACGCCAGTGACTCCATGTCAAAACTCATTCCTGGCGTTATTCGAATGAAAAAGCCCCATAAAACCATTCGAAATTGATAAAATGATTTCATTATAAACATCATTTTCATGAAATTAATGTTTAATCACAATATGCGGGGCAGTAGGTGTTGTGCTTCTCCACTTAACTGTGGTTATTTTAACCGCAAGAATTGCCGGTAGGCTCTAGCAATCTCGGGTCAGAAAAGAAAGCAAACGCTAACACGTTTTTAGCCGACAAAAACCAGTGGATGGTACTTGTATACAAAGTGCTGGACCCAACGAGTGAGCATAGATGTGAGCCTATAAGCCTACTCTGCCAGCACTGTCACAGCACCGATTGACCTTTTTTGTGTTGCCTCGCTCTACTTTTGATCCGGCCGCTTTTTCCTTTTAGTTTGCTCAGTTTGTGCGCCTCACTTTAGTTCCTGCAGCCAACGCTTTAAAAATTACGCGCTTTTTGGTAATTCCTGCACGCCTTTGTGTTTGGCCGAGTTACCTCTGTTCTGGCATTCCTTTTCATTCGAGCAACTGGCAAACAGACGTATTTCATTTTCAAGACCGCTCGCATGGCACTCTTTAAGTTCATTATTTTCAGGCTAAATTTCAGATATATTTTGCCATGTCGTACTGTTCAAAATTATGCATTTTGTCTGAACAATGCAGTTCAAGTTGAAGAATTTCTATTGTGGTTTGCCCAGACGGACACGATGAATGCTCCATATTGTAACGGAGGGCTTCTGTAATAATAAGCACCTCCATTTCCAAAATATATTGTCCAAATGCCATTACTGTGAATTCATTGTCTTAGCTATTCTAGGGTTAAGAACAACCGAAAAAGAAATGCAAATCAAAAAAGAAACTAAATTCTGTACTGATTCAAAACAAAAGAGCTTGAATAACTTCGAGAGTGTAGAGTGCTATTGCGCATTGGGCAGGTAACAAAAAAACTTTTTGGCTCTCATGCAAACGAAAATTAGAGCTTGCTTTTTTGCTTTCCGCAATTTTACGATGCCGCAAAAGCAGCTAAAAAGGCGTTTACAAGCAGACAGACCATTAGGTATTAACAAACATTGTCGCTATAATTGACAACAATGATCTCAAAATTTAAGAACTAATTAAGAGCAACTGATGCTCAACATTGGCAAAAGTTTAAGAACAGTCTGCCTCAACTCAAAATTTACTGGTTCTTATGAAAACAGTGTACTTACGGTATTATAAAAACAAAATACAATTAAGGTACTGTTTCCTGTGGTTAATTTATCATACATTTTATTAAGGGTTAAAGCTCTGCTTGATTGGCTTCACAGTTATCAGCAATCAGCTCATGACTGCCGTATCTGCAGTAGAACAGTGCCAGCATCAACAAGAAAATTATTTCTTCTTCGTTTCAAACTAATATGAAGTAAATTTAATATCACAATCACAATTAATTACGGTAAAAGCACTACAGACTGTTTTGTACCATGAGCACAATATTTTATGAAGTATAAACTTGGATAATCGCAGCCAGCGACTCGCAAAGCATTTGTGCATTGCCCTATGCCTGGGCGACTCGTAAATTGCATACGATTTGCTGTTTACACGAGCGCGACTTTGCCTTGTGGCTCTCGAGACGCTGAAATCGACCTCGTGTAAGTGATCATGGGCGAGAACAATTGTTGCATCGAGTCGCGCAAAAATATAATCGGCATCGCAAATCGCAGGTGTTACTTACACGGCAGCGATTCTTGTCAAACGCGATCGCGGCAAGCGAGTCTTGCCTCGTGTGAGTAATCACTATGCGAGAGAGATTTTCACGCATAAAAAATCGTCGAATCGCGTTGCAAAAAAGTCGCCCGTGTAAATGCGGCTTTACGGGTATGAAGAGAGCTAGATTTCTGCCATCTTTTTTCAATTGCTTACCTCTGGGAGCACTCTTGTAAAGTTTTAACCTCTAAAATGGGTGGATTACCATAAATTGGAGTGTTTGGCACAAATTCTCAAATGATTGGGTAAATTCTCAAGTAAATGGGTTTGACACAAGGTTTTCTCCCTTTACGTATTGGCACTTTCTGCAGGGGCGATAATTAAATGGGATTCTTTATCAATTAGTTGCAAATAGTCAACTTGCCCTTTTGATACATACTTTACAGTTCAGATTTCATTTGAACAGTTAGCATGAAACAAGCTAAACCCATCAGTTGCTGTTGAGTGGCAGGAAACCTGGAATGACTTCCTTATATGTGACAAGTTAAACAGATAAATCATATAAAAATAGTGTAATGTGTATGTTAAGTACTGCAGGCTACAGTAAAACCTTGATATTTATCTAACAGAAACTACAATTGGTTTGCTAGCAAATAAGCAACTTTGAACTAGATTATTTAAAAACGCAAATTACCGGTACCGCTTTTGCTACAGTACAATAAAATAAATGCAAGTAACGTAAGCTCTTGCTTGGGTTATTTTAGTGAAATCGTTGCACTTAACACTTTAATCGCACACACATTATTAATTGCAATTAACATTTCTTAATCGCACGCAAATTCGTTCGAAGCTCAAACTTGGTTTGCGATTCTTTTGGAGCAAAATGTTTCGTTCTCTTTTAGCAAAAATTTTTACCACGCTTGTCGCGCTAATCGCTCTTTCGGGTATCACAATTCACAAGTATTACCCTGAGCTGTAAGAAAGCAAGGTCAAAAATTTTGTTTTAGTTTTTTTATAGATCTTTAGTTCTTTTATGTTTTACACAAAAAAGTCCATAGTTTTAGCCGGTGCAGTTTGCGAGATATTCGCGATTGTAAAGTGCATTTGTAGCAAACGGCAACGTGAATTATTGTTAACGTAACGATTGAAATAATTACAATCCTTAAATCAATTTTTGTAAATTGAATGATGGAAAAAAAACATGGATTGCAATTGAATTGATGACCTCTGCGATATTTGCTATGTAAGAAAACTGAGATGCAATGCAGAATAGAACAATAGATGTGATTTTTTTACGATAAATTAAAAGTTTTTCAATGCGATAAACTCGTCACTAGCTTCCGATGATAGATTTTTTTGGTTAAGTAGGTTTGTTATCTCAAACAACATAAAGTGAAGCTCAGCCAGCGCAAGACTTTAGTTTAAATACGCATTGTGATTGTGACGTAACCAATACTAAAACATTCTCAAACTTTTACCTAAAATGTGACTTTTGACAAAACAGAAAACAAACAACAGAACTAATGACAAAAATCGGAAGATAATTTTGTTTAATTTTTATAATGGGTAATTGATGTTGATTTTTTGTTTGTTTTGATGAGATATTTCGGGAAAGAAAAGCATGCAATGCGATTGCCATCCCACAATAAAAGGTATCTATTACCTCAATCTGATTTAAAAATCGCACACAAGAACTGGATTTTTTCGAAATACGATATTATGCAAATTTGGTAGTGCGCACTTTTTCGAAACTAAACAACATAAAAATGCACTCTGCCATTTTGGTTCGGGCAAGTTGAGACCTCCTTGGGCAAGTAAATATTTATTATAACTTATCGACAGGCAAGTTGCTAAAAAAGTTGATTTTGACCACTGCTGTATATAAACCACAAAGTGTATTTAGTGCTAAGTACCAAATGAAATTAGATAAGTGGAATTCAAAAGACTTACTTAGCTGTAAATACACTTTGGAGTATATCCAGTATATGCAACATATTACTAGCAAACCAATTGTAGTTTCTGTTAGATAAATATCAAGGTTTTACTGTAGCCTGCAGTACTTAACATACACATTACACTATTTTTATATGATTTATCTGTTTAACTTGTCACATATAAGGAAGTCATTCCAGGTTTCCTGCCACTCAACAGCAACTGATGGGTTTAGCTTGTTTCATGCTAACTGTTCAAATGAAATCTGAACTGTAAAGTATGTATCAAAAGGGCAAGTTGACTATTTGCAACTAATTGATAAAGAATCCCATTTAATTATCGCCCCTGCAGAAAGTGCCAATACGTAAAGGGAGAAAACCTTGTGTCAAACCCATTTACTTGAGAATTTACCCAATCATTTGAGAATTTGTGCCAAACACTCCAATTTATGGTAATCCACCCATTTTAGAGGTTAAAACTTTACAAGAGTGCTCCCAGAGGTAAGCAATTGAAAAAAGATGGCAGAAATCTAGCTCTCTTCATACCCGTAATAGTCAATGTCAGTCACTTGACTAATTTTCACTTGGGAAATAAATTGAAGCAAAACTGTATTAGCGTAGCTAGACCTATACTAACCACCAACAATTTAAGGGTTAAAAACAAAATTTTTGCTGATCACCAGATTTACTGAGTGTATACAAAGTGATTACTTCATTTTTTGCAACTATTATTATTTTATAAGATACTATTCAATACATGTGTTCCAAAAAATTCAGAAAATCACAAAAAAATCAACGTTAGTTTTTAGCTATGTTTCAAAACCAATTACAGAAATATGCAACAAATAACATTAACCAAACTTAAATATGTCAAACAGTGATCTATTCATGAGATTTTGGCAATGATTGGATTAAAAAATTTTTTTGCCCTTCTGAGATAATCGGAAATGAAATCGGGCACTCAAAAAATTTTCAATCTACATTTTGACCACTTACCTTTGCAATTTTCCAAAAACTAACTTCATTTTTGAATTCCTCACCTCAAAATCTATCAGAATTGATATTTTGCTTGTTTCGATAGCATAAGGATAAAGATTTTTACGTAAATTAAAAAATTTGGGACTGCCGAACAGTGCCCTCAAGTGGTAAAATTGAAACCATCATAACTCGAAAACCGCTTGATGAATTTTGATGCCGTTTTTTGTAACCTTCATTATTTTTTAATGGCTTTGATATATCTAAGTATGAAAAAAATCTGAGAGGGTGGGTTACACGCTATGACTGTCTTATAATAGAATGACCCTAATACTGAATAGCTCCTCCCTATTCCTTAATTTATAGTATATTTGTTGATGACACCTATGTTCAGCGTTTTTACACTTGCGGTCAAATTTTGTTGCACATTTTTAAATACTTTTCAAAGTTTTCATTTATTTGTTGGTTTTCTTTTTAACAAATTAGTCCCCCTCCCCTTAAATATATGTTTTTAAAAAGATGTTTTAAATCACTATTTAGTCCACTCTAGTGCATTTAACGGTCTCAAAAGTGCTATAAACGTAGTGTTTTTCCCATTCTGCATTTTGGTCGGCATGCCAATGGGGGGGGGCTATAGTCCTTCTGGCTACGGCTACGCTACTGGAAAGAGGGAAGTTTTGGAAAACAAATTGAGAACTTTTTAAGAATACAATGGAAAAAAGTTTGTAGCAGTCTTCCAACACCTACAAAAACTCTTTAGCCTCTTCGTATGCGAAGTTCTGTCAGCTGCTCCTCCAGGCTGCGGAAAACGCAACGAGCATAGGCGTAGCTTGGATTTTTGATTGTGTGGGGGGGGGCAAATTACAAATCATATGCAATGACGTCTTCCAAAATTTTTAAAGAGTAACTTTTTGTGGAGCAAAGATATTGTAGAAAGGAGGATCCGAAGCTGTGGTCTGTTGGCACTTAAGTAGGATTTTGCTGAAGGGAGAGGGCTTAAACAAATAGTTAAAAAATGCAAATGTCCAACTTGGTAGACGTGTGTGAGTAAACTTGTGCAACTCAAGCATATCGCAGACGGAGATCTGGGGGCGGAGCCCCCAGCCTACGGAGGCTTTGGGGGTCTGGGGGCGAAGTCCAAGCCGCAGGGCGATTTTTTGTAATTTTTGGAAAAAAAAGCAATTTTAATGCCATTGGATCACATCTCGCACGTGAGCAAAGCCATTTAAAAGAATTAGATTTCTAACATTTTGATAGCCAATTAACGAAATTAAATTGTCAATCCTCTTTTTATTGGCAATTTAAGTCCAAGACACGTTTAAAATCTAGCATTTTGGTGTTAAATTTTAATTGCAAATGATTTGGCCCATTTAGGGGTAAGTACTGTAAGGTGCATTGCCTCCTGCAAAATTTTAGAAATAAATAACAAATGATCCACTCAACAATGTTCCTTAGAGATCTTTGTTTTGCCATGAAATTACCCAGTTACAGGAGTACAAGTACGGCCGGGGGCCCAGGCCCTCCAATTGAAATTCAATAATTTGTTTAATGAGCATTTTCCCTAGCTAAGTTTTTTAAAGTATTTTGTGCGGAAAAACTGGCGAGGAGGAGGTGAATTGTTATTGAAAAAATGGTACAATAGATGGTTATGTTTACTAACCATATTATTATCGCGCCGGATTTACATTACGCCGGGGCCCCTGGCACTTTGGGGGTTTTCGCAACATCTTCCTGCCAAATATAGGTCAAGAGCAAAAAAGTCTAACCATCTGAGCGCGGTGCTCTGGCACTGTGACATATGGTAAATCCGGCCCTGGTTATTGCATTACGTTTATAAAAAGGTTATATTATGGCCTAATATTATATTTTGGACAAAAACTCTTAATTTCACCCGGGCTATAGATTTAAATTGATGGGCAAAATTGAATTGAGGGGGCCCGGTCCCCTTGGTTGTCAATATTGTAATGAATTGCTGTTGTAAGCGAGTACTGTTGTACGCGAAGATGCTAGAAGAAACTAAAAGTGGAAGGCATTTTTCGACGGTTTTTATCACATGTGGCATTTCGATTGAGGAAGGAGGCCGGGTCCCCTGGGCCCCCCTTGGCTACGCCTATGACCACGAGGCGGCTGGAATAACTACATACCAACCTTGGATAATGAGTGCCAGACAAAGCACAGACTTTTTTGCTGCTGATCCTGAACCAGACTCTCAAATAAAAAAAGAAGAACTCAATGCTTGTTTAGATAAAAAAAGAAAATGTCGACGGAAAGAAGCTAGTACATAACATTGATTTTACGCACTCAAGAAGCAAGGCATGGTCAACATTTAATCGTCTCACCAATTGAACCCCAAGCCTAAACCGTGCCTTATCAGGGCTAACTGCTAACTCCATTGCTAGACAACTTGTGCTGAACGGCCGCAATTAAGATGCTGACGGAGAGCATGCCAGATTGGTAAAAAAGGTCATTGTCCAGGAACGCACCTCTTCCTCCTTCGATAAAGATCTTTCTACTGATTTTACCTGCGCAGAATATAACGAGGCAATATTGCTAAACTTAGCATAAATGTGGTAAAGTACAGAGCCTTAATAACGTACCGCCCGAACTAACAAAATATTGTGCTAGAAAGCTCATGATTGCTAAAGAAAGTTCATGCCTCTCTAATTGGCGGAATTCGTGCTTCCAAAAGTATGACGAAAAGCAGTAGTGCTATAGCTCAGCCTGAATCACACAAAGTAGCATGTGACCCTAAGAGTTATCCCAAAATTATCAAGAGGCAACTTTGATGATTCCGGGCAAACGTAGGCTATTAAGGCAAACAACTTCCCACTGAAGGAGAACGCATATAAAAAGTGTATAGGCTATGATGTGTAATTGTATATACATACAATTACACATAGTGTAGCACATGAATAATGTCAAATTTTCGCTGTTCATGTACAACTTCTGACCTGTAAACTTTAATTTTTCTCCAAGATATTTTGAATATACAGTTTTTTGTCGAAAACGAACAAATTTAACCCGGTTCCTGTAGAGTTTTTCAAAATATTGAAATAAGGACCACCCTAGCAAGTATACTAAAAACCTTGACATATGCTTCAACGATTTGCTGCGCACCTTCACTGTTTGTCTCCGCCAAACACATTGAAACATCTTTCCGTGTTAGTTGGAATAGCATTGGCCTACATTCGTAGAAACTTTCACACTTACGGCTTAGTTCAAAAAGCAAGTTCAAATACAACACATCTTCTTTACAACCACACGTCAACCCCAATTACTCCCCATAGACATCTTGCTTCCCGTCGTCCGTTTCACCAAGAAGCTGAGCACTCGCGGGATACCTCCTACAATTTCAACTTTTTGTTGACAAAGGAGTGGTGCAAAACTGGTCCCCATTTCCTATAGTTTGGCGTTAACTCTTCCACCTCTTCCTCTGCTGGATTTGATTTGCCAGGAACGGCACGAGTCACCTTAAATCGCCTACGCATTGGCATGTTCTCCTTTTTAATGAAATTTGCTTGATCCTCCGAGGACACTAAATAATGCCCAAATGTTTTCCTTTTTCATTTGTTAGGGTCACTTTTATTATTTTAGTTTCTTCGCTACCATTGTACTGACCTGGCGCGTAGCCATGAATTTGCAATGGTGGGGGCTGTTTTGGTGGCTGGAAACAACATGCAAACAATCTTGACCAAGATTTTGATCGTTCTTCACTCAGATTAAATCGGTTTTCCCGTCCAAATTTACGTGATCTCCGAAAAAAAAAAGTCCTTCATCCAGACTGAAGCCCAGCAGTGTTTCTGGTCAAATTCCCATTAAGTCCGTGACCAATTCTCATCGCCAATTCTAATGGGGGGGGGGCTGTTTTAGTGGAAAAATCGGCCTCAAAAACGGGGTATGTTGCATACTCTTCAGGCCAATGGGGGAGCTATAGCCCCCCGCCCCCCACCCTAGCTACGCTTCTGGTACTGACGTCAATCTTTGGGACCATAGAAAATGAAAAAGCTTGACGTCCTTCGTTGCCGACTCCTAGGAAGTCAAAACGACTTTCACTGGCAATTAGGTGGCAATATCGACCACCAACCCTGCACCGCAAGAGGATCGAATGTTATTACATCAAAGAAGGTCATAAAATTGATTGTTTTGATAGCGGTGGGAAGCTATATAGCTTGAACAAAATCCTGGTGTTGGTGCGTTTCCGACACAAATAGTTAATAGTTTTCCGCTTTTGATCGCTTTAACTACAACTAACGTTCCAATAGAAATTAAGATAGGCAATAGTTAGGCTGCTTGCTGCTAACGCTCTAATCATTGCTTCGGATTAGCATAAAATAATTCCTAGATTGTTGGCCAGACTAAAATTAAAACTGCTATATTTTTAACGAGTTTAGTTTGTTACCGTACCGGTAGCCAATGAGAAAATCACAATTTTATGAAGAACTACAGCAAAAGTATCCGTTTTTCAAAAAAGGAAGGAATAATTTTGAAGCAGAATGCATCGCTTATTGCTTCCTTAGCAAATAAAGAAATGCTTAAGCGCTTAGCCTTGATACGGCTTAGCCTAGCTGCGTTGATAATAAGTTTTGAAAAGCATGTCCTCCTTTCTGGTGGAGAAATATGGTCACCCTATAAATGTAGCCTACTGCAATGTGCTTATGTCTCGGAGGGATTTTCGCGATCCCACGGCATGGCCCAGAGGTGCAGAAAAACAAACATGGAACACATCATCAATTACTGCACCAAACACCGACTGCCGAACGGACTGGAAGGAACAGGTCGTTGGGAGATGTGGGCAGTAACTAGTTACAATAGTAACATAGGCGTAGCCAGGATTTTTGATTGGGGGAGGGGGCCCAAACCACAAATCACATGCAATAACGTCATCAGAAATTTTCGAAAAAGGAACTTTTTGTGGGGCAAAGATATCGTAGAATGGAAGATCTGAAACCGTAACCTGATGGCACTTAAGCAGGATTTTGATAAAGGGAGAGGGTGAAAACTAATAGTTAAAAAGTGTAAATGTCTAAGTTAGGAGACGTGTTGAGTAAGCTAGTGCACTCAAACGCATCACAGACAGGGGTGTGGGGGCGGAGCCCCCAGCCGCCGGTGGCTATGGGGTCTAAGGGCAGTGCCCCCAGCCGCTGGGCGATTTTTGTAAGCTTTCGGAAAAAAAAGCTATTTTAATCCCATTGGATCACATTTCGCACGAGTTCAGAGCCTTTTCAAAGAAGTAGATTTTTAACATTTCATAGCCAATCGAAAAGATTTAGTTGTTCAATCCTCCTTTTGCAATTAAATCCCAAAACACGTATAGAATCTTGCATTATGGTGTAAAATTTTAATTGTAAGTGATTTGGTCTATAGGGGGAAGTAAGGCACATTGCCTTCTGCAATACTTTAGCAGTAAATAATAATCTTCTCGAAGATTTTCCGTAGAGACTTTTGTTTTGTCGTGAAGTTTACCAGTTACAGGAGTACATGTACGGCCAAAGAGCCCAGGCCCCTTCAATTGAAATTCACTAGAATAACAGCTTTCTATTAGCAATGCAGTAGTAATTACAGGAATCATAGTTGCATATTTATGCTTTAGTTCAACAATAACCTATTTTTTGCTGGAATAGCATGAGTTTGGTGCATTCATCTATCACACATTTATTACAAAACGTCATCTCTCATTTTGATGTCCCCATGAATTATTAGTAATTTTGCAATAACTGACTGAGGTTGATATATACTGGTATTGGAAATTGTGCCAGTACTAATGACATATTGCCAAACAATACAAAACAAAGCAAGGAGATTTTTTTTTTCACTCTAATTGCCCACTTTAAATTCTATAAAACATAAATAAGCATTATGAACTTTATTAATTTTATTTCTATCCAATCTGTAGTTACAGCATTTTTATTTTTTAGTATGCTTAGAGTCAGAACAATTATAATGTTGTCTTGCATTTTCTTTACATGGTGACTGTGAGTTTTGTGTATACACTGTACAAAGTGCACATATCCTTGCAACACTTTGTTTTAATTTTGCGTAAAATTTTTTATCATAGAAAGTAGCAGACTGAGAAAATCTAGAAGCTGTTGTTTTTTTTTAACCTTAACTTGGTGAGGTGGCAGTAGACTTAAATGAACTTTCGGTCCTTCGCTGTCTCCTCACCAAGTGACTAAATATCGCTTTGACTGTGCAAGTTTGTGTGTTTGGTTTTAAAGGAATTGCTTATTTCGATGCTTTGGTGATATACCTAGAGGAAGTTGCAGTTTTTTCTTGTGATATGACGTTACTTGGTAAATAAATAAATAAATATGATAAATATGATATGATGATGAGTAGTTAGTTCAATGAGCATTCTCCCTAGCTATTTTTTAAAAACTATTTTGTGCGTAAAAACTGGCGAGGTGGAGGTGAATCGTTATTGAAAAATGGTACAATAGATGGTTACGCTTACTAAACAAGTAAACATGTTATTCCCGGGTCGGATTTACATTGCGCAGGGCCCCTGGCACTTAGGGGATTTTTGCAACATTTTTTTGCCAAATATCAATGAAGACCAAAAAAAGTCTTACTATCTTAGGCAGGGCCCTGGCACTGAGCCATAAGGCAAATACGGCGCTGGGTATTGTATTAAGTTCATAAAAAGTTTAGATGAGGGCCTGAGGTAGCAACTGTTAGGACAAAAACTCTTGATTTCACTCTGGTCATACGTTTAAATTGGCAGAAAAAAATTGAATTACGGGGTACGCCGGGCCCTCTGGTCGTCAATATTGTTTATGGCTACTTAAATTACAGTTGTACGCGTGTACTGATGTACGCAAAGATGCATGACATTATTATGACGTAGACATGTGGTCCTTATTATTATTGCTTATTTTTGTTCGCTTAAATCCTAAATTAAAAAAACTGCAATTCCGGACAGGGACAACATACTGGCTATGCTCTCTTTATATTTATCATTGGTAGTATTTCAATTGGGGGGTTTGTATTACCGCCTGTGTTATTGCATTAAGTTTATAATAACGTTAAACAAGGGCCTGGGGTGGCAACTTTTAGGTCAAAACTCTAAGATTTCTCACGGCTAGGTTCTGCATATAAATTGTTAAAATTTTGAATTAAGGGGCCCCTGGCCCGGGAAACTTGATCGTCAGTCAAGGGACCTGGGGATCCCTGGTTGCCAGTTAGAAGCTCCAGGGCCCCTTGGTTGTCGGTTAGGAGCCCCGGGCCCCCTGGTCGTTAATTAGGGGCCCTGGGGCTCTCTGGTCATGAGTTAGAGGCCTCGGGACCCCCTGGTCGTCAGTTAGGGACTCCAGGGCCCCCTGGTTGTTGGTTAGGGGCCCCAAAGCCCCTGGTTGTTAATTAGGGGCCACGGGGCCCCCTGGTCGTCAGTTAGAGGGGCCCCGAGGCCCCCTGGTTGTCGATTAGGGGCCCCGGGGCCCCTGGTTGTTGGTTAGGGGCACCCTGGTTGTCGGTTAGGAGCTCCGAGACCCCCTGGTTGTCAGTTTGGGGCCCGGGGCCCCATAGTTGTCAGTTAGGGGGCTCCCTGGTTGTTGTTAGGGGCCCCTTGGTTGTTAGTTAGGGGCCCTGGGGCCCCCTGATTTTCAGTTATGGGCCCCTGGTTTTCAGTTAGGGGTTCTGGGGCCCCCTGGTTGTCGAATGACAGCCCCAGGGCCCCTTGGTTGTTAGTAAGGGCCCCCTGGTTGTTAGTTAGGGGCCCCGGAACTCCCTTGTTGTCATTAATATTATTGTTAATTACTGTTATGTGCGTAATTACTGAAAAAAAACTGCAACTAAAAAACATCGCTGGGCTATGTGGTCATAATTTTTTGTCGTTAGTGGAATTTTGATTGGGGGGGGAGCCCGGGCTCCCTGGGTCCCCACTGGCTACGCCTATGTATAGTAACCAGCAGTAGCGTACGCAAGATTTTTGAAAGGGGGGGCCAGGAAATTCAGAAAATTTGAGAATAATGAAGACCAGAATGAAAATTTTCCAGCCCAGAACCAAGTCCGTTTTCCTGCCCAAACTTATGTGAAGACCAAAAAAAAAGGTCTTCACTCAAATTTAGTCCGGTTTTTGGCCAAAAAAAGCTCTTCGCCCACCGTTCCTATGCTCAAATTACGAAGGGGGGGGGGGGGACCGTGCCATAATTTGCATACTATTCTATGCTAATTATACTATCCTGGTGACCCAAAGGGGAGGGCCATGGCCCAATGACCCCCTCTAAATACGCCCCTGATAGTAACTAGTTACTTTTTTAGTAACTGTAATTTAGTTACTGTTTCAAAAAAGTAACGAAAGTGGGAACTAGTTGCTATTTGGAGACATTAAAAAGTTACTAGTTACAGTTACTTTTAGTTTTGGTTCTGTTGAAAAAGATTCTTTAATCGTTAGATTTTGGTTGAATGAAACACTTCAATGTAATTCCTGTTGGCGCAACAGATTTCGGATTTTTTATTGTGCACTAACGTGCTAACAAGAGCTATTGTGGGATGTGCTAACCAGAGGTGGAGTCGAGGACACAAGGCTCAAGGCCAAGGACACAAAAAAAATTCGAGGCCAAGGACAGACCCTCTCGAGGCCAAGGACCAACAACACAGACGCAAGCGTTCTCAAAAAAAAGGTTTTCAAAAATTTTTTCAGGCGATCTCAAAAAAAAAGGTCTTCAAAAATTTTTTTCAGGCAAAAAAGGTCTTCAAAAATTTTTTTTCAGGCAACCTCTACTTGAGGAAACCAAAAAAAAAGGTTTTTGTAGATTTTCCGCAAGGTTTCTGGCGTTTTCTAAAATAGTGCTGTCCTCGAGCCGAGGACAGGGCAATTTTTGGAGGACTGGAGGCTTCGAGGCCAAGGCCAAGGACTTCGAAATGTGTTCTCGAGCACGTCCTCAAGGCCAAGGCCGTCCTCGAGGACTCCTCCTCTGGTGCTAACAGGTGTTACACTGTGTACTAACAGGGCTATCAGGCATAGCCGTGAAAACGACAATGAGTACGTTAATAACAATGAATTTTTTGGTTGTTTGTTCAATCAATCTGAACCCAAAAAAGATAATGCAACAAAACGGATAGAAGGGTTTATATCAGCAGTACCTACAAAAAGATAGATGATATAATTCCGTTGCTGATGCAGCGCTAAAGAAACTGTTCATCCAGTGCACTACTTCTTTGCCTTCGAGCGCTGCAGTTGAAAAGCTTTTCATCCAGTGCACTACTTCTTTGCCTTCGAGCGCTGCAGTTGAAAAGCTTTTCAGCACGGGCAAAGACATTTTGAAACCCAAACGTTCTGGTCTCAGCGATGAACATTTTGGGATGCTTGTTTTCTTGAAAGGCAATTAAATAAATTGAATCAATGTGTTGCCGTTACGTTGTGTATTTTTGTTGTAACAACAGCAACAATAACCACAAGCGGATTGTTCAGAGGCACCACATGAAAATTAAAAAATGAATAGAGAAAAAAATCAGTTAATACCGGTGGAAGTTAAAAAATGAATAGAGAAAGTACAAAATCAACATTTTTGATACTTAATTCATACGGGTGTTTAAATTTATTAAAAGTAACTGTAACTCTAACTAGTTACTTTTTCAAAATGGTAACTGTAACTGTAATTTAGTTGCTTTTTTGCCATGTAACTGTAACTCAGTTACTTTTACGAAGTAACTTGCCCACCACTGGTCGTTGGACCAGTAGACAATATCCTGGTTGATGCGCTTTCTATGTAATTAAGCAACGACAGTGTCACACGCAAGAAGACTATCTACGCTAAGTTACAGATTTATTAGTGAGACAGTAATTTGAAATTTGCCAAAAACAAACTGGAAAAAGTTCAAATTTTAGTCAGGTTACTTGTCAAACCTTTTTGCAAACGAATTATTGCCAGTGGGACACCACTATTTAGGCCTATGAGTTTCACAATGCTGAATACTGTGTCAATGTACAGCAGAAATGTTGTGATTCGGATATATATTGCCTGATGTTTTTTAAATTAAACCGCCTTCGAATAAAAACCCAGACGTGAGAACAAGAAAAAATAATCCGCAGAAAAAACCAAAGAATACAAGATTAGTTGAACAATTGGTACACTCACTTCAGCTGGGGATTAATTATTTAAACAAGTTTTAAACTCTGTAATTTTCTATACAAATTGTTTTAAAAATTCACCCAAGGTGGGAGTAATTTACTGTTTCCAGGGGTGCCGAAACCCTGGGGGGGATATATCCCCCTCCAATAATTTGACTATGGTCTGTATTTGTGCGCTGGATAATCTTTGGACTTTTTTTTGTTTTGGTCTTGATTTGATTTCGGGGACAAAAACTCTTCAAGTTTTGGGAAAGACCTTTTTTTTTTCGGTCTTTACTTGATTTGCTCAAAAGCGTGCTGAACGTTTGTCATATTTGATTCGCGTGAAAAAAATAGTGGTCGAGCTTTATCCCCCCCAATGTTCAAAATAGACCAAAATTGGGATAAAATTGCAAATTATCCCCCCCAATGCTCAAGATAAATCGACACCCCTGACTGTTTCAGTCAGTTGCAAAGTTGAAAAAAATGATTTGGCTGGACTAAGGTTAAAGCTCTGCTTGTAGAATTAAGAAGACAAAAAATAATAAAACCTGCCCTTGATTAAAAAAAAAACGCTCTTGAAACCAATCGCGCAAAAAATAGAAGCCGCAGCTTCTAATCACACGAATATATGGTACGTAGAAGAATTTATTACAAATAAAAATATAAGAACCACCATAAAAAAAACAACAACAAAAAAGCACGAAACACCGCAGAAGTTATTCTTACAGAAACACGAAGAAGAAGGATTAACTAGTATTTGGGTAGGAGGTTTTGTTTAGTTCTGTTCATTTATTGTGAAGTTCTGTTTATTTATAAGTAAAGGACAACCGGTATTATTTAATTCCATTCATTCATGAAGCAACTTCTGATCTAACTCTAAAATTCATGTACTTGATTATTTAGCCACTCTTGATATAATTCCATTATCAAAGTTACCCTGGATTCAATGCACCAAAAAGCCACTTTCGAGTAGAATCTTAGTCTAACTGAGTTACGGAGTTATTAGTTTATTTTTGATGGAAATGGAATATTAAGCCACTTTTCATCAACTCGATTATCTGTTCCGTCCTGATCGAATTCGTCTGTAAAAGCCACTCTTGATCCGGTTCAAGGATTAATCCATTCTTGAACCTACTCGGTTTTTAGATCCAGTTCCACAGTCCAAGCCAGTCTTGATCTTATTCAATCATTAAATCACTCTTAATGCATTTCAGTTATCAAGCTATTTTTGATCCGATTCATTCATTAGGCAACTTTTGATCAAGTTTATTGTTTGCACTTTTTGAACCACTCAAAATTGAAGTTTTCTCTTCATCCAACTCAAATATTACACCGTTTTTTTTTTAATAATTTTAAGAAAAGAAAAGAAGAATAAATGGGTCACTTCATAAGGTACATTATATGTCTGTCATGATAGCCGGCCTACCCAGGATATAAACCAGTCAACCTTGAAGAATTATTCAAATATACCCTCTACCAATGGGCTCACTTATGTGGTTGAAATGGGCTATAATTGAGCTACATGTGCTATAATTCAATGGAGCACAGTGGGTATTGGAGAGCTGATTGGCCAACTAGCAAGCCATTTCAAAAACTTTTCCTTGCCAAATGACAAGGTGGAAAGCCTTAAGGTTCTGTCAATCGTGAGAAAATATTCGATATACACTATCAAAATTGCTTACTTGTGGGGTTGAAATGGGCCCTATGAACGAAAAACTACATGCGCCGATATCCAACGATTATGTTACCAATTGCCATCTTATTCTAGAATAGCAGCCATCAAAGGGTTGATAGGCCGACCTAGCTAGCCATTTCAAAAAGTTACCCCTTATCAAATGACAAGGTTTAGGGGCCTGTCAATCTTGATAAATTGCTAGATAAACCCTGTAAAAATGGGCCCATTTGTGGGGTTGAAATGGCCCTATAAATGGAAAACTACGTGCGCTATAATTCAATGGAGCACAGCGGTCATTTAAGGGTTGATAGATCTATCTAGCTAGCCATTTTATGAAATTTGTCCCTTACAAAATAACAGAGTTAAGGGGCCTGTCAATCCTAACAAAATGTTCCATAAATGGGCCCAATTACGGGATTAAAATGGGCACTTTGAATGAAAGACTACATGCGCCGTAATCCAACGGTTGTGTTGGCTTCATACTAATCTAGCACATCAGTATTTCAAGAAATTTGGGTATGAAGGGCCCGTCAATGTTAAGAACTGTTCAATATATCTTCTATCAAATGGGCTCACTTGTGGAGTTGAAGTGAGCACTATGAATACAAAACTACATGCGCTATAATTCAATGGAGCACTGCAGCCATTTGAGGGTTGATAAGTCCACCTAGCAAGCCATTTCAAAAAAGTTTTCCTTCATCAAATGACATTGTTGAAGGGCCTAAAATCTTGAGAAATTGTTCAATATACCCTCTATCAAATGAACCCGCTTGTGGGGATGAAGTGGGCTCTATAAATAGAAAAGTACATGCGCCGCAATCCAGCGGTTATGCTGGCATTATACCAGTCTAGCACAGCAGTAATTTGAGAGTTGGTAGGCCTGCATAGCTATCCTTTCAAAGAAATTTGGAGTTAAAGGGCCTGTCAGTGTTGAATAAATTGTTGAATATACCTTCAGAAATGCGCCCACTTGTGGGGTTAAAATGGACCCATTGAATGGAAAATTACTTGCGCTATAATTTAATGGAGCACTGCTGTTGTTTGAAGGTTGATAAGCCTATCTAGTTAGCCAGTTCAAGAAAGTTATCTCTTGTCAAATGACAGGGCTGAAGTGCTTGTTAATTTTTAGAAACTGTTCTTCATACCCTCCACCAAATGGGCCAATTGGTGGGGCTGAAATGGGCCCTTCATATGGAAAAGTACAAGCGCCGTAATCCAACGGTTTTGATGGCATCAGGATTAAGCACAGCAATCAAAAAAGGTTGATAGGCCGATCTAGCTGGCCATTTCAAGAAATTTGTCCCTAACCAAATGACACGGTTAAAGGACCTATCAATCTAGATAAATTGTTAGATATACCCTGTTAAAAAATGTTCCCATTTTTGGGGTTGAAATGGGCCCTATTGATGGAAAACTACATGCTCCATGATTCAATGAATATGCTGGAATCATAGGTCAGAATCATACGATCAAGTTTTTTGCACAATTTTCTTGCATCAATCGTGTAAAAGGTCGCGCAAGTTTATGTTTCACTATTGCGGGCACCTGTCGGCAATTTGAATTCACAGCCGTGTGAGAATGAAAATTAGGGTCCAGAATGTCTTGCTGAGTTCTTGCGGGGAAAAATAGAACCGAGCTCTAATTTGCCAGCAAGTCTTTTAAAAGCCGCTGTTCTCAACGATGAAAACTAAGCTTTTAGCCGTGCTATTGAAAATATTTAGCCGCAGAATACAAAACAAAAACCGCCGAAGTCAACGCAAAAAACGAATGCGTCACAATTATCAAGCAAAAATATTGCAAGAAACTTTACGCTTTTGATTTAATCGACAATGACGTATTATAACATTGTGCCTGCTGTTTTCTCATTTTTTTTCAAAAAATTAAATGCGTTGCCTGCTGTTTTATTTACGATCGCATATCGATTACCAAGTTCTTCCTATTCAAAGTTGTGTTTGGCCTTTTCAGATTTATTCTAAAAAGTTATTAACCAGTACTGCAGTATAGATCAACATGCCGTCATGGTCAACTCATGAAATTGATCTTAAATTAGAGAAAGCGAAGAAATGCAGTGCTTTAGAAACATGTTTAATCCCGAGTACAAGAATAAAATAATCAAATGCTTGGAAGGAAGTTTCGGAAGTTTAAGATCGAGATCAAATGGAGAGAAGCTTTTGCTCACAATTTTGTAATAATTAAACTTTAGTAAATATTCAATGTGTGATCTGGTTCAAGATGTTGAAAATTTCCTTCTGATCGGAAAAAAGTTTCCTGCCCAGTTATCGCTAGTGCCGAATTTGTGATGATTTTAATATTTTTTTGGTTAAAATTTGACATGTCCACTGGCAAAAGAGCCTTTTGCGTTTTTAAGCAGTTAAGATAATTTTCTGTAGATAAGTTTTAGCTACTTCACGCAGATTTTATTAGAAACCAAACAAAAATGCTTTTATACTTATTTGAAAATAAAATTATTGAGCCCTCTGAAACCGCAAGTAGCCTACCGGAAAGAACATACCTGGTTTATCATCATTTGATCAATCATGCAATGTTATGCAAATTTTATTGGTGATAGATAACATAGGCGTAGCCAGGATTTTTGATTGGGGGAGGGGGCCCAAACCACAAATCACACGTAATGACGTCATCAGAAATTTTCGAAAAAGTAATTTTTTGTGGGGCAAAGATATCGTAGAATGGAAGATCCGAAGCCGTAGCCTTATGGCACTTAGCCAAGATTTCGGTAAAGGGAGAGGGCGAAAACTAATTGTTAAAAAGTGTAAAAGTCTAACTTGGAAGATGTGTTGAGTAAGCTAGTGTACTCAAACGTATCACAGACGGGGGTCAGTGCCCCCAGCCGCCGCCGGCCGCCGCCGCTGCTGGGCGATTTTTGTAAGTTTTTGGAAAAAAAGCTATTTAAATCCCATTGGATCACATTTTGCACGAGTTCTGAGCCTTTTCAAAGAACTAGATTTTTAACATTTCAAAGCCTATCGAAAAGATTTAGTTGTTCAATCCTCTTTTTGCAATTAAATCCCATAACACGCTTAGAATCTTGCATTATGGTGTAAAATTTTAATTGTAAGTGATTTGGTCTATAGGGGGAAGTAACGAACATTGCCTCCTGCAATACTTTAGCAGTAAATAATTAAGTTCATAATAACGTTAAACGAGGGCCTGGGGTGGCAACTTTTAGGTCAAGACTCTTAGATTTCTCACAGGTTTTGCATTTAAATTGTTTAAAATTTGCATTAAGGAGCCCCTGGTCCGGGAACCTTGGTCGTCAGTCAGGGGCCCTTGGGGTCCCTGGTTGCCAGTTAGAGGCCCCGTAGTCCCTTGCTTGTCGCTTAGGAGCCCAGGCCCCCTGGTTGTCGTTTAGGAGCCCCCTGGTTGTCGGTTAGGGGCTTGGGCCCCCTGGTTGTCAGTTAAAGGGCCCCTGGTTGTTGGTTAAGGGTCCCTTGGTTGTTAGTTAGGGGCCCTGGGGCCCCCTGGTCGTCAGTTATGGGCCCCCTGGTTTTCAGTTAGGGGTCTTGGACCCCTGGTTGTCGGTTAAGGATTCCAGGGCCCCCTAGTTGTTAGTAAAGGCCCCCTGGTTGTTAGTTGAGGGCCCCGGGACTCACTTGTTGTCATTAATATTTTTGTTAATTACTGTTATGTGCGTAATTGCTGAAAAAAAAACTGCAACTAAACATCGCCCGGCTATGTTGTCATAACTTTTGGTCGTTAGTGGTATTTTAATTGGGGGGGGGCCCGGGCCCCCTGGGCCCCCCCTGGCTACGCCTATGATAGATAACATAAAAAAAACTACGCTATACGTGAAAGAGTTCCACAAAAGCAAAGGTTTTTGACATTCTTCATTTATCTATTTTATTTCACTGCAGGTCGAAAAAAAAATTTCATAGTCAGCGCACGTAATTTGCGGCAGAACTCAAACAGCTATTTATTTTATAGCTGCAGCTTTTTGCTTTTGTGAATGTGCTCGAATCATTGTGGTATAGGAAAAATAATGAATCGACAAAGCGCGAAGTGTTGCTATTGCTGCGGCAAATTTAAAAGAAATTCCTTAACAACTGCGTAAATGCGTTGACACAGAAAAAAAAACATGTGATAGCTTCAGCAATTTGTTTGCTGAAAAAACCAGACACTTCGGTCTGGCAAGAAGCTGAGCAGGAAAATTGCGTCCAGTGTGATAGCTCAAAAAACATTGATGAAAGAAAATTGTGCAAAAAACTTGATCGTGTGATTACGGCCCTTGTCTAGCACAGCACTCATTTGAGGGATGTTAGGCTTACCTAGCTAACCATTTCAAGAAAGTTATACGTTAACAAATCTAATGGTTGAAGAACCTGTCAATCTTAATAAATTGTTACAGGATTGCCACATCCTGGAAAAGTCCAGGATTTTTTTTGCTGTCCTGGAAAGTCCTCGAAAGTCCTTGAATTTTGTTTGTAAGTCCTGGAAAATATTTGGAAAGTTTTCTCATGATTTACCAGGACAGACTGTGAAGTTTTTTTTTCTTTTATAATAACTGGTACCTGATAATTGTGCAAAGCCATGGTTGAAATAATTTGCATTGTGAAGGTTCTTCAAAAAGCTTTATTGTATTGTTAAACGACAGAGCTTATATGTACACTGGGTCACAAACAAAAAAATTGCTTTCCTAGCCCTAACCTAACTCTAAATCCAATTAAACTGTAACCCTAGCTGTAGCCTTAACGTTAACCCTAACCCAAACTTAAAATCTTTGCCCAAATCCTAACAATAATATAAAAAATAAATGAGAGTAAATTAATGTCAATTCTTCTGCTCTTTGCTCTGTTATTCTTTTTAAGCAGTTCTTACTTGTACGCTGGAGTGCAAATAAGCACATCCTTGTTAAAATGTCAAAATTTGCACTTTAAAGTACAGTCAGTACTTAAATTGTAAAATTTTGCATGGGGGGACGCTTTTGCAGCCTTGACCAAACGCATTTGACATGCAAAAGTACTTTAGTGGAAATTACGTAATTGCGTCCCCGAAATTGAATGAAGACCAAAAAAAATAAAAAGGTCTTCGCCGAGAATTGAAGTGTTTTTTCTTCAAAATTAGGTCTTCATTGCAATTTGGGACTATATTCGGCCGGAATTTGTAGGATTTATTCGTGCTGGCTGGCTCTTTTTTGTCTGATCATCCAGCGCTGACATCTCGATGGGGGGACGATCCCCCCCGCGTTCCCCCTACAATTTAAGTACTGAGTACAGTTTGTATAAATTATTGAATATTATTAGGAAGAATGAGTTCAAGGACAGTAATTTAGTACAATGCAATACTCTAGTAGCTGTATTACGGCTAGTAGCAGTAGCTCAGCGGGCTGCAGGCCCCCCATTGACTTGTTGATCAAAATGCACAATAACAAGAAATGCACAATAATACATTTTTTGCATTATACTTCTAAGGCAGTTTTTTTAGTAATATGGGCTCTTGAAACATTATTGTGGGGAGGGACTAATATTGATCAAAAATAAAATCATTAACCACAAGCTAAAATGGCTAAAAATAAACAATCACTTCGATTGCTTGACGCAAAATACTTAACGTAGGCTTTGTAAAAAAATTATAAGGTGTCTATTTGGTATTTAATACTGTTAATAACCAATCACCTTTCTCAAATCTCGTTTGATTAGCCCCTCCTCTCAAATTATCTTTATCTAGTGTTATAAAATACAGACGATTTGGATTAATATTTGTGAGTTTTTTCAAAGGAAGGGCCTATTTGCACTCTAGTGGACAAATGAGCTCTGATTATAGAGAATAAGAGAGCAAGAGTTGGTACTCATTTGCTCATTTACTCTTTTATTTTTTAACATATTATTATCGTTTGCGCTAAGGTTTAGATTTTGAGTTTGGGTTGGAATTAACGTTAAGGTTAGAGCTAGAGTTACAGTTTGGGTTAAGTTCAAGGTTGGAGTTGAGGCTAGCATAGCGTTTTTTGTTTGCACGCTGGCGTGCAAATATTAAGCTCTGTCTTTTTTTAATGATATGATTTTATGGTTTACTGGCTGGAAATAAAGCTATGACTGAAGTTTTACCATTAGCCACCACTAGAGCTCAACCGATAGGGCCAAGTCGATATACCGTATCGGTTATCTACCGCCGATAAAATCTCGACTTTGCGCAATTACCTTAAACTGCTTATTTTTTTAAAGCAAGAGCGAGCGCTCTAGCGTTTCATTTGCTTAGTATTTATTTGTTTACTTGTGTCAGACTGAATAAAGGTCATTAATAACACAAAAAAATAAAAACAAAAACACACACACACACAAACAAATTTATCAGGCTCAACACAAACAAAGCATAACCATTCGTGCTAATATAGCCAAAATGTAGTTTTGAGTAATGTACTGAAAAATCAGAATCAAGAAAATATGCTGAGATAAAAATTGGTAGAATGTAAGCGTTTCGAGAGTGTTTGCATCTTATAAAATTAGCAGTATGTTTTCTCATTAACGAATAAAAGGTCGAGATACCGTTGTTGACCATAGTTTCATTGTTGCGTATTCTGCTGGGAGATTAAACATCACCGGTATACGATAAGCATTGTAGTAAGCTACACGAAGACGATTAATGCTCGACCCAGGATAACAACACCAAAGATTTGGTGCCATAGATAGAGGAACAAAAATACCCTAGATGATTTATGTTTGCAATAGTCTTTCTTTGGAGGAGGATTGGTGAAGCTTTTAGTGTCAAGGTAATTGAAAAATAGTGGCAAGATTTTCCTAGTTAATACGTATACTGGTATCGGCCTAAAAATTTCGAAAATATCAGCATCGGCCTGAAAAAGTCATATCGGTCAAGCTCTAGGGATCACCCACATACTTTAGCCGATTTATGCAACAAGTTTAATCGTCTTTTTGCAGTGCTAATTTCTATGCCACGTTTTAAAAGCAATAATCATCAAACTACACCTAAAATTAAGTTATTATTGCAAAAAATTGCAAAATCCCGAGACCCCCAATGGCTTCCGGCAAAACCAAAACGCTCAGCCCTCTATTCACCTGGCTAGTAGTCAGTACTAGGAATACAGATGCGTTGCATTAAAATTTTTCGTCAATCACAAGTACAAAAAAGTAGGTGCATGAAAGAGTAATAGTCATTATTAAATTTTAAGTCCAGTAAAAAAAACGTCAACAGTCCGGGAAAAGTCCTGGCAAATTACCCAAAAAGTCCTGGTATTTGATTTTGCAGTTTCTGTGGCAACCCTGTTGTTTGATATATCCTGACCCTGTACCAAACGGACCTACTTGTGAGGTTGAATTAGGCCCTTTATGTGGAAAGCTTTATGCGCCATAATTCAACGGTTATGTTGGCATCATAGTCTAGTGCAGGGTTGGAAGTCGATGCTGTTTAAAAGCAGAGACGAATCGATATCGATAATTCACACAAAAAGCAAAGAATTGTCGATAGTCGATATACGAAACAAAAAGCAAAGATTAGTAATGGATGCTGAAATGTGAAGAAAAATTTTTATTCTATTTTTCACTAAGATCCACTAAAATATTTCCTGTCTTGGCAATTAAATGAAACTTGTGAGAGGAAAAACTACCATTAGGCCGGAATCACTTGATCATGTTTTTTGCACAATTTTCTTTCATCAATGTTTTTTGAGCTATCACACCTGGACGCAATTTTCCTGCTCAGCTTCTTGCCAGACCGAGGTGTCTGGTTTTTCAGCAAACAAATTGCTGAAGCTATCACATGTTTTTTTTTCTGTGTCAACGCATTTACGCAGTTGTTAAGGAATTTTTTTTAATTTGCCGCTGCAATAGCAACACTTCGCGCTTTGTCGATTCATTATTTTTCCTATACCACAATGATTCGAGCACATTCACAAAAGCAAAAAGCTGCAGCTATAAAATAAATAGCTGTTTGAGTTCTGCCGCAAATTGCGAACGCTGACTATGAAATTTTTTTTTCGACCTGCAGTGAAATAAAATAGATAAATGAAGAATGTCAAAAACCTTTGCTTTTGTGGAACTCTTTCACGTATAGCGTAGTTTTTTTTATGTTATCTATCACCAATAAAATTTGCATAACATTGCATGATTGATCAAATGATGATAAACCAGGTATGTTCTTTCCGGTAGGCTACTTGCGGTTTCAGAGGGCTCAATAATTTTATTTTCAAATAAGTATAAAAGCATTTTTGTTTGGTTTCTAATAAAATCTGCGTGAAGTAGCTAAAACTTATCTACAGAAAATTATCTTAACTGCTTAAAAACGCAAAAGGCTCTTTTGCCAGTGGACATGTCAAATTTTAACCAAAAAAATATTAAAATCATCACAAATTCGGCACTAGCGATAACTGGGCAGGAAACTTTTTTCCGATCAGAAGGAAATTTTCAACATCTTGAACCAGATCACACATTGAATATTTACTAAAGTTTAATTATTACAAAATTGTGAGCAAAAGCTTCTCTCCATTTGATCTCGATCTTAAACTTCCGAAACTTCCTTCCAAGCATTTGATTATTTTATTCTTGTACTCGGGATTAAACATGTTTCTAAAGCACTGCATTTCTTCGCTTTCTCTAATTTAAGATCAATTTCATGAGTTGACCATGACGGCATGTTGATCTATACTGCAGTACTGGTTAATAACTTTTTAGAATAAATCTGAAAAGGCCAAACACAACTTTGAATAGGAAGAACTTGGTAATCGATATGCGATCGTAAATAAAACAGCAGGCAACGCATTTAATTTTTTGAAAAAAAATGAGAAAACAGCAGGCACAATGTTATAATACGTCATTGTCGATTAAATCAAAAGCGTAAAGTTTCTTGCAATATTTTTGCTTGATAATTGTGACGCATTCGTTTTTTGCGTTGACTTCGGCGGTTTTTGTTTTGTATTCTGCGGCTAAATATTTTCAATAGCACGGCTAAAAGCTTAGTTTTCATCGTTGAGAACAGCGGCTTTTAAAAGACTTGCTGGCAAATTAGAGCTCGGTTCTATTTTTCCCCGCAAGAACTCAGCAAGACATTCTGGACCCTAATTTTCATTCTCACACGGCTGTGAATTCAAATTGCCGACAGGTGCCCGCAGTAGTGAAACATAAACTTGCGCGACCTTTACACGATTGATGCAAGAAAATTGTGCAAAAAACTTGATCGTATGATTCCGGCCTTACTGTACTATAAAGGATGTAAAAAATATACTTCTGGATAATTATGGAGAGCAATATAGCATAAGAGAAACGAAACGATGTAAGCTTAGGCAGACTCAAGAAGAACAAAATTAAAGTATACCAATCGATAACACCTTAGCATAAAGCATGGAAAAAGGCGATAATCGATAGAAAAAATTGAAAGCAAAGCATCTGCGATAATCGATAATAGAAAAGCAAAGAATGTAGTATCGATTACTAATCGATATTTCCAACCCTGTTCTAGTGGATATACTGGCATGTAAATTTTGTAGCCTACACGTTAATAATCTTTAGGAAATTATGGGATAATCTCTTTACGGTCTCAATTTCTTTTTCTTTTCGGTTGGTAAGTGCGTTTGCATATCTTCAATGATTGCTGCAAGCTGCTCTAATGTAGCACAGCAGTGATATGAGGCTTGATTGTTTTCGCTAGCTTGCCTAGCTGACGAGAGTTAATAGTCCTTCTAACAGCAGCTGTACTACCGTGTTTCCCCGATAATAAGACCTACCCGCAAAATAAGACCTAGCGTGATTTTTTGAGGATGATTTTAATGTAAGCCCTACCCTTAAAATAAGCCCTAGTTGAGAGCGGATTCGCTGCAATTTTGGAAACTGATGACTAGCAAGACATTCCAGAGGATGATGATATGATTTTTCTTGAATAAATTGTTGTTAATGAGTTTCTGAATAAAAAACATGTTAATGGCAAGTAAATGTAGATCTTTTTTCGTAATTTCTGTCTATTTAAAATCTCGTAATTTTTACTTTGTAACTTCATTTTTTGATATATCAAAATAATACATCCCCCGAAAATAAGCCCTAGTGCCATATTTTGGAGTAAAAATTAATATAAGCCCTGTCTTGTTTTCGGGGAAACACGGGTAGGTAGGATGCTGTATGTTGTGAAAAGGCTATCATGATAGACATGTTGTATAACTCATGGAGTGGTTTAATAATTTTTTGTTACTTTTTTTCATCAAATTTATCAATCCTTTATCAAATGGCAGAGTTGAAGGGCCTGTCAGTCTTAAGAATTTATATTTTTAGGTGTTTGTCCACTCTTCAAGCAACCCAATCATTGACGCCACTTTTGATCCATCCTAATTTTCTGGACAACTCTGGATTCAATTTAAATATTTAATCCACTCTTGATACAATTCAATGATTCGGCCACTTTGATCCGCTATTTTCCTTCACTCTTTATTGAACTCAATTATTACATCAACTTTTGTTTCAATTTTTATATCGATGTCGCTTTTTAAGCAAACTCAATGTTTAAAGCCATTCCGAATCTACAGTATCTAACTTGTTTTGCCCACCTTCGTCTAACTTGACTAAGATTTCCTTGTCTATTTTAACCCAGTTTTTATTGTTGTGGTATTTTCGCCCCAGTCAATTGTGTAAACCCATTATTAGTTCCCTCTCAACTTCGTTTGTAAGAACTTTAGGTCAACAGCAACACAAAAACAACAGTTTTTGTGTCTTTGGTTTTGCTTTCGCGTCATCAATAATTTGAGCAACATCACTGTTTGGATCAAATGGAGCAATCTTATTCTTCAATCCGAAAATCCTCTTCAACGTTTTGCACGTGCTTTTCTTTTCTGCAATGATACAATTTAAGTCATGCCACGAACTTTACTAAACTGGACGGTTTAGCTTCAAAGAAAAAAAACATGAAAATAATCATCACATTTGACTTTTAGCGAAACAGTAAATTGTCGTGATTTAAGCCCGCCTTTATTGGGCATAAAATCATAAGCACTTGAGCGCAATTTTAACGAAAATTCTGCAATTTCAAGCAGTATTTTTGTACACTTGACGTAGACATGCTTTATCGGCGTACAATTTCACGATCGTACGCTCACGATTTTGCGCACATTTTGGACTGGGCTTTAAATGGTGAAACTATTGCAACAAGGTTGCTCTTTAATGAGTACTCCAATTTTACGTGGGGAATTTTTGTCCCCTCTCTTGGTTTTTTTGTAATAAATATCGTCAGTAAAAATATTTTTGATTCAAACCAACTTGAATTTAAGTCAAAACTTTTCACAAATAACGCTTGAACGTTTCAAGTTGCTAACGCAAAGGAAAGTTTTCCAATTTTGAGGTTTGCCGATGTCACTTTCCGAAATCTGAGCATTTTTTTGGCCAATACGTCATTAGACGTTTTTGTGACGTAACTAACTTGACTTCGGCATTTTATACTTCAGTATCAATGAAAAAATATTGGCCCAAACTGTGAACCGTCTGTGATGTTTTCGGAAAAATGACGTAATTTTTCAAAAGTATGACCGTGACATCAAAATGATAACGCCAATAAATCAAAATCAATTTTTCTAAAACATTTTGGTAATCACCTACCCGAATGCCAAGTTTGGTGTTTCCATGGGTCTTGGTTTAAGAGTTAGATAGAGAAGTAATTTTTGCCTCCTCTACGATGCCAAATAGCCCGCGTAAAATAGGGTTAATTAACGAAGGAGTTACACTGTTTAACAAGGTGCGTAGCTCTGAAATTCGAAAATCTCTTAACATCCAGCCGTTACTTCTCCGAATTGAAAGATCTCAGCTTAGATGGTTTGGCCATGTAAGCAGAATGCCTCAGGAAAGACTCCCCAAACAAGCTTTACATGCCAAAGCAAATGGGAGAAGACCAGTCGGACGACCTAGAACTAGATGGACCGATTACATTGAGGATCTTGGATGGAATCGCTTGGGACTTCGCCCAAGCGAAATGATGGAGGTGATGGAAGACCGTGAGGTGTGGCGGCTCAATCTTGAGCTACTGCCCCCGCAACCCTCATGGAAAAGCGGGAAATGAAGAAAGAAGAAGAAGAATTGTTGTTGATATTTTTTTTTTTTATGCTGTTGAAAATTTTGACACCACTTCTCGATAAACCGTTTTTGTCCATTTGTAAATTTTAAAATTTTGTAAGAACAGTGGGTGGTGCAGAAAACGAAAATGATGAAAATTGGAATGAAGTTTAAAAACAAGAGTTTTTCACTGCACCTACAAAATATACTGCTCAACGCCATTTGTATAATCACCACGCACATTTATTGTCAGTCAAGAAAAAAACAGCAAATTCATCAAAATGCAAGTAAATATACTGTGTGATGCATAGCATTTGCCTGTTTTTTACAGAGAATTAATGTGCTTGATGATTCATGAAGCTTTAAAACCGTATTAATGCTACGATTATCAATTTTCTAAAGGAAATTTAACGCAGTTCAGGGGTTGAATTTAACTTTTTTAACAACTTGCCCGTCGTCCAAGTAATATCAAATGTTTACTTGCCCGATAAAATTTCAACTTACCCCCCAAAATAAGCACAATAAGTTTTGAGGCTGTTTACCTTCGGAAAAAAATTTGTAAAATATACTTCTAGGCAAAAGCACTGAATTTGCTTAATACGTGTATCCACTGCATCCTATTTCGAGAATCAAGTTTTTGTGCGCGATTGTTATGGTAAGGTGACGAAATAAATAACCTTTTTCAAATGCATTACACAAAAATTGATTATTTGATTGGAATATGCATTTTTAATCGCCAATATTTTGGAAACTACACCAGCTAGAGAGCTGAAATTTTTTTGCAAAAGTTACAGGAGCTAAAAAATCTTCAAAATAATCATAACAAAAAAATTGCAAAATTCTGGACGTTGTCTTCATGCAGCGCAGGGTATAGTTGCACAGCTGTACTTAAGATATTTAAAACAACGGTTAACGCAACAATCATGGAAAAAATTTCCTCGGAAAAAAACGCAGCACTTTGTGCCAAAAAGTTGCGAAGAGCGTCCCAGTATCGAAAAATTTGAGTGCGATTAAAAAATGTTAATTGCGATTAATTTTGTTTACGATTAGGCAAAGTGTTAGTTGCGAGAGTTGCTAAGTGCTAAAATAAAGCAAGCAAACTCTTTCTCTCTCCACGTTTTATTTTATTGCAATAAAAGCGGACCTAAACTGCATTTTTAACTAATCTTGTTTGATGTTGTTAAATATTCTGTATTTTGTTAGCTAGCCTGTCGGGCAAGTTAAGATGAAAAATAACTTGCCTGATGCGATTTCAGCTTGCCTCGGGCAAGCGGGCAAGCGTTAATTTCGAACCCTACAGTTGCTTAAAATTTCAACACTTCTAGTGAAAAACAAACAAAAAGCTAACTTAAAAATTTGTCAAGCAAGTAATTGAGCGAATCTAGTACAACTGTCACCAATTGTAATACCCTTATTGAACACAAATTTACGGTTCTGCAAAAGAGAGTTTAAGTCGGAGTTTATTTTGTTGCTTGATTTTATCTCAAAAAAGTTTAGGAATTATGAAGACTTACTTTACCAAATTTGAACTTTCTACAACCTTCATATCCCGAAATATATCAGCTTAGATTTCCCCTTAGAAAGGCTTTTTTCCCATTAAATTTTACTAGGGTTGCCAATATAAGAAACAAAACTTCAAAAAGCTACTGCATGTTTCTTATTCTCAATAATTGCCGGGGCTGCGAGCTCAATCGATTTTTTTTCGATTTCAATTTCGAGTTTGAGTTCAGCCTATTTTAGCAAGTCTGAGTTCTCTTATTTAATTTTTTCGAATTCAAGTTCGGAAAAAAATCAAGGTTTTCGAATTTAGGCTGACAAAAGTACTAATTCTACTTTTTGATTAAGTTGTTCTCTTTTTGTAGACACTCTGTTTTTCGCGGTCGCCACGGCACAAACAAGTGAACAAAATCTCAATTTGTATGGCATGATCGACAAAAAGTATTTCTGTCCCACAATTTTTTAATTTTTTTTAATGAACTCGAACAGTTTTTATCGAGTTCAAGCTCGAGTTCAAGTTTGGCAAAACAACCAAGTTTTTTTTCGAGTTCGAGTTCGGTTTCGCAGCCTTGATAAGTGCTGTGCGACAGAGTTGTTGTTTTAACAAAATAAAGGGTCTGAGTGGATATTAAATTGGATTCTTTTGATGTAAGTGTAAGCCAGCTTTCTAAAAGTAAATAAACTTCTGTCACGATACTGACAAGATGGCAAGATCTAAGCGCAAAGTTTTTAATTTTGAGCTGCAATAAGTTGAAAACGGGAAGGCGTACTGTAGAAAGTTCAAATTTTATGTGAATGTATTTTATTTAAGCTCAACCCAACATTTTGAACGACTCTGAAGACCTTGACTTAAATGCCCCTAAAATTTTTTTAATGTTTACGCTAAATCAAAAAGTGGCTGTTTTTCAACCGAAAGAACATGAAAATGATGTATTTAAATAAGTTTTATAATTAACAAAAAAAGTACTCTGCACTGTATTAGGATTTTGAGGGGTTAAAGCAAATGGGTCTGCGGACCCCAATAACCAGTTTTCAATTTCTCGACCGAAATTAAGTAAAGACAAAAAAGATAAAATGGTCTTTCTTCGTGAAAAATGTTTTGTTCTTATTTTGGTCACAAAACAATTATTTACCTAGCCCATTGGTTATGCAGATCCTGAAAGTACAAAGTGATAGAAAAAAATTACCAACTTCCAACTACCTTTCGGATTCGGATTTTCCAGATTATAGTTGTCATAAAAATCACTGCTCATGATCGTCACCAACGTTTCTTGCGAAACTGATTCTAAACCAAGTGTTGTAATTGTAGTTACAGTTTATCCACCAAGTTGCCTAGGTCAGAATACAGCAAAGGGTCCTTCTCGGTCTTCGAATCCACCTGCCACCTGCCCCATACGCGGTGGTGGCTTCACATTCTCGTCTTTGATGCTGAGCGTCTAGCAGGGAAGTTGTGAATACCGATTTTATCATAGAATTTGGTTTAACCCAACCTGAAATTGAACCCAAGTTTACCGTTTTTAGTAGCAGACGCTCTATGCACTCGACCTCTGGTAGGTTGGATTGAATATTGTTTAATGCTCAAATTGATTTCTGGCTGGACTAACAACATTGATTGCAGAGGTGGGCAAAGCGCAATTTATAAGCTATAAGCGCAACTTTCGCAACCTCCGCAATTGCGCTTTGAGCTTATTAATTGCGCTTTGCCCACCTCTGCAATCAATGTTATAAATTGAGCAATTGCGGAGGTTGCGTTTCGACTAATTTCTTAAGAAATGTTGAGGATTAATTGCACTGCGCTTTTATTTTTTTTTCGGTTAGTTCTTTTATTTTTGTTCATTTTAAACTTCGAAGTAAATTTTGTTTCATTTCAATTGTAAAATATTGTCAAATGCCGATATTGTTTAGCAAATCACTTACTCCATTACCGTCTAAAACCGCAAAAATGCGGAACTTGCATTTCGTTTTTTAAAATTCAATTGCGGAAGTTTGGTAGCGCTTTGACTTGGTACGGATATTCCGTTCCGCAATTGTGGAGTTGCGTTGCGCTTCAACTAAATCAAAAAGTGTTGGAGAGAAGTTGCACTACGCTTCAAAAAAAAAATGTGTATTTTGCGTTGCGCTTTTGTTTAATGTTATTCGTGCTCATCTTCCAATTGATTGTAGGCCGATTCGGAGGGAATTTCGATCATAATCAACATTTTATTATATGAATCATCAAATCGGAACTTTTTCAGTGTACTTTGTAAGGTTAACTGCTGATCTTTTTTTTTTTTGTGATTCAGAAACCATTTAGTTTTTCCAAATGCTTTGATTGGTATATGTAATTCTATTTGGTGCCAAAATGAAGCATCAGTCTTGCAAAATATTTTGAAGAGTAAAGACTATAACAATGCATTAAAATCTAATAAAAATTTTTGTCAATGCATCTTCATCACAAATTTTGATGCAGTTTTACATTCGGGTATCTTAAAGCTAAAAATCGTGCTGTGCTTTTATCTAAATTAGAACCTGGTCAAAACTAGTCGGATCGATTACCTTTAAACCTGTTAAACCACCTTGGTGGTTATTCACAAGTTAAACAACATTTGGAAAAAATCTTGAGACTAATTTGGTCGGAGAGCAATACCACTCGACGGACCTTCATTCGCTACAAAATGCACTGAATTAAGTACAGAATGCTTATCAGCCTAATGAACATGTTTCTGCGTCATTAGCGAAGATAATAATACTGTAATTGTAATTACATTTTATTTACCAAGTTGCTTTGACCAGGAGAAAGCGAAGGAACATTTCGGTCTTCGAATCAAGCTACCAAATACCCATTTGTCTACTGCGCTCGGTGGAAGCTTCACGCTGTCCCTTTTTTATTGCTGAACGGAAGCAGAGAAGCTGTAAATATCAATTTCTAGTATTTGGTTTGACCAGACGGGGAATCAAACCCGAGTCTACTGTTTCAGCGGCAAACGCTCTAACCACTCGACCACTGATTGGTTATAGATGCATATAATATGATGGTCTGGAATCTGGTCGAAAAAGAATTGTGCTGAACTAAGCAATGCCAAGTACAGTACTCTCACACCAGCTCCCAATGCCATGCTAAACAAGAGAACGGAGCTTGAATTGTCGTCACAGAAATAAATCCGCAAATTACAAAAACTACAAAAATATCAAGCAAACAAAAAAATACAATAAACAAACCTCTGCTACCCGGAAAACACCTTCTCAGTCGACGGAAGAACTTCGAAATCCTCTTCCGTAAGGATCTCCGATTTTCTTCAGGAATACGGACTGGCGGTCGAAGATCGAGGGGTGGCAGCGACTCCGAATCAAATGCCGGAGCCGCTTTTGGTCCAGGTATCGGTGCTATGTGAACAACAAAAACACGTGTATTAGCCTAATAATGAACTGGATATGACGGCATCACAACACTACTTATACTTTATTTTTCTTGAAGCTAAATTTATTTTTGCAAGTCAAAATTGCTTCAACTTGGTCTATTTTTTATCAGGAGATAAAGATAATTAATCCTTGGACTAACGTTGCAATTTTTCTTCTTCGATGTTTGAGTTTCAATTCATTACTTCTTTTATTTGTAATCACAAAGCATTAGTACAGGTTACGTAAGGCAAGACAAGTTTTATGATCCCAAGAATGAATAAAACCGTCGGTAGTTATGTTTATGTTGTATGGTCAGTAGTCATAGTGCACTACTTGATCGCTCTAGCGCTATACGGTTGAGAACTTTTAAATCAGCGTAAGGAGAAATATCTCGTAATAAATTGATGATAATCTAATTTTTCAAAATCGGCTGATCTTTTTTTCAAACCAAAGTTGCTTATCTGTTTAAAAAAATAAAATCGTACCGCCATAAAACTTGAATACGCTAATATCCAGTAACGCAAGAACCGAAAAAATAATAAAGTAATACTAGAAAGGCTAAAGTTAGCATTCTCAATTAGGTCTATAAGCCAGAGAAATTGAGTATTTTTATTATTCCACTCATATGGGCGATTATTGTAGCTATTTTATCCTAGTGAGGGATAGTGAGACGAAAAAGCATTGCAGAGTAATTAAAACTGTTTTTTGAATTTTCTAACAGATCAAGGACTGCTGTGATGTTGTCAACTGTCGATTTATTAAGCACTAACGTTTTCGACAAGTCGTGGCAGTATTGACATAACTAGTACTTAAATTGTAAAATTTTGCATGGGGTGAGGCTTTTACAGCCTTGACCAAACCTTTGTGAAGATTACGTAATTCCGTCGACGAAATTGAATAAAGACCAAAACAGAAAAAGTCTTCGCCGAGAGTCGAAGTGTTTTTTCGCCAAAATTAGGTGAAGACAAAGAAAAAAGGTCTTCGCCGACGGTTGAAGTGTTTCTCCTTCTGAATCACTTTTTCCGCGGAATTTGGTGCTATATTCGACTGGATTTTGTAGGGCTTTTTCCTAGGATCATCCAGCGCTCAAATCTCGATGGGGGGACATCTAAATTTCAATGGGGGGACGCTCAATCTCGATGGGGGGACGCGAAATCTTGATGGGGCGACGCGTCCCCACCCCGTCCCCCCTACAATTTAAGTACTGCACATAACGCTTCAAACAATTAAGTTTCTCGATTGATTCTATACCTATTCATACAGATCTATAAATTAACACAAATATTAGTTTTACAGCTAGTTTTTAAAAAAATCTGCAATTTAACTTCATTTTAAGTATTTCAAGAACTAACTATACAAAGTTGTTACTAATTCAATAGTTCACAAGACATTGCGCCACATATCAAAAGTGATATTCCACCCATGCTGTTTATGGGGTGGACAGTCTCTCAACCACAAACAACGTTAAATTATTCCTGAAGTGAAATAGGCAGAACTACTTCAATAGTTCGCAGAGACATCATGTCTTACAATCCTACTTCATTCGACAACACCGTAATGCTGTCTCCGCGTCTAAATGGGTAATCATTTCAACCCCTAGTGACGCAGGTAAGGCGGAGTCCCCCATCGCGGGAGCATTCCCGTGTTTCGAAGTCAACTGACTTCATCATCAGTGTGAAGAGAAGTAGACACAATGCAAGAAACTTTGATCTCTGAATTAGGCTAACTCAACCAGTAAATTTGAATTCCCAAGCTATCAGTATAGGCTATCGTCTTCGTCTCGCAACTTCAGCTGCTAAAAAAGCAGACCTAAATTTTTTCCCACGTACAGCTCAGGACTCGAGTTTCGCGAAATACCAACGCTCATCGGCAGAGCTGACGTTCAAACCGAAATTCAAAAGCTAAACAAGCTGGTCTACAAACCGAAATTCAAAATCTGAGTAAACTAGCCCTTAAAATTAAAATCAAAATAGGATTGTGAATAATAATTGCAATTGTGACCATGGTAACCCGGAAAAAAAAAAGGAAAAAATTAACTCTGGACAGGGGTCCAAGTGGGCTAATAGACAGGGATGAAAAATTAATTAAATTAAATGGACAACGGGACCAAGTGGATAAGGGGGCCAGTGAGTGAAAAGACAGAGATAAACAATTCACCCGGTGCGAATACAATATTTGTATAGGCAGAACTCATTCAATAGTAAAAGTTGTTATAGCAAAAGCTGTTACTTTCTGCGCAGTTAAATCTTTAAAAAACAAAACGGTGTCTGTATGCGCAGATTAAAAACAACGAAAAGCGCTTGGCTCATAGGCGTAGCCAGGATTTTTGATTTGGGGGGGCCCAAACCAGAAATCACATGCAATGACGTCATCAGAAACTTCGAAAGAGAAATTTTTTGTGGGGACAAAGATATCGTAGAATGGAAGATCAGAAGACGTGGCGTGGTGTTGGCACGTAACTAGTCACTCCTTCAAGGAGAGGGCTTAAACAAATAATTAAAACGTAATAATGTCTAAATTGAGTGACATATTTGAAAAAAGAAGTATACTGTAATTCAAATGTATCACAGACGGGGGTCTGGGGGCGGAGCCCCCACCCGCCGTAGGCTTTGGGGATCTGGGGGCAAAGCCCCAGCCGCTGGACAATTTTTCGTAATTTTTTTGAAAAAAAGGCCATTTTAATACCATTGAATCACATTTCGCACGTATTCAGAGCCCCAATTAAAAGTAAAAGATTTTTGACATTTGAAAGGCAAGTGACAAAACTAAATTGTTTAGCCCTCCTTTTGCTTGCATTTTAAATCTAACACACGTTTAAAATCTTGCATTTTGGGGTTAAATTTTGTAAGTGATTTGGCCTAGGCAGGAGGAAGTAAAGTACATTGCCTCCTGCAATGTTTTACCAGTAAATTACAATCCAGTCGAATATTTTCTTTAAAGATTTGTTTTGTCATGAAAACAACCAGTTATAAGAGTACATTTACGGCCAGGGGCCTAGGTCTTCTTAATTCAAAAAATTGTTCAATGAGCGTTTCCTTTTATTTAGCTTTTTTTTTCAAAAGTATTTTGTAGTGTAACGTTCGTGTCAAAAGGACGCGTTCCAACGCGGTCGACCGGCTCTGTTGAACAACCTATCGAGCCACTCTCCGGGTTGACTTGTTGATCCATATATCCAATTGCACTTCCATTTGTGGCTACGTTGGAGCTGACGCTACAGTTGCATAAAAACTGGCGAGGTGGAGGTGAATTGTTATTGCAAATGTATAATAGATAGCTACGCCTTCAAACCATATTATTGCCCGGGCCCGCTTTACATTGAGTTGGGCCCCTGGCACTTTGGGATTTTTGCAATATTTTTCTACCAAATTCAGGTGAGAAAACCAAAAAAAAAGTCTTATCTGAGCGCATGGCCCCTGGCACTGTGCCATATTTTAAGTCCGTCCCTGGTTATTGCATTACGTTCATAAAAAAGTTAGATGAGGGCCTCAGTTAGCAACTTTTACGATAAAAACCCTTAATTTTACTCGGTTTATACGTTAAAATTGATTGGCAAACATAATATTGAAGGGGGCCCGGGCCCGCTGGATCAATATTATTGTTGATTACTGTTATAGGAGTGTACTGTTATACGCGAAGATGCTAAAAGAAACTGAAACTGAAGAAACAATAGTCTTTTTTGTGACATTTTTATCATTGATAGCATTTCAATTGGGGGGCCCGGGCCCCCTGGCTACGCTTATATGGCTTGGTTTGCGTCAAATAATTAGCTGTTTTTTAAGTCAGAGTTTGAATAAAATGTACAGCCAGAGTTCGAAGCTAAAGTCAGCTGAATTTAAAACAAAAAACACATTTTCCAAAAAAACACATTTTTGGCTTTAACAGTAATTAATTGTAATCACATCGTATTTATTCACGTAATTGCCTAGGTTGGAAGACAACGTAGGAACATTTTGGTTTTCGAATCAAGCTGCCATCTGCCCACTTTTTTTAATGTTTACCACAAAAGCTTCGGTTAGTTGAAGCTTCATTCTGTCATTTTTAATTGCTAAACGTCAAGCATGAAAACTCTAAATACCAATTAAGGTAGTTTTTGGTTTGGCCCGACTAGGAATCGAACCCAAAAGTACCGTTTCTCTTGCAGGCACTTCTTCTACTACACCACTGATCGGTTAAATTAAAAGAGGTTAAGCATCCAGCCAATTTCGATAGTTTACAACAGCTAAAATTGAAGTATAATTTTTGAAATTTTTTGTTCTTAGTTTGGGGCTGCGGTTGCTATAAAAAGTTTTTGGAAACCCTGAATCTGTCCTCTCAGCCTGAACTTTCAGGAAAAACGAGAGACCGAACAATATTTACCTTCCGATAATATCACGTGACCAGCAATTCAATTTGTTAAACCTCCACCTCCTTCTTGAAATTTAGGCTGGGAAAATAAACTTCGGGTTTCCAAAAGCTTTTACGGGGATATCTTTCTGATTTGGTGAATATCTTAGAGACCGCAGCCCCAAAGTGAAAACAAAAAGTTTCAAAACTTATGTTTCGGTTTTTGCTGTTGTAAATTACAAGAATTGACTAAATGCTTCACTCCCTTTAAACTTTGCAGAACTCGCAGTTCCAGATTAAGACATTGCAGATCAATTTTCTCCATGTTTCATGTCTTGGAAGAGTCGAGGACTAATAATTAATCTAATATAATCGTCGTTTTAATGGTCATGCGAGGAACCAAATATACTTCTTAAAACCAAAATCATCCAATATACCAAGAAGCAGACTTATTGAAAAACAAATAGCTTATTATGGAATTTCAGAATTATGTAAATTTATTTTAATAAATCAAATAGCTCATCAATTTTCAATTAAATTTTCTTACTTCCAATTCCCAGATAATCATCGTCAACCGTACCTGGGACATTCACTTCAACCTCATTTCCAGAGTCATATCTAAACTGTTCTGTAACAACAAATGGATACCACTGTTATACAAAAGATCTCAGATTAAAGCTTTAAAACCTTTTAGAGAAAAGCGTAAAACTTTTCAAATTAGAAATGAACGACATCAGAGCCCCTGTTGATAATAATGTAATTGTAATTAGATTTTATTCACCAAGTTGCCCTATTGGGACAGCAAAGGGACCTTTCGGTCTTTCTGTAAGACTGCTGTATGCACTACTAGTTATTAAACAGCTTTTTCGCCGTCCAAAACCAGTACGAAGTACTGTAGCTATTGGAATGAAAAGTGTACCAATCGTCCAGTAGTTGGCGTCTCACGCCATACGGTGACAGGAGGTTATGCACAACATTAGCAACATTTAAAAAGTATTACATACTACTGAAGTTTGACTAAATCAAACTTAACAGTTTATAGCATTCAACAATACTTACTATTTTGCTCAATGTTTATCGCCGGTTTAGTAGTGAAAGAAGTTATCGGTTTTAGAGGTTGAGATGGTCCTGGAGAAACTGAAATCTCTGTGGTTAGATCAATCAAACAATCTTCCACATCTTCAGAGATTTGATCTTGCTTGACAGAAGTTTTTTTTTGGTTTTCTACGTCTAGTAAGAGTTCTTTCAGCTTTAAAGCAGAAGTTTGCTTCTTAATGGAAGGCCATTTTACATGCTCTTTGAATGAGTCATCAGTGCTCGAAAAAGCAATTTTAGAACCAGTAAAAACCTTTGTCTCAGCAGTGGAAATTTCTTCCTGAATAAAGCAACTCGAAAAAGTTTTCTCCAGTTCTTTTCTATTTTTTTCTTCCTCAGTAGAAGATGGTACTTCCATGGATGGTTTGACGGCTAAACCATCACTATTCCTCTCAAGAGAAAGTGCCGAATCGCTGGGGTTTTTATCCAATCCAGGAAATAAGGCTTCTTTCATTGCGGAAAGTTGAAAATGGTCAGTGGAAGATGTTGCTTTTGTAGGTGGTTTGGCAATCAAAGAATTATTATTTCTTTCAAGAGTAAGTGCCGAGTCGCTGGGGTTTTCATCTAAGCCAGGGAGGAAAGCTTCGTCTTCTGCGAAAAGATGAAGGTACTCATTAGAAGATATTGCTTCTTTAGGTGGTTTGACAACCAACAAATCACCTCTCTTTTCAAGAGAAAATGCTGAATCGCTAGTGGATTTTTCTAGTGCAGGGAACAAAACTTCATTCTTTGCGAAAACCGGTTGATGCTCATTAGGTGGTGTTTCATCGTTAGGTAGTTTGACAACTAACGAATCATTGTTTCTCTGATGAGGAACTACCAAATCTGTGTGTGATTCAGCTAAGCCAGGAACTAAACCTTTGTTCTTAGCAAAAAGTTGAAGATTCTCAGTAAAAGATGTTGCTTTTGTAGGTGGTTTGGAAATTAAAGAATTATTATTCCTCTGAAGAGGAAGTGCCGAATCGCTGAGGTTTTCATCTAATCCAGGGAGGAAAGCTTCGTCTGCGGCGGAAAGATGAAGATGCTTATTAGAAGATGTTACTTCAGTAAGTGGTTTGGCAACAAACAAATCACCTTTATTTTCAAAAGGAAATGCCGAATCGCCAGTGGATTCATCTAGTGCAGGAAACAAAACTTTGTTCTTTGCAAAAACTCGAAGATCTTCATTAGAAGATGTTTCTTCTTTAGCTAGTTTGACAACTGAAGAATCATTTTTCTTCTCCAGAGGAAGTGCCGAATCCGTATGCGATACATCTAAGCCAGGAAATGAACAACTGTTCTCTGCCAAAAGTCGAAGATTTTCTGTGGAAGATGTTGCTTTTGCTGGTGGTTCGACAACTAAAAAATTATCATTTTCCTGAAGAGAAAGAGCTGCATCCATGTGGAATTTATCCAAGGCAGGGCGTAATGCTTCTTTTCCTACGAAAGGGTTTTTTATTGCCTTTGACAAGTCTTCTGAGTCAGAGGAAAGAAATTCACCCGTAAAGGAAGAAACTCTTTGTTTAACTGCAATTTGTTTCTTTGGTCTTACTGCGTCTTGAACATCTAGCTCAACGACAGTATTCATTTTTACTGGACCATGCTCTCCTTCTGCTGGCTGGTTTTCTTTCAATTGCACAACGGAATCTTTGTTCTCTCCATGGTTGATTTCTGTTTGAATTAACTGTGCTTCAAGTTTTTCTGTTAGACAAAAGTAGAAGTTACAAAAAGTAGAATCTCCATTGCACCGTTGTATCTTACGCTTAAGCGATGTGGCACTGGCACTGTTTAATTCTATACACAATTAAATTTGTTCTTTGAAAACAAAAAAATATCTGGACTTGCGGAAAGTGATTGAGGTTCCAATTTTGGAAAACTTCTTTTAAACATAACAAGCTATTAGTTTTTAAATACTTTTTTTTTTATTGCAGTCGGTAAATTTTAAAAAATTTTTACCAATTTTTAGTATCACTTTGTTTTTTAGTTTTGTTGGAGAAAAAAGTCGCACAAATTAATGCTTGCTGGGAAAATTTGCATTGTAAGCTTCTAAAAGTTTTGTTGATAGTTAAAGCTGCAAAAACAAAACAGTATCAGTTCACTGTTTATGATTTAAAAATGTGGTTATTTTGCTATGATATAACACAATACAGTATAAAAGAAATTGATGTCTAATTCGGTCCGTGCTTTTAATTACTTTGTTTAACCGACGCTGGCATTGTTCTTAATTTGCTCTTAAATTTTGGGCTAAAATCAGCGTCATGTTCTAACTACAAATTGTCGTCGTTTGTAGAGTTATTCACAAAGAAAGTCCGGTCAATCGAGTTACTGTAGATGAAGCTTTTTTTTCATCTGGTACCGGATTTGTGGATAGACTATGATGCGATTGGCAATTTAGTCTTCACAGTTTTAAAAGTCCAACTCCTTCTTTCACGCGATTCAAAAGAAACAGAACGAACGGCAGAAAACAAAAAGAGAAGAAAAAAACGGTTGAGATTAGATGTGAGAAAGCAACATTTGCGTATGGAAAGCCATTACATTAGGAGTATACGACATGACTCGACAAGCTATTTATTCTCTTAGACATAAAGACTTCAAAAAAGGAGTTTAATGTTATCTCGGCCATATCGTCATCGTCTTACCGATTATGGTGCGTTTGAGCACCACACAAGAGTAGCTCTACTAGAAAGACATGGTAAGGAGTTGAAACCTGGTTTTTAGCAAAATCAGATAAAAAATCAACCCTGACAACATACAAACATATGTGCGTATGACTGATTTATGGAGCAGAGCTGTAGTCAGATAGAACGAGGTAGAGCACTACCCTTTACCTGAAAACTTTTTACCTTGTATGCTGTAGCTCGTTAGCTGTTAATACAGGCACGTAGCCAGAAATTCGCAATAAAGAGGCTATTGTGGGGGTCTGAGGGCGGAGCCCCCTAGCCGCTAGAAGCTGGGGTCTGGGGGCAAAGTCCCAAGCCGTCGGAGGCACGGGGTCTGGAGGCGGAGCCCACAACGCTCGAAAATTTTGCATTTTTTAGCAAAAATAACTTAAATTTAGGCCTATTTTGATAAAAAATATTGCTTTTGAAACGTGGCATAGAAATTGACAGTGCAAACATGATTAAACTGGTGGCATAAATTGGCTATGTGGGAGGTGGCTAATGGTAAAATTTTAGTTCTCTAAATTACATGCTGATAAATCATAATACTCTATAGTTCAATAAAACTCATACGTAGTCATCTGTTTTGTCTATACTTTATAGTGAAAAATAATTGGGAAGGGGGGCTAATGGAAAGAGATTTGAAAGAAGTGTTTGGTAATTACCTTCAGTAATACTAAACAGACCCCCCCATATTCCTGACTTTATAATATATTTCTTGGTAAAACCTATGTTTAGCATTTTTACACTAGCGATCAAATCTGATTGCCTATTTTTGGTCAATTTTCAAATTTTTTATTGATTTATGAGTTTATTTTTGACACATTAACCCCCCTCCTTAAATATATGTATCAAAAAATGCTTCAATTCACTTCGTAGTCCATTCCAGTGTAAAAAACAGTCTTTGAAGTCCTAAAACCGTGGTATTTTCTTTATTCTGCATCTTGGTTGACAGGCCAATGGTGGGATATAGCCACCCCCGCCCCCCCTCCGGCGACGCTACTGTGTTAATAGTAAATTACGGATACCAGGTATGTTAGACCCAGTTTGACTTTTGCTAAGATTTGCCCAAACAAAGAACGTGGTTAAAGCACGAGACTAAGGAGGCCTGATGGAGCATTCGAGCTTTTTTATCTGGCAATATTTAATTCATTTTAAACAAATCTAATTAAAAAAGGTGAAATTTCTTTCAAATGGAGTTCAAAATTACCCGTTTTTTGAGAAAATACAAAAATCGCTCAGCTTCGGTCTCAGAAAACTCCGCACCCAGACCATCGACAGTGATTTATACTTTATCAGTGATAGTTATTCGGTCACCATGCCTGTTGTTGAATTGGTTTTCAAATTAAAAAAAGTTTAACTTAAGGTTCAAGGCCCTCCATTTTTTAAATCCTGATTGTTTGCCAGAGATTAAAATATTCATTTTCCGTACCAGTTGTACGCATTTGGTTTATGCTGTTTACATATGCTGAAAGTCTGCGAGTATACACTTTTTTGTTTATCGAAACCGTAATTTGGGATTACGGCTGATTGTTCTTTAGTTTTCACAAATTTTTATCCTCAGTATTTGTTCTTAATTTGTGCTGAAATTCGTTTTAAAAAAGAACACAAAGCCTTTGATTGTCAAAGCTGAAAAAACAAATAGTGTTGCATCCACTGGAATCGCTGGATCCTGGTTGTTTTGTTAAGATGCACTTAATGTGTAGCGGAAATTAATTTTCGCTGTTTAAATTTGGACCTTGTAATTAATTTTTTTTCCTTTTCCTTTTCATGCCTGGGTTAGCATTCTTCTGTGTTTGTCTTTAATTTTTGAGCAAAAACGAGCCTCGTGCTCTCATAACATTTTTCTTATGAAAAAAGTGTGTAAGCAGTGGCGTCGTTAGGGGGGGAGGGGGGCGGTAGGGGCGGTTTGCCCCGGTTGTCACCATTTTGGGGTGACACCGTTTTGTAATACCAGTCAAACAGAAAAGAAAACAACAATATGGTTAATATCATTGGAAATGCTTAGCACTCTAAAATTAACTAAAAAATGATTTAAAGCCCCTTTTGAAAAAATTATTTAGAGGGGCGAGAGCTAATTTGTAGAAATATAACTCACAAATTAGAAGAAACCTTTAAAAATGGCCAAATAAGAAATTACATTTGATCGCTCGTTGAAACAGGCTGAATGTAGGTTTCATGAAAAAATATATAAGCTCAGGTATATGGGAGGGGGTGGCTATTTAGTATTAGTTAATTACCAAGCACATCAAATCTAATATCGTTCCATTAGACCCACTCCCAATCATCGTTCTCTATTAAATATAGACGATATGGATTACTCCTTGTGAGTTTTATTGAACCTGTAGCGTTGCTAGGGGGGAATACAGCCTTTCCCTCGCCCTTATTGGCCAGCCGGCCAAAAAGCAAAATAAAGAAAATACCACGTTTTTAGCACTTCTGAGACAATCTTTTGCATTAGAATAGACTCAAAAAATGATTTATAGCTTGTTTTGAAACATTTATTCACGAGGAAGAGCTAATTTATCAAAAACAAAACTCATAAATCCGAAAAAAAATTTTTGAAAATGTCCACAAATTGTCTTTTGATTTGATCGCTTATGGAAAAATGCTGTTGTTTCAATACATCCCTGAACATAGGTTTTATTAAAAAATGAAATATAAGATGAGAAATAGAGGAGAGGGGCTATTCGGTATTAGTCAATTACGAATAACTTCTCTCAAACTTCCTTCCACTAGCCCCCTAATTATATCTTTCTCTATAAAATATAGACAAAAAATAGTACTTCAGAGTTTTGTTGAACTCTAGTATAGGGTTTCATGATTTATCAGCTTGTAAATAAGAGAACTAAAATTCTGGCAATAGCTACCACCCACATAGCTTATTTTTGCAACTAGTATTACCATGTTTTTACAATGCTAATTTGTGTGCCACGTTTCAATAGCATTAAGTTTTATCAAAATAGGCCTAAAATTAAGTTAGTTTTTGTCAAAAATAGACAAAATTTTCGAGCGCTGGGGGCTCCGCCCCAGAACCCCGAAAAATCCCCCCATTGCAGATTTCTGGCTATGCGCCTGAGTCTAATCATGTTTTTGCACTGCTAATTTTTATGCCTCCAGAGTTCTCCCTGAAGCCAGATTTTAGAAGCATTAACTTTTATCAAAATAAGGCTAAAATTAAGTTATTTTTTCCAAAAAAAAATAAATTTTTTTGAGTGCTCTGGGCTCCGCACCCAGACCCCCAATGGTATCCGGCGGATAGGGCGGAGCTGCCAGACCCCAGAAAGAGCCCCTCTACACTACAGATTTCTGGTTACTCGCCAGATATTAAACGTGTGATGTGATATTAAACGCGCATATTTCCAAGTTGTAGAATCTTGCAATGAGAAGTTATTGAGCTAGCCAAATAACAACCGCTTTTTACAGTAATGAAGTAGCACCGCCATCTTTAAAATATAACCTTTTGCAGCCTACTATACATTAATATACATTACCTTTTTATACATTGTTCAAAATATAACCTATGAAGGGTGACACCACGAAACTCCGCCCCGGGTGTCACCATCCATAGCGACGCCACTGTGTGTAAGTACTGTGTTTCAAAGTGTTGACTAACTTTTGCAAGCCAATATCATATCAATTGTAAATTAATACCAGTATTTAAAAAGGTTTCCTTGAATCTTTTTTTGTTCATTAGATGTAAAACAAGAGTTCATCCCTATGGTGCTATCCAACCTGTTTGCGCAAAACCGTTGCTAAATTTAAAGAACCGGTTGTTAAAAATACCTGCATAGATATCATTCAAGTTTCGTTCGAATAAAATGGTTGCTGAGTTTAGACAGCTAGGCCTTTAGCGGTTGCAGATCCGGTTCAAGCAAAATAAAATATACACCACGACTGATTGAGCTACCTTTTGAGACTCTAAACTTAGAATTTGGTTCGGAAAACATTAGAAGAAAAAATCATTACCAGCAGAGGACATAGCACAAAATCTAAAAGATAGCATAGCTTACCATCTTCAAGTTGCGCTGCTTCGGAAATTTCATTGCAGCTGGTGTTTTCAATGTTCATGACAAGGTTTCGTCGTTTATTTCTCCAATTCCTTCAGCTTTCTTCTGATTAAAACAGGAAACTGAAAATAAAAGTTGTTTAGAAATATATCTGTCTATTATTATTTATAGCACACGCAACCCGTCCCATGGGGGGTGTGTAGGGCAATACCCACTGTACCTCTAAGTTTTTTTTCTGCTCCCAAATTTTACTTCAAAAACTTTTACTTCAAAAACTCAGTTAAACCTTACGACTAAATTTTGAAATGAAATAAAAATACAAACTTTGGCATTTGTTCTGTAGCTTACAACCAACAGTTTTCTGTTTAGTCGACAAAACATTAGGTACCTGATATAGTTTACAAGATCGAAGGATTCCTCAATCACACCGTCTTGTCAAGTTCTTTCCGTATTTCGGCGGAATGTAATTTTTGGCTCCAGAGCTATAACGCCTTTTGTTGATGTTGGAATGCTCTTTATTCTCTGAAAGTCTGTAAGTAATTTAGTTTGAACAAGTTTCTGCTACTATCACATCCATACAACGTTCAGTACTGAATACTACTGATATAGCATAAAGAAGGTACTAAGTATAAAAGAAGACTTTCATGAGGTTCTTATATCAATAGCAAGCAGAACGCGAGGCTTGGCCCAATGCACGTTTATGGGAAAAGTTATCTCTGTTTTGATTTAAAGATAACGTTTGGTGCGTGAAAAAAATGCACAATTTTGTTTTTGTAAACTCCAACAATCAAATCTTTCATTGTACTCGCTGTAATACGCCAAAGCGTGTAACGAGTTTGCAAAGCCCATCACCGCGTCATTGCGCACGGACAACACAGCTCCTTTCGAAAAAACGTCTCAGCAGTGGCGAGCCGTTGGCAACACTGTGTCCAATTTGACTGGCCCGAGATTTGAACCTCAGACCTCCCGCTCCAGAGACGAACGCGTTATTGCTCGGCCTAAGGCCGGTAACTCCAACAATTACTTTGTAAATTACAATAGCTTGTACTTGTAGCTTGCCATCAAATCAAAAATAAAATCTTTTTTTTATTCGCTATATTACGCCTAAGAGTCTAACAAGTTGCCAGAGCCCGTCTCTGTATCATTGCAGAGGGTAACGCAGTTTCTTTCGAAGCAATTGGTTCGACCGGCCCGAGATTTAAAAAAATAAATGCGTTTCTGCCCAACTAACCGGTAAGCTTTTCATCGCTATGTTATTTTTTGACTGGTAGAGTCATCAAGTTACTCGTACAAAAAACGTCTAAAACTATAAAATATTCTATATTGATTATGTTCTTAAATATTGTAACGTTCGACTGTATTTTGTGTAATTAAAAATTTTTTTGTTATCACTATAGTACGGGTACAACAAAATTTGTAATCATTTGAAGTACAGAGATACAATTACTATTTCCATGGTAAAAAAAAATGCCCATATTTCTTTTAGACAAGCTCATTGCTGCTGCAGCAAATAAAAAAAACAACAATTATAGATTCAGCTTGTATTTTAGCAGCGCGAAAACAAACACAATATGCATAAAACAATAAAGAGCACGGGTTATTTTAATAGCCATCCTTTCTTGCGGTAATGTACTGTAACTCTGTAAGTAAGACCAAGAGAGAAAATACAGAGTTTCGTGACCATTAGTAACAGATTATATGTAATTTGCAAAATTTCAAATGCTCTAGTAACTTTTCATTGGCATTGTCTGAAACACATCTGAAATATACCGTAACGTGCTTACACTAATATAGCAGCTCGAAATGCTACTGCAACTTTAAGACGTTTTGCGGCTATGGAACTTTTCAGGCTTTTAAGCTTAGCTATAAAGACTTTTTTACGTTCATGTTTCATTTTGTTGTATTGCTATTAGACCTACCCTGATTTTAACGTCTTTGCGCTGGTGGCTGTTTTACTCGATGACCGCATGGTCCTTTGCAACCTCCCTTTCGCTTTAATTAGCTAAGAATTGTTGAACAACTGACGTGTGTTCGGTGTTTCAGTATTTTTGAGGACTTTATGCGACTAAATAAAGAGCGAGTTGAGTTTGTTTTGCACTGTGCCAGGTCCAAAAGGCAATTGCACATTGACCCTTCCTCCTAAATATGCTACTGCTCCTTGCGTTCTGGTTGCGGCCCTATCTTAACCTAATGGTATTTACGCATGAATCTGGATTATTTTATGATCAAGTATAAACGACCTCAAGTTTTTATTCATCATCACCTTCGTATGGTCACACCTTTATGCCTGCTGTTTCAATCCAGTTTTTAAAGTTATCGCATGTTTATTTTTTAATTCATTTTTAATTTTTTTAAGTTCATTTTTAGTGTTCATCCCCCTGCAACCGGGATCAGCACGTTGCCGTCGTGCAGGGGCTTGCGCATATTAAGGATACCAAGAGCGACACCATCTCAGCCAAAGTTCAACCATGCTGGAACGGTCAAGGTTGAAAGGTCAGACAAAGAGAGATCCAACCCCGGCGTTCAAACCAGGGTGTCGAAGCTTTTCAAATAACGGTTCGGGTTCAGGTTTAGCTCCTGCTGAAAATATTTTAGCGGTTCAGGTTTGGTTCGGGTTCACTTGAGCACCATTTGCGAGGTTCAGGTTCACTCAAGTAAAATATTACTGGTTCAGGTTCGGTTCGGGTTCATTGACTTAAAATTTAACTGTCGTTATTCGTTTCGTCCAGAAAAAAAAAGGAGAAATTGCTTATCCTGTTGATGATCACCACTGCTCTTATTGTGCGTGTACCAGCGCCAGCGGCATCCGAATATGGAAAAATGTATTCTTACTTTTGTTAGGGGTTCAGGTTCGATTTGGGTTCACTTGAGCACAATTTTAAGGGTTCAGGTTTGGTTCAGGTTCACTGAAGTAAAATTTTGCTGGTTCAGGTTCGGTTCGGATTCACCAAAATGAAACGGCTCATTCGGGTTTACGGTTCGGGTTCAGGTTCGGTTCGACACCCTGGTTCAAACTGAGTTCCAAGCAACTCTTGAGCCCACACCTTTATCAACTTTTATTAATAAAGGAGCAGTAACCGCGCTTTTCTCAAAGTAAAATGAATCCTAAAAATTACTGTTAGTTTTTACATTGTTTTGTAGGTGCAGCCTATCTTTTTTATTTTTATTTTCATTTTTTTGATGAAATACAGTGGAATTCGGTTAATAAATCCACGGTTAATAAATCCAGCCGCTTATTACATCCAATTTGCTTGGAACGGAATCGTCTTGTGCATTTTAGAAAACGCCGTTTATTAAAGCCGCCGCGTATTAAATCCAAAACAGGCTGTCCCGAGGTGGATTTATTAACCGAATTCCACTGTATTATCATTTGAAAGGGTTACTTTTAATGCTGTAGTAATTGCCAGAAATAAAGCAGTACAACTACTGCTACAAATCACATACCTCGAACACAAATTAATGCCAATTAATGTACAAATAAGCTACTAAAGGAATCATCACCACAAACAAAAACGACCAAAATAAATAATATTCTCACCTATATTTCCTGCGGTTATCGTCGCTATATCAAAGTTCAAGCTTGAATTAAAATAAATCCAGCAAATTAATTTTTACTGACGATAATATTCCAAATCAAAGCGTAAAACTAATGCGGCGATTAATTTTTACTCTAGGATTTCTGGGAGATAATGAGTTGATCTGTGACACAATTATACTGCCTTGCATCACAAATCAATGCTTTGTGATGCAAGACAGTAATTGTGAGAAAAAAATTTGATGGCATGGATGATTACTGACGTGCTGATATTAGATATAATTATGTACACTTGACACTTGTACAGTCGTAACCCCAGTTTGGATGAAAAAGCTTTTTTTTTACAAAATTGGATTGGTCAAGTGATGTGACTGGAACGGTTGATAATATTCATTCTAACCTTTTCCTTACGATAGCGCAGACGGCAAGCGACGTCAGTGTTTCCTGCGATCGAAAAAGTTTTAATGTTGCGCTAAATTCGTGGGATATCACGATGCTTCAGAGTTATTAGTCGGACGGGGCTTTTCGGTCGGATCCGGGCTTAAGTTGACTAATTTTGGGCTTAATTTAAGCCTGATTCTTGTTTTGTGTTAATTTTGTGTTTTGTTTTGAACCTGATACAACTTTTTGATTTGAAAAAATTTGAAGTAAATCCATCCATTCAACCAACATTAAATGCATGCTGAGCGTTGACTTAATTCTAATTGCTTTGAAATAAATAATTTTAAGTGCTTTGAAATAATAACATTTTTCGATGCAGTTCCAATGTGTTATTACTATGATTTGCCAATTACGGTGCATAAATATCTCAGTTAAATTTTTATTGTGGGCAGTTGAATTAAATCGCATTTTCTCCTAATGGGCTTAATGTTGTTTGCACAACAATTAATTTTAGATTTTAGAAAATAAACTGATAAAAATAACCCCCTAACAGATGGTATCCGAAGAGTGACCACTGATGAAAATATCATTAATTTTGAATTCATTCATTCATGTGTCTGTCTAATTAGTTATTACACCAAAGCGAGCACCCCATTGAGTTATGTTTGCAAATCTTTTGCCGAATTGGGCAACACAACTTATTCGTTCAGTTGATTAAATAAAAATGCTTAACGCTTTCATTTCTGGTCGAGTGGATACAGCGTCTGCTACTGAAGCGGTAGACACGGGTTCGATTCTCGGTTGGGTCAAACCAAAGACTATAAAAATTGGGATTCACATCCTCCCTGCTTGACGTTCAGCAATTAAAGGAACAGTGCGAAGACTCCATCGAGCGAGGTAGATAGATGGGCAGGTAAGAGCTTGACTTGAAGACCGCAAGATCCCTTCACTTTCTCCTGGCCAAGGTAACTCGATGAATAAAATGTAATCACAATCTGGAGCGACAGGTTTGGGGGTTCCTTTCCATTTTCTTGACGGGCAGTTGGACATACTCGTATTAATTTATTTCAATGGCTCGCCGTCGCTGTAAATCTATTTGGATGAGCTCTGTTGCCCGGTTGCAATAACGTGGAGATCGGTCTTGCAAATCGTTGTACTCTTTGACGTAATTCGGCAATTAGATCGAAAATCCTCGCAATGAAAACTTGCAAATTAATCTAAACAATGAGCGATTTACTGATTACGTAAAATAAGTTTTTATTGCGTAATCATGTATAATTTTATCATTTATTCAAGAATCAAGGTCTGTATTAAGAAAAAATATACATATTGGATAAGCTTTATAGACAATTATGCTGATTTAACTCTTTTCCAACTTTTTGATTATCATTCGAGAAAGATCTAATGCCAAAAAAATAAGCAAATGTGATTTGTTTAAATACAAGCCATTTTTCTTTGTTACTGAAGAAATAAAGTCAAGTATGAGTATTGAGTATACACGTGATTCAATACTGTTGATAGAATCCATCCATCGGCATTATTTTATAAATGTTAATAATTAAGCGAAGACAATAAAATCCGCATAAAAAATTCAAAAATTAAATAGATTGAGAGCTAAGGAATCAAATGCGATTTTCGCATTATTTTGCTTTCTGAAAGTTTGGGTTATATTAATTATGAAACTGATAATTGGAGATAGCTTAGCAAATGTTTATTTGAGATTACTTCAAGTTTAAAGTTTGTGCTCAGGCTGGTTTACGGTATGGAGAAGCAGTTGTGGTTCTCATCAGCATTGATTCGAGCGAAGTCAAAGTCATTTTTTTATTTTAGTTATTCTCTGGTTCCGATGCTCTGTGCGAGTGACGGGCGCGGAAGCATATTGACCAACATTCTTCTCGACACGAAATCAGGGTCGATTAAGACGTGAATGGACCTGATAGGCTTCTATGCAAAAAAGGCTTAGACTTTCAGCAGCATTATACGATATTTAGGATTTTTGATTCGACATTCACCGACAGCTTGTCTTTAAGTACCGAGACCAAAAAAAAAAAAGATTGCGTAGTTGAAGCAATCAGTCCAGGCTGTCCACCTGCATTCTTCAAAAACGAATTAATGAACGATATACAATGTTATATTGCAACTTATCGTTAAATTGCAAACAACCACCATTTAACAGTCAGCGTCTCCATCTGCTGGTTATAAAGCCTGGTCAATAAGCACTATCACTTTAGCTTTCATGCTCACCCTGTTAATTTTAATTTTCAAAATTGCTGATTTTCCGGTAGCTAGAGTCAATTCTAATTTGATATCATTGTAATCAAGACTACAAAATACCTTAATAGAGTTCAATATGCTCAGAACTTAAATTGCATGGGGGACGCGGGGGGACGCGTCCCCACATCGATATTTAGCGTCCCCCATCGAGATTTAGCATCCCCCCATCGAGATTTAGGCGTCCTCCCATCGAGAGTTGAGCGCTGGATGACCAGAGGAAAAATAGCCAGCCAGTACTGAAAGATCCTACAAATTTTCTGTCCAAAATGGTCGCAAATTGCGGAGAAGACCTTTTTTTTTTGGTCTTCTGATTTCGAGGAAAAATGACTTCAATTCCCGGCGAAGACCTTTTTCTTGTTTCTGGTCTTCATTCAATTTCGGCGACAGAAATACATTATTTTTACTAAACTTTTTGTAATGTTGGTCAAGGGTACAAAAGTGTCCCCCCCATGCAAAATTTTACAATTTAAGTACTGAATATGCTCATAGCAATCAGAACTTGTCTAATATTTCCTGCCCTCTATTGAGGACAGCAATTTTCTTTTGATTATTCTTAACTTCGAGACGCTCCGCTCTCGGTATACATTAGATCCCATCAAGGACAAATAGATATAAAGTACTCCTTTTTTTTATAATATCGGCTATGTGCTATATATGCTTAGTGTGATCATAATGTAACGTTAGCAAAAGATTGATGTCATTAATTTGGCGGGTTGCTATGAAATTGTCACAAGAATATCAAAATTATCATCTTTTAAACAGATATTAGTAGAAAAATAAACATAATTTGAAGAAAAAATATCCTGAGTTTTTTTTTAATGTTAAGTTTCTGGAAATTTCCTGCTTATTTAATTCTTGGGCTTATTTCAGGAACAGGGTTAAGCTGTACCCTTCGTAGAACCCACCTTAATCTGGTCCAAGCTGTAATTGTAATTGATTCTGTCTCGCATCTAGCTTTAACATAAATCCTTACTTTAAAATTAACCCCAACTCTAACCTTAACCCAACCCCCAACTCAACCCTTAATTTTGACTCTTAAAAAATACAAGTCATAAACGCATGAGTGAAAATTCTTCATTTTTATTTTCTTTTTTTGACTTGAAATTTTTGGTGGAAAATATTCATCTCTTGCTTTTCATTAATTGTTTTTTTCAGAAAACCATAAAAAACAAACAATTAAAAACTGGGAAAGATGCTTGAATATTGGCATATTTTCTTCTTATTTGGGCCAACGTTTTTATGGAAAGAAATGGTTAGTAATTATTTTTAACGTAAGAAATTAACATTGCTCTCCATCAATGAAACGCAAGTAGGATTTTGTAAATACAGTTTTTTCGATACGGTGATGCTTCTACTTAGTAAAAAAATTTTTGCAGTTCTGCCTTTTTAAAAAAGGAAGGTGATAAGAGTTAGTCCAATTTCAAAATGGACCGAAGATTTTCCTAGTAGACTATGTAAAACAACTTTAAATTTTGATTGATTGTAAAAACAAATCTGGAGCAACACTTTTATTTCTCCTCTTTTTTTTCTCATCCGTTACACATCATGACTGCAGGCTGGATAAAAGATGAAACTATAAGCAAAAATAGTTTTGAATAATTTCTAGCAATAGGAGAACCAAGCTGCTATGGTGTGTATGCAATGATAGTCGCTTCGCTGAGCCTGAACTTCCGTTATAGCGGCAACAATAAGTATTTAATGAAGTTTCTCTCACTACCCTCATTCATAAGCGCTGGCGTTCTAGACAAATGTAACGCAATAGACGAAATTGACTTGAACTAGTTTTTGTAATTTGTGCTTGTTCTTGAAGGGCTTTATTTCACCAGAAATTTCTATCTAGTGTTTTCTAATTTTGCCTCAGATCATGTCCTAAACTCAAATATTTACTCTAAATCAAAATCAAACCCAAACTCAAAATCAAATCTTAACCTTAAACCTTAAAAATGTGCCAATGAATATATCAGATTCACATTTTACTCTTTTTTACTCAAAATTTACCAGCAAAATAGTCACTTCCTTTCTTCCTTAGATGTGGATGCCAAGCAATATAATTAATTAGACTTTTTGATTGGATCGCTTTCTCGCTTTTGCTTGTGGTGACGTAGCAAAATAATATTATACCATAAACTGAATGTTTGCAGGCAAGTCAAAACCTTAAGTGGACTAGCATTCGTTCAACAAGCGTGTATTTGGAATGGACTGAAGTGGAATACAACACATACGCTTTATTTGCCGACCGATCCCCTTTCAATAAGTTGGAAGACTGCCCTCCTTTCATCTCATCACATGAAAGCATAAATTCTCCGGTTTGTACGTGAATTGTTTTACAGCTCTGAATTCGCCTGCAGATTACCAGAGTGTTAGACCACTGAAACTTAAAACCCATCAAACCCAATCTGTTTCACAGTGAATGGGATCATCAGGGGTATTAATACCTCTGATGATCCCATTTACCGGTGAAATTGACTGTTGGGTTTTATAGATTTTAATTTTTAATGTTTTTCATGTTTTAATACTCAATCTGGTAATCTGTGATATTTGCTCTAACACTTCGTTATCAACACTTTTTTAAGCCCTGATGTTAATCACATCCTTATAGCATTCAAATTGTTCCGTTTTTGGTGAAGCAGATTTTCGACTTTAAATCTTCTATAATAATGTTTACACATTACGCCAATGCTTTGAATAATAGCAGGCTAATAGCGTGTTGTGCCTCCAGTGAATTTTAAGTTATAATTTGAAGGGATTTAATCAAAGCACAAATGAAACAGAATCCTTTAGAGACGTTTCGTAACTTGTATCAAGTGCGAAATCAAGCATCGACTTTCAGTGACTGGATTGAGTTCAAATCAAAAAATCAAATCTTCATTATACTCACAGCATATACTGTCAAAACGTGTAAAACGAGTTTGCAGAGCCCATCTGCACGTTACTGTATTGTATCTGCGGATAAACAACTCCTTTCAAACAAATGACGCAAGAGACAAAAGCGGAGAGCCTTGACAATTTTATGTCCGATTTAATCGTCCCGAGGTTTGATCGCAAATTAAAACTCCCGTTCCAGACACAAACTCGCTGAGCTAAAAAAAAAAAAGATGCAACAGTATCATCGGTTGTCCAACAGTTGGCTGCCATTGTACCCTGCTTATTCTTTGTTTGAGTAACTCTAACTACCGAAAAGGCTTATTTCAGAGATATGAAAAGTCTAAATATAGGTATCTTGACAAGATTGACAACCACTTACCAGAGTGATTTTCCAAAAACGCTTAAACGGCCAGCTACGACATTAGAACTTGTAAAATTTTATTATTCTTGCGATTTGAACGCTGCAGGTGTTTAATTTTTTTTTTTTTTTTTTAATTTTGCGTTCAACAAGTTATTTTGAAGTTATGTTATGGCACTCTATATCTAGCCACTTTCTCAAGTTGGCCTGTTAAACAGGGATATGGAAGTGAAAACTGGAAGCGGAAGCGGTAGAAGCGACAAATTTTTGTGGAAACGGAAGTTGGAAGCGGTAAAACCAGTACTTAAATTGTAGGGGGGACGGGGGGGATGCCTCCCCCCATCGAAAGTTTGCGTCCCCCCATCGAGATTGAGCGTCCCCCCATCGAAGTATAGATGTCTCCCATCGAGATTTGAGCGCTGGATGATCAGAGGAAAAAGACCTACGAAATGCGATCGAATATAGCACCAAATTCCTCGAAAAAAGTGATTCAGAAGGAGAAACACTTCAATCGTCGGCAAAGACCTTTTTTTTTTGGTTTTCATCTAATTTTGGCGATAAAAACACTTCAGTTTTCGGCGAAGACCTTTTTTTAATTGGTCTTCACCTAATTTTGGCGAAAAAACACTTAGACTCTCGGCGAAGACCTTTTTCTTTTTTGGTCTTTATTCAATTTCGTCGACGGAATTACGTAATCTTCACTAAGGTTTGGTCAAGGCTGCAAAAGCGTCCCCCCATGAAAAATTTTACAATTTAAGTACAGGGTAAAACGGTACCGCTTCCGCTTCCACTTTGGCTATTACATCGAACGTCAAAACTTGAATGTTGTTTAAAAAAATATACGACGAAAAATGAATGTTTGATCGATCATCATTTGCATCAGAGAAACATTTTTAAAGGCTTGTGGTTCACTTAGATCCGAAGGAGCCCCCACCCCTATCAACTAAAAGATGAACCATGTGTAGCTAACCAACTCATTTTTTAAATTACAAGTGTTCAAAAATTCTCTGATATAGTCTTAAGATTTAAAGATTATCTCAAAAATACTTTTAAAGCCATACTCGGGCCATACTCGTAGAAACAAAATCTCCCGCCATACTCGTATAACACAGCATTCATCAACATACAAAAAAATTTCGGTTCCAGCAGTTTTATTTTTTTCTCTGCGATGATTTATTCTCGAAAAGCAAACAGAAGAGAGCATCATAACGTCTCTCAAATCATAGGCTCTTTATTTAGTACCGGCAGACTAGAAACAGACAGGCTGAGAAAAAAAGAAGAGAATTGGAGAAAAAAGTTTGCTTTTGTTGCGAAGTTTTTTGGTAGTCACGCGAATTCGACTGATTTGATTGAACATATTCTTGAAGTGAGTGAACCGAGAAGAAAAAAGTTACGCTGAAAGTGATACTGATTGAACGAATCGGCATATTCTACAAAAATGAACCGTGAAGAAAAAAAAGACAAAACTGTTAGTTTCCAATCAACTAATAAAGAGTCTACGCTCAAACTACGTTTAATATTTTATGACTTTTAAACATGATCTTATTATGCTTCTCTCAATTACTGCTTAGCACCGTTTGCGACAAAAATTATTCAAATATGATACTGTATATAACCGTATAATTTTTGCAATGTTTTTATTTTAGTTTTATTTTGCTTTCCTAAAATTGCACGTAACTAGCAAAATTTAGGAGCCAACCACACGCACAAGCAAGTTATTAAAAAAAAAACAAAGTTCTGCAAATGTTTGAAGCTTCGCCCCAGGGCTCTCTGCTTATAATCGGGTAAGGATTTGCGCTTAACAGAGCAGATGCCGTTGAAATAAATTATTTCCACGAGCGCTCGGAAATCCGTCTCCAGACCCCAAATAATCGCTCATTATTTTAAACTTCTGGATGAAAGTTCTAAGGAATTCGCATGAGCTGAGACATAACGACGACCTTGTGATTAATTGAAGTTTTCGCTTCAGGGCCACTCCAAATCGGAATTCCTGACTACGCTCATGCGCAGATTTTTGCGACGACAAGCCACTGAATACAATTATATAATTTGGTTCTATATGATGTTTTTAAGATGATGATAACAAAGCTGTTTTGTTTTGACTTTTGATTTTCAAAACATGTTATGCAAAAATGACGTCATCAAGTGGTGAAGCGGTGGAAGCGGAAGCGATTCAAAAATTGCCGCTTCCACATCTCTGCTGTTAAAGTTTGATTCTGTTTAAGCTCGTATATTTTTCCATTTTTCTTTTCTTTGTTTAATTTTTGTTTTTTTCAAAGGTTTTGTGCAAATCATAGCTTTTAATAAACTGTTACTTCTTTAATTAAATTTTATTTGCAGCATGTTGTGCAACATTTACGAGGGAATGAAACATTAGCACCTGACACGTTTTATCATATTGGAATGTGCATTTATAATAAAGATCCATTAATTACTTTAGAGCCGGATTTCGAACAAATAGAAATAGTAACTGGTACGGTAATTTTTTTCACATTTTTTTTAATGCATGGCAAAGAACGCGTCAACTTGTGCTATAATAAAATAATTGTGTAGTTACATATTTTACCAACTTGCTTCGAAGGATCTAGAATTTTTGAGATTCCATTCGAGACCCACCTTTTGGGTCAAAACCAAATCAAATCAAACCTTTCATTATACTCGCTGTATTATGCCAAAGAGTGTAACTAACGAGTTTACAGGGCCCATCGTCGCGTCATTGCACCTGCCAGCAACACAGTTCCTTTGAAAGAAATGTTGCAGCAATGGCGAGCCTTTGAAACACTGCATTCGATTTGACCGTCCCAAGATTTGAGCCTCAGACGTCCCGCTCCAAAGACAAATGCGTTACCACTCGTTCAATGGCCTATGCCCTTTGATTCTAAACTAAAGTGAAAATCAAAAAAGTGTACTTGTATTCCAATTTACCTATCATTGGTTGATTGGATAAAGCGTCTGCTACTGAAACGGAAAACTCGGTTGCAAGGGCGTATTTAGGGGGGGCATCGCCCCCCCTTCGGGTCGCCAGGATTGTATCATTTGCATAGAATAGTATACAAAATTGCGGTATGGCCCCCCGTTTTGTAACTTGGGCATAAGGTTGCAGCACACAAACGGTGGGCGAAGACCTTTTTTTGGGGGCTTCACTCAATTTTGGGCCAAAAACTGGACTAAATTTGAGTAAAGACCTTTTTTTCTTTTTTGGTCTTCACCTAATTTTGTACAGGAAAACGGAGTGATTCTGGATGGAAAAATTTTCATTCTTGCCTTCACGATTCCCAAATTTTCTGAAGTTCTTGCCCCCCCCCTTTCCAAAATCCTGCGTACGCTACTGCTTAGTTGGATTTCCGGTTGCATTTTTGCAAAGTGTACCCATATATTTACCATCTTTTGCTTTTTTCTCTTTAACTCGAGTTAAATACGGCACTTTAACGAGACCACAGCGTCGACTCTGCGGTGCAGTGGTTAGGGCGATGGCCTGCCAAGTCTCGCACTGGGGTTCGATTCGCGCTGCGTTCTTTTATTCTTTTTCTTCAGAACCTTGCATTAGAGTTAGGGTTTGGGCAGCGATGCCAGCCTGAGAGATAGCAAACCGAAGTACAAAAAAAGAGGGTACACTTTGCAATTATGCTCCCGGTCGGGTTAAACCAATCGTTTCCATGCTTGACGTTCAGCATTGAAAGGAGGAGTGTGAAGCCTCCACCCAGGGTTGCGGACAGGTTGGCGCTTGACTCAAAAACGTGGGCTTCTTTGCTGTCTCTGACCAAGAAAACTAAGATTATTTCCGTTGCATTACCAGTAGCGTAGCCAGGGGCGGGGGGGGGGGGGGGGGGGGCTATAGCCCCCCCCATCGGCATGTCGATCAAAATGCAGAATGGGAAAAACACTACGTTCTTAGCACTTTTGAGACTGTTTTATGCACTGGAGTGGACTAAATAGTGATTTAAACACATCTTTTGAAACATATGTTCAAGGAGGGGGGAGCTAATTTGTTAAAAATAAAACCAACAAATAATAATAAAAACTTTGAAAAATGGTAACAAATAAGCTATCAAATTTGATCGCAAGTGTAAAAATGCTAAACATAGGTGTCATCAACAAATATACTATAAACTAAGGAATAGGGGGGGGGGGGGGGGGGGGGCTATTCAGTAGTAGTTAATTACCAATCATTTCTTTCAAATCTCTTTTTATTAGCCCCCCCCCCCCCAATTATATTTCTCTATAAACTGCATACGAAATAGATTACTCCGTGTTAGTTTTATTGAACGATTCGATTTTATGATTTACCAGCATCTAAACAAGAGAAATAACATTTTATCATTGGCCACCTCCCAAATAGCCCATTTATGCCACCAGTTTAATCATGTTTGCACTGCCAATTTCTAAGCCACGGTTTAAAAGCATTATTTTTCAATCAAAATAGCCCTAAAATGAAGTTATTTTTGCAAAGATGCAAAATTTTCTAGCGCTGGGTGCTCGGCCCCCAGACCCCCCAAACAGACCCCCAATGTGAGTTACTGGCTACGCGCTTGTGCATTACAATAATCTTCGAGGCTAAATTTTGGTGATCATTAAAATGTCATCTAAGCTCGAGACCCGTATTATTCGTTTTTCCAGGCCATACTTTATGCAGACTAAAAAAAGTTCTGCAATTTATAATGCTATGACGTTTAGGTCCTCCTGCACCCATTATTGAACAGATATCAAGCAACCATCCCAATCAAATATTTGTGAAATGGAGAGCGCATTGTGACAACATAACAACGTTTTGTGAAAGTGGTCGTCAGCCGTTGCGGTATATTGTTTATTATAGCAGTTTTATTGGACCAAATATGGCATATGTATACAGCAATGATTCAAATGTTCTTCCTCCTACAGAAACAACATTGTATTATCCGCTATCTAATATTGGATTCTTCATTTCTGTGATGGTGCAACTGGATTTCTTTAATCCTAATGACTCTAATCAAAAGATTTCTACTGATACGAGCAAAGAAATGCTGGGCTACACCTGTAAGAACATTTTACAGTATAATTTTATTGATAATTACGCGTGACTCTACTTGGGCTAAACTGTGAGCGTACCAGGAGTGCAGCCTTTCATTGCTTTTATCTTAATTGCAACTTTAAATAATTACATTTTATTCACCAATTTGCATTGGCCAGGAGACAGCAAAGAGACCTTGTGGTCTTCGAGTCAAGCTGCCACCTTTCCACCTGTCCACCACTCACGGCAAAGGCTTTATTTACACTCTCCCTTTAATTGCCGAACATCAATCAGGAAAGGTGTGAAAACCAATTTTTCTGGACTTTGGTTTGACCAGACCGGGGATCGAACTCGAGTCTACCGCTTCAGTAGCAGAAGCTCTATCCACTAGACTACTGATCTGTTCTTAAGTATAGGAATATTATCTGGGTGTTCCATAATCAACACTAAAAGCATTGATTGAAACGCTTTCGTCAAAAAAATCCAAGTTTGCTTGTATCTATTTGTTTAACAATATTTCTAGGTTTTTAAAACTTCTGCATGATCACTAGAATGAAAATGCGAGGTGCGGCAAGAGAGTCCACACTGGAGCGTAGAGCCACTTGTGATGCTAACAGAAAAAACCGCAGTTTTTGTTTTTTGGTGACTATTGTGGGTAGAGAATTTTGCTGTGGAGTCGCTATGGGGGGAGGCGGTGGGGGAGCGGCCCCCCCCCCCGGGTGTCACCATTTTGGGGTGACATCATATTATGATGTAAAGCCATAACTCCACCGATTTGTGGTAAATACCTTTCTTTTTTCACTTCGTTTGGTCCCTACTCTCATTTGGACCAAACCCCACTGATTTTGCGGCGAAGACCTTATTTTTTTGGTCTTCACATACTTTTGGACCAAAAACCTACTCATTTTGCATCGAAGACCTTTTTTTTTTGGTCTTTACATACTTTTGGACCTGAAAAGGGTGCCACCACGAAATCCCCCCCCCCCCCCCCTGGTGCCATCATCCTTAGCAACGCCACTGAATTTTGGATAGACTAAGAAAGATTGTTTGAAAAAGTGTGCTAAACTGACACAAAAGCATTAACCAACAACTTGCTTTTTTGAACTAAAAAATTATTAAAGATGCAAAAGCTTTTATTTATACTAAATTTATCTCATGTTTAATGATGCTTTAGCCTAGTGCAATCCGGCCCAGGTTTCCTTTTAATTTGCTTCCGTAAAAATAACCTTCCTATATAGTAATTTTAGACATGCATTTTATAGTACCAGATAAAGTTGAAAACATCCTTGCTCGCTGCATCACTTCCACATCCTTGTCTGTTGTATGGCTGCCAGTCAACGGTACAGCCGAAGTGAACTATGATGTAACGTGGTCTTCAATTTTTGGAAGCGGATTTACAACTACAAAAAGCGTTGCCGCAGCTTTTATTGGGGCATTATTATCAAATACAGAATATACTGTTCATGTTCAAGCAAGAAACTCTGGAGGATCTGGACCCAAATCGGAAGAAACAAAAATAGTCACTTGTAAGTAATGCGCCTGAGTTTCATGCGTTGTTAAACAACAACATATTGGCTGTAATGACTGTCTTAAGTAGTTGTACAGTACATAAGTGAACCACAAAAGTGAATGATCCCATATATAAAATAAAACATTTCATAAGTTACGTTACACAGTTATGTCTTCGCATGATCACGTACACCAACAAATTAAAAACTTATGATGCAGTTACTTCTGTCTTTTAAAATATCACGTTTCAAGTTTTTATTTTCCACAGTAATACAGGCAATTGCACAAATAAAGCTTTCAATTGTCTAGTTTAATGTCCAATTTTGGGATAAGCTTTTTTGGGGGAAATACTTCTTGATAAATTTGCAAAAGAAGTTATGCTTTGTAAAAAATGTAGAAAAACTTAGCTATCAGAGAGTCACGAAAACGAGTTAAATGAAAAACCTGTCATGTGACAAAAAAAAATAAAAAATCACAGAATTACGCCTGTTTGGTTTTCGTCCGGGTGAAACCAAGGCCTTTACTTAACCCTCACCTTTTTAAAGGGAGTATCTTTAAAAAGGTGAGGGTTAATAACCAGAACATTGATGAAAAAAAAACTTTTAAGATTTTATGGTTCTGAAGCTGGCGGTGGTCGATGGTTTTAAAATGAATTTCTTTGTTTAAATTTTGGTTAAATTTAGGCTAATATTTTTACAGTATGCTTGGCTGATTATTTTTTAAGCATATAAATTGTTTTAGTGGTTGAAAAAGTTAAAATAAACTTCACCTACTCATCATCTTTCCATGTCGGTTTGTGGTGGGTTGAACCGGCAATCGGTGGTCACTATTATCCTCTCACGCAATATTATGTGCGTTGGACACCTCCAAATGAGGTTAACGGAATCCACTGGAGCGGCTCCGGATTATCAGCAACCTTCGACACCATGACTCCAAATCAAAAATACACCTTTACCGTCAGCTCTTATTATAATGGAAATGTGATAGGAGAGGAATCAGATCCAGCAACTGTTTTGACTTGTAAGTTATATTATTGATGTAGCCACTTTGCACTTAGTGTGCAAGACTTAGCTTGCTGAACGCTATAATAAAAACGTAGATACTTATTTTTTATGCTTGTAACAGTGCTTGAAAAAAATGTGCCCCGGTTTTTTGTTAATGGCCCTTGACTGATTGTACGTTATGCAGAGCACCACTGCATATCTCTAATTGGTATGCTGCTTCTGCGTCTTTGTATCGCAGCTAATTTTGATCTTTATAAACTGGAAGCTCCTGTCTTTTTGCAATGTAAGCAAGTTTTGCGTTGTCAGTGTCCTACTGTACTGTTTTCCAAAATGGTTAAATTTTTAAAAATTGACCAGACTTTTTATCCTTTGTCTTTTAAGCATCGCGTCTAAAGAAATTGCAAAGGCGTTATACGCAATAAAAACAATACTGTTTTTGGTGAAGTTGCAAAACTGCACGAATTTAGTTCCAGTAAATTGAAATTTGCTATTCGAATTGCAAATGGCTCAGCGTATGACAATTGCCCACACGTTCCCGTGCACACTGAGGAGAACCATTACAGTATAAGTTAGTTTTTCTCGTGAAAGTGAAGATCTTATTTTCAATTTTGATGACGTTTAGATCCAATTTACTACCGGTAAGTTACTGAACAGTGGTTGAGTAAAGAGAGCGTCTGCTACCGATAAGGTAGACTTAGATTCCATTCCCAGTCGGTTTAAGTCAAAACCTAAAAACTTAATATTCATAGCTTTCCTGCCTGACGTTCAGCCTTGAAATGTACAGTGTGAAGCCTCCACAGTGTGAGGTAGACAGGTGGCCGTTTGATTCGAAGACCAAAAGATCCCTTTGCCGTCTCATGGCCGAGGCTGTATACGAGGTGAATAAAGATTTAATTACAATTCAGTAAAATGTTGCCAATGGCTTGTCTCGTGGAACTCAAAGCAAGATACTAACATTGCTCAAATGATTTATTACACGTTTGGTTTTAAACTTTTTATACAATAAAGCAATTGGAGAAAAAATTAAGTCTCTGAAACGTATTATATTTTAGATCCTGGCCCGATAGAAAATCTATTCGTTAGTGCTGGACCAGATCCCCAAACCTCAGCGAGGGTGGAGTGGGCAAAGCCATACGGTGGAGATGAAATTAAAGGTTATTTGTTGCAATGGGATGGTCCTAATGTTGACGCACCCGCAAACTTAGTACATCATTATCCAGGAATGATCAAGTTCACGTTTTGGAAAGACGGCTTAGTTCCAGGACAATACTACGTGATTTCAATACTTGCCTTTAATAAAGCTGGGAAATCGGTGTTAAATCATATTCGTCATCAAACTAGTAAGTTGAATTGAATTCTTTTGCAAAGTTCTTTCTAGATAGTCTGAGCGTTTTTGTTTTCATAGACGAAGCCAGTGAGGAGGGAAGCCAGCGGGCTTGTCACCCCCCCACCCCCCCTCCGATTGAAACGGTACAATCGGATTCATCTTTTAAATAATCGGGTAGCCTTGAAAAACGCTGTTTAAAATTGTTTCAAACTGTTTTGGTTCCGCCCATGTTACGAATCAAAACGAGAGTTGACAAATGAGGCTTTTCGAAAATTTTTGAAGACGTTATTTCATGTAATTTGCGGTTTGACCCCCCACTCAAACAAAAATCTTGGTTACGCTTATAGCCTATTCGTTTCAGACAAAAAATTGTTTATAAATCTTTGAATCCAAATCTAAAGTTTCAAGTAAGTCGTTTGTTCAAAATATTTGCCAGTAAAGCTAATAAACAAAAAATCTATCAATCAATCGGTGCATTTTGTTTTTAATTTGTTAATAAGCCCTTATGCGTAAAAGTAGGTTTATTTTGACAAATTCCAGTGAAATTGGACAGCTTACATACTGTAGCGTACAAGATAAAAAATTTACACTTGCACACACGACCAAGGACAAGACGCTTATTGCGATAGCTTTTTGGAGCCTCATCTCGGCAATTTACCGGCCAAATTGTTACGCGAAATTATCACTTCTTTTGTTATTTCTCAATCGGCAATCTTTCTTTATAAACAAAGTTTCTTTTCCACGGATATAGAAAAAGGTTTGATACCTAAAAAGGTTTGGCAAGTATCACTACACAAGCGTTTTCGTATGTGTTAATGTCATTATCAGTGCGCGTTTCTACTAGTGGCACTGTAGGCTAGAAATTCTTCGCTTTAATGTAAACACTGCTTTAGTACAAGCACCTTTTTGATTTTTACCCCTGAAACAAGCTTGTTTTACGCAGCTATGCATACCAGAGTTTAAATAGGTTGAAAAGTACGAGCCCGAACCTGGCCCGAACCCGAAAACATAAAACAGAACCCAAACAGTGATTTGAAGCCAAAACCAGGCCCAAAAAAGACCGAGAATTAGATTAAATCTGAAATAAGAACGATTATTACTTGTAATGAGACCACTGGCTGATAATAAATTGCGACGTAAAAATAATTTAATTGTGTAATAATAATCGCATTGATGTTCAGACGAAGTCGTGATTCAGTGTAACAAAGCTATTTGAATTACGCTTTCATAACATCTCAAAGGTGAAAACACTAGTCATGCATGAATATCACGCCGGAATTAAGCCCGAGATTTTGCCAGTATTAAGCCCGATCCTGACCCTATTCACAACTCTGATGCATATAAAGTACTAAGGACACTGGCAGTACTCAAGCTTGTAATGTTTGGCAAATCATGCTGCTTGCTTAGTCTCTCCCTTTACGCTGGTTACGGCACTTCAAAGTTTCGAACCAGCGCAAGGAAGATCTTCCACCACTCCAATGTCCTGTCGTGCCTGCGATTGTAACTTCTGGGTCAAAAATACGAGTCCCGATGCAGTCGATCAGCTCCGTTGAACAACCTACAAGCTACCTTCCGGCTTGGTTGAAGAACCTGAATATCGTTTTTACAGTTTTACTTGTGGCTACGTTGAAGCGTAACGCTACACGATCAAATAATTTTCCATCTGGTATATTTTTCATTTTTTAGACCCAGCTAACGTTACTAATCTACAAGCAGAGCAAAATCCCCTCAACGCAACAAGGGTTTTGGATGTAAAGTGGACAAAACCTGTTGGTGTTGGCTCTTTTGTAAAGGTTTGTGGGTAGAAGCAACTTTTTTTCTTAGTTTTTTTTAGATAATCAGCTTGCTTTATAAAAACTGTCATAATTTATAGAAATTCATGCACTTGAAGCACAGTGATTATTAATTGTTTTAATAACTAAGCTACAATTAAGTTAATGCTATCCGACAAACTTCGAATTTTCAAACTCAGATAAAATTTGATCTTTCCACGCGATTTTATTGACAACGTTTTTACCAAGTTGTACAAACTAGAAAATTAAACAATTATTTATCATCAAAAACCTTCATTAATACAGTCTACAAAATTTAAACCAAACATGATGCCAAACTGATAGCAAACACTTTAGTAACACCTTGAAATGGGCAAAAAAATTTTTGCTAAAAATTTAGATTTTTCTGGTAATATTTACCACGCACCGACCAGTAGGTCGAACGGTGACGCGTTCGTTTCTGGAGCCGAGGTCTGATGTTCAAATCTCGGGCCGGTCAAATCGGACACAGTGTTGCCAACGGCTCGCCACCGCTGCAACATTTCTTTGAAAGAAGCTGGGTTGCACGCAGGCGCAATGATGCGGAGATGAGCCCGCAAACACCTTACACGCTTCGGCCTACTACAGCGAGTATCATGAAAAATATGATTTGATATGTTACCACACGACCTGGTAGCCACATAGTTAAAATTGTAATATAGTGATAAGCCGTATTGAAAGAGTTAAGTTTTTCGTTTCAATTAATTTACTAATTTTTCTTATTTTCTTAGTGGTATTTGTAAGACAAGGGTGAGCTACATTCCCACAATTTTGAAATATTCTACCAGATTATGATATTTACTCTAAAAGAGTTTAAAATAAATCTGTAATAAATTACAATGTTCTTTCTGTGTTGTTTCTTGTTTGCTGTTGTAGATTGATTTATTAAACCGAAATTATGGTATCACCGACAGTGTTTCGAACATTCCATTTGATGTAAACAGCGTGTCACTTCACGTTGTGCCTGGATGTACGTACGATATAAACGTTACAGTCGTTGCATGTAACTACGAGGTTACAAGCTTCTCTGGCTCTGCTACGATATCAACCAATTCCAGTAAGAATTTTGGCTACAAACAAATGCTGTATAAGCTACCGCAACAAAAGCCAACAACTTTGTGATCAACCAGCAATTTTTGCATGGGGTGCAGCTTTCCTCACGTACAAGGATTGAGGGTGCCTTCTAATCAACTGCAACACAAGTCACAAAAAGTGAATTATCATTAAAAGATGTTTTTGCACTGACAGAAACAGGGATATATTTTTAACAGCGCTTTCAGCTAAGAAGTGTGTAATCGTGAAAGCAAAAACCAAGAACATTGTTTTTGTTCTTCCTTAAAAATGTATGTGGTTCACAAGCGCGCAAGCAGAATTTTGCTTGGGGGGGGGGGAGGAGTGCAGAGGCGTCAGCAGAAAAATTTTTAGGAGGTTTCAATAAGAATAGAGCTGGTATTTAACTACAAAAATAAAAGATTTTTTGAAATTTGGTAAGTTTAGGAGAGCCCATGCAAAGATCTGTGATCCATTTCATCTGTTTACAATCAGCACTGCAAAATTACCTATCACCAGCAAATGCTTTAAAGTAGACTATTATTTATATTTGCCATTAAAAAAACAAAAAACAAACTTGCAATACATCACAATAATCAGAATCAATTTATTTGAAAGCAATAAAAATTTTACACCGGCAGTTAGTATATATAATAACTTTCGGTTACTATGCATAAAGTTTTAGATAAATATCATTCTTTATAACTATTAGTTGGAGGGACAGAGCAAGCCTTATGATGTAGATTGGATGAAGGTGTCGACAAAATTGTTAACAAAAAGATATTGCAGCGGGAGCAAACCCAGTTTTTTTGACATTTTCTGGCAACGATACTAGACTGTAATCCTATACCGTTCTTGATAAAACCTTCCAGTTTAATCGTTAAAAGGCTTTTTTCAACTTTAAGAGCTCTAAATGCACTAACTGTGCCAATTAGTTTCGTTTCCCCCCAAAAAAAAAATTTCCCTGTATTTTGTCGAGTCGATTCTAAAAGTGTCTTTTGCCATATTTACTGCACATATTTTTTAAACAGCTAAACAATAATACAGCCAATAAATATATATCTGCATTGCAACTACGCAAAGCAACAAGTTTTCAATATACCGGTACTAATAATACACAAGAAATAACTGCATATTCCATTTAAAGAAAGGCTATGACATATGTTCACTTTTTGTATCAATACTTTTTCTGGTCCTGGCTTATACAACAATAATTTCAAGAGAAATTATTTCAAAAGTCGTCCTTGCCCCGTCTCCCCGAAGCTTTTGTGTAATCAACCGTTTGGCCTAGTAGAAAAGTTGTAAAACGAATTATTATAAGCGCTAGAAAAAACCAAAAGTCGTGCGCCTGAAATCAGCCCAGTTTTCTCATAGAAAAGTGCTGATTGGGTCTATACCCATGCGCCAAACTACCGACGCTTCTAGAGCCCATTGCGATGTACACGTTGATCCACTCTCGTTTAGGCCCTGTAAAAATACCCAATGTTAAAAAGTAGCTCTTAAACGTCGTGAGTAAATAATAAATTGAAGTCGTCGAGACTGAGGAGCGAAATCGTTTGTGATTTTTTGCATATTTTCTTTAACTTTGTCTCTGCGCACGTTAATCATACACAGTCCGCTAGAGCAATCTTTTCATGAGGTTGTTCGGACCCAAGTTTTGACGCGCCTCAGGATGCTGAAGGAGAGCTCCACAGTACAAGTTGTTGATGGCAAAGTTAAAGCATTAACAATGCATGCAGCACAGCAGGATGGAACTTACAGTTTCGAATTATTATTTCATCTAACGACCTGCTTTTAACATTTTCAAGTTTCTTTGATTGCTTCTACATATTATACCACGTGACGTCTTCGATACAAAGATTTTTAATCTTATAGGTATTGTCAATTTGCTCTGCTTTGGCCTTAAAAATCAGCAAGCGATTAGGCACAAAATTTGAATCGTAAATTATTTTTTCGGAAAACCTAAATTTAAATAACTATTCACAAAATTAAACGTTTTGAGGGTGTAGGACCATGACCCCTTTCTAAGCGCAGACTAGCGCACCAAAGAAAGAAACTATTGGTGATAGTTGAGATGGTTCCGCAATACAAAAGCTTGTTCAAAGACTCACGGTATCAAGTGTGAAAATCCAGGGGGGCCATGGCTCCCCCTTGCCGACGCTTATGAAGATACGAACTAAATGTAAAGATTTTTTGATTCAAAAAATGTCTCAATTGGCTTTGTGATGAGCAACTAAATGTCCTGGAAGCCTCCAGCCGCTTGGCGATTTTTGTAGTTCTTCGGAAAAAAATAGTGATTTTAAACACATTTTGCACGTTTTTAAAACTATTTGAAAACATGAAATTGTCCAGCAGTCCCTTAGTGCTTTCTTCACTTACAAGGCAATTCAAAGACATGTTTAAAGAATTACATCTTGGGGTTAAATTTTGAAAGTGATTTGGGTAAAGTGGGGCTGAGGCCTTGAACCTCCCTGGTTGCGGCATTGGTGCTCCGGGCCTCCCGATTACACATTGGCAAACTGCAATCTTGGTAAACGAAGTTGTTGTTAGACCAAAAAACAAATCTAAATTTTTTTTGCTGTTATAGTATTCATCATAACAATCTATAGTTAAAACTACAGTATGACGGTTAAGGCTATCAGCATTGCTTGAATTATTGAGATTTTGCAAGTTAAATTTTGCTACAGTTGTTTAATACAGCGATTTCTTTTTAACATGTACAAGTAAAGCACATACTTCATGATAGCTGCTGGTTGATTTAACGTCTTTGTTGTGACAAACTTCTTAATTTTTCAGAGCCAGCTCCTATTACTGATATTGAGTTCAACTCTACTACCAACCACATTAGCCTGACGTGGCAGGTTGTCGAAGATTTTGCTGAAAACATTATGATTATCGTTTTGAATGATCGTAATTTGGTAAGTTTTATTATTATTGTTTATTTATTGCAAATTTATTTAGCCCGTTTTTTTACTAGCTACTATTATCCGTGATCAACTGTTTATTGCCTTCTGAATTGCGATTTAGAGAGGGGGGGAAATGTTGGAAACTTTACAACGTCGAACATACGAGCGAGCTTTAAGGTGGGCAAAAATCTTTTGCAATGTTAAACCAGGGCTGAGAACTTGAACTTGAAAAAAACTCTGCTGTTATGCTGGACTCGAATTCCAACAAATGATTTTGCTGAATACGAACTTGAACTCGATTAAAACTGATCGAGTTCCTTAAAAGAAATATAAAGATTAAAAGATTGTCGGAAATATTTTTAATAATGATTTTGTCGTGATGTTTTTGACGTTTGCTGACCAGAGCTTTTAATATTTAATCGTTTTCGAGCAATCTGGCCTAAAGGCTACCAGCGCCGAAGCCTAGGGAAATATTTTTGTTGATTATGCCGGGTAGGTAAATTGTGATTGTCGTTCACTAATTATTGTTTATGCCGCGGCAACCTAAAAAACAGCATTTTGTACTCAAAAAAAGAGCGAATAAGTCCAAAAGTAGCTACTGGAACTTAATATTTTTGTCAGCTGACTTTGAACGCGAAAAAATTGATATTTAAGTACAACTTGATTTGCTCGAACTTGAAGTCGAAAAACTAAATTAGAGAATTCGAGCTTGAACTCGGACTAGCTAAAATAGGTAAAACTCGAACTTGAACTCGAATTAAAATCGATGGAGGTCGCAACCCTGTGTTAAAAACAAATCACGTGAACACCAGAAAAGAGGTCTTCAGTCGTTTTGAACTCTGATTTCGGGCTAAATAAATAGAAAAAGGATTTACATTACAATCTACCAGGTTTATATTTCGTAAAAAATATAAGCAATAGGATTTACAGAGTGGTCTTTTAAGGAGGGTAAAGCTCACCCTAAACTGCCTCAAAAAAGCATTGTCTGTGAATCAGTATAATCGGAATAAAGTAATTTATAACGAACCAACGGAATAACGAAATTCTTATTCGACAATTAAAATAATTAGCTAACAATTAAACAGCAAACAATGAAATAACTAACTAGAAAAATTTCTAGTTGTTTGAAGTTGAAGACTTTTTGTAAAACAGAAACATCTTCAAATCTCAAATCTTTCATTATACTTGCTGTATTACGCCGAAGTGTGTAACGAGTTTGCCGGACCCATCTCCGTGTCATTGTACCAGCGGGCAACACAGCTCCTTCCGAAAAAGTGTTGCAGCGGTGGCAAGCCGTTGGCGACACTGTGTCCGATTTGACCGATCCGAGATTTGAACCTCAGATCTCCCGCTTCAGAGACGAACGCTTTAATAACCACTCGACCAACTTGCAGGTACAGTAACATCTTCAGCTCTATAATATAGCATTGGTGTCTCTTGTAGTATTTTGCAGTGTTTCTTGCTAGTGTGGTATGATGTCCTGATTGCTTTTGCTGTAATCTCGTTTGCTTGGCTGAGATGGCGTCATTTCACTTTTTTAAGAGATGATACAAGGATGCTGGTGAGCCGCTTACATGTTGTGTTCAAATTAAGTGGCCCAGAAAATGAATTCATGCCTTCCACTTCGGAGACGAACACGTTAAAACTCGACTAACATTCTATATGCGTTATTTCTTAACCCCGGTCTACACTAGGCGTACTCCCGGTCTACACTAAGCGTATTAGGTTAGCGTATACGAGCGCATGTTTAGTTTATTTTATTCAGAAATTTAATTGCTGCGCCCAGCGTACAGCCTTACTAACGTATACGACTTTAGTTACAGTCTAGACTGGGCCTAAACAGGATTTGTTTAGAATTTGACGTTGTCAAGTAATGAAACGTCCTGCGAATTTCATAATCTGCAGCCTGGAACAAAATACACAATAATATTGTTTTCGACAATTTTGAATGTAAATGGTGTACTGGAAAAAAGTAAATACTCGTATCTGCTCGTTACAACTGAGAATCTTCAAGTATCGGTATCATCAAGTGAATCAACATCAGGTAAGTCTTTTTGAGCGAACGTGTTGTTTGAATGGTTTACTTAGCAACAAAAGTCAAAAGGTTTTGTCTGATATCAAAACGGTTGACTCTGGTTCAGTTCCCGGTCGGGGCGTCAAATTAAAAATCATAAAAATTAGCTCTCACAGTTTTCATGCTTAACGTTCTGCATTGAAAAAATAAGTGTTGGGTCTTCACCAACAACACAGTCAGGGGCGTATTTAGGGGGGGCCATTAAGCCATGGTCCCCCTTTGGGTCGACAGGATAGTATATTTAGCATAGAATAGTATGCAAAATTGTGGCATGCTCCCCCCCCTTTTGTAACTTGGGCAGAAGGTTTGAGCTTAAAAACAGTGGACGAAGACCTTTTTTTGGCCAAAAACTGGACTAAATTTGGGTGAAGATCTTTTTATTTTGGTCTGCACCTAATTTTTGGCCAAAAACCGGACTAAATTTGGGTGAAGACCTTTTTTTTTTGGTCTTTACCTAATTTTGGCCCACAAAAGCAAACTTGGTTTTGGGCTGGAAAATTTTCATTCTCGTCTCCACTAATCTCAAATTTTCTGAATTCCCTGGCCCCTCCCCTCCTTTCAAAAATCCTGCGTACGCTACTGAACACAGTAAAAGCAATTGCGCGCCGAGCGGAAACAGCTTGGTTTGAAGACCACCGGGTTATCACTAACCTCACCCAAGCAGGGTGTTGGAGCCGGAGCGAAGAAGCAACATTTTTTTTGCTGGAGCCGGAGCCGGAGCCAAATTTTTGTCGAAGCCGCAGCTGAAGCCACGCTATTTTTAAATAGCTCAAACTCCAGATTTGCTCCAAATTAAAAACTGATACCTTGCTCATTGAGGTTTCTTACTCGAATTTCTAAACTGTTTTTGTTCTAACATTGCATTATTTGTTTCGCTGAGTTTGCATACTCAAATTCAACATATGCGTTAAACATTGTGTTACGTGTAATTTTTCGACCTTGTTTTTAAAAAATTAAAAAGCAAACTTTGGCGGGCATAAAATACTTCAGTTAAGCATAGTTAAAATTCAATCCAGGTACAAAAACGCTGAAGCCGGAGCAGCTAGTTTTACGTAGTTCCAGAACCGGAGCTAAGTCTTGATAGAAAAGAGCTCCAAAGCAGAAACCGAAGCAGCTTCGAAATTTATTCAGCTCCAGCACCCTGCACCCAAGATGACTTTGGTAAATAAACAAAATGTAACTGCATTTTAGACTTGTTTACAAGGGAAAACTTAGTTAATGTAAAACTACAAAATCATATAAAGGCAGCCAAAAAGCAACAACTTGAAATGTTGCGCTATTGAAACTCATTGGAATAGCCAGAACTCCAATTCTACAAAGCTCCCTGAAAAAAGAACAAAGCTTTACTTTAGTTAGCCACTTTTACAACGACTAGAAAAATATTTTTTTGAGAGTTTGCTCCTCATAGATTATAATGGAAATAGATCTATCCACTAATTCCCGATCGGGTCAAACCAAACACTATAAAAATTGATATTCACAGCTTCCCTGCTTGACCTTCGGCAATTAAAGGGACAGTGTGAAGCCTCCACCGTGTGTGATAGATAAGTGGGCAGGTAGGAGCTTGACTAGGAGACCAAAAGGTCTCTTCGCTGTCTCCTGGCTAAGGCAAGTTGGTGAATAAAATGTGATTTCAATTTTAATTCACAAACATCTTACCAAAATTACATTAAGATCGGCCAGTTGGTCGAGCGGTAACACGTTCGTCTTTGGAGCCGGAAGTATATGGTTCAAATCTGGGGCCGGTCAAATTGGATACAGTGTTGCCAACGGATCACCACCGCTGAGACGTTCTTCGAAAGGAGCTGTGTTGCCCGATCGCAATGACGCGGAGATGTGACCTGCCAACTCGTTACACGCTTCGGCGTATCACAGCGAGTATAATGAAAGATTTGATTTGTTTTAATTTGATCAATACAGCATGCTATAAAGGCGCTGAAGACTTTCGTTCAAACTACTTAAAGCTAGATTCACAGGGCGACTTTAAGCAGCGAAAATCTACATTTTGCCTCTTTTCTTTCTCAAATCGAGAAAGAAAGAAAGAAGAGCAATTAAGAAAAAGGGCAAATCTGAATGCAGGCCACCGCTTAAACGAGGACGAAAGGCAAAATCAATGGGAATATCAAAAGTCATTCCAATCGCAAAAGACTATAAAGATTGGCGCATAAGATTGCATCCTTCTTGACCTAGCCGTTCCAGAGATATTCTGCTTCAACACGACGTAGAGGCCTCTAGTGTTATAAATTTCAATAATTTTTATTGGCAACCCTAACGTCGATAGCCTTAGCGTCGTTAGCCCATCCCATCTCTAACTTAAAGCAGTGCTGCTATTAGGGTACCACAATAACTGCGTTGAGTCGTTTCTCTGCACACTAATCAGTTTGATTTTGTCAGCAGAACAGATCCCAGCTAAACGTCTCAGAGCCATCGAAATTAAGCCTAGTAGAATTATTAGACTAGTAGACCATTGTTTGCAACTTAGTTGGAAAAGTTTATTCGAGGGTTACAACTGCTGTAAGCAAATACAATTAGCCCACGCAAGTAGAGGTAGTCTTATTTTCAGGTATGAGTTTGTGCTTTGTAGCCTAGCAATAAAAGCCTTATTGCTAGGCTAGGTCGTGATTTACAATGAAGTGCATCCGACAGCTTGATTTTTACTGAGATCTCTAGGTTAAGTAAACAGTCTACTCTTACTACCAGCTCAAATCTGTTGTGCTGAAAGACCAAACTAATTACTGCGGAGCGAAACGACTCTATGCAGTACCCTAGTCGCGGCGTTGCTCTGGGTTAGAACCGGAAACGCGTTGCTAAGGCAATCGACGTCTGGGTTGCCAATAAAAATTACTAAAATTCATAACATTAAGGGCTCCTACGTTGTGTTTGAAGTAGAATATCTATGGAACGGCTGGGTCAAGTAGACGGAGTCAACGCCTATGTAGTCTAATACGATAGCCTAACTTTATATACCCTCCATTGATTTTTCCTTTAGTTCTCGTTTAGTGTTCACCACGCAATTGCAAATGCAGCTGTAAGCCTAAAATATTTTAGCACTTGAACATGTTTTCTGTTTTGTTGCCTTTGAAAATAATCAAGAAAATTTTCGTATTATAATTATTTCAGCTGGATTGATTGCTGGCCTCACTGCTATGGGAGTGCTGTTGTTGGTGGGAGTTATGGGAGGAATCTACTACCAGTATCGTAGGAAAAAAGCGTCAAAACAATCGTCGCAAAGAACATCACGGTAGATCCGTAACACTACTGATTCCACATGTAGTATTTTTATACGCAACGTAGCCTACATCGTTTGCCTTATGCTGAATCATCCAGCAAACACAGAGGCGCTGCTAAGGATAGTGGCATTTGGGACGGGATTTCGTGGTGGCACCCTTTTCGGTCCAAAAATGGGTGCAGACCAAAAAAAATCTTCGCCTAAAAATCAGTGGGTTTTTGGTCTCCATATGAGGATGGGGACCAAACAAAGTGCAAAAAGAAAAATATTCACAAATCGGTGGAGTTATTGTTTCACATCATAATATGGAGTCACCCCAAAATGGAGACACCCGGGGCGGGCCGTCCCCCCTAGCGACGCCACTGAGCAAACATACGCCATTATTACTACTTTAAATAACTTATATGTCATTCAGGCAGCATTCAGGTAGCCTTCATACGGCGGCAGACAATTGCGGCAGACGGACGTGTTTTTTTTTTGCTCTGATTCTCTACTAATTTTTTTCATAATTTTACTTAAAATCTTCGTAGTTTGAACCTAAAAATTTTTCATGCGGCTTTCTAATATTTTGGAAATTGTAATTAGCTACTTAATTGTGCTAATTACTTGATAATTTCCCTAAATTTTTGATACTTTTTTGAAGTTTGGTTAACCTTCAACTCTTCAAAATTTCAGTTATCGCCTGTCCGCAATTGCTGCCATTTTAAAATATTGTTACGTAATAGAACGAGTTGGTAAAAAAACTTTGAAATGACGAAGTGTGCACAACAACTGAGGGAAGATAGAACGAGAAACAGAAGTTTTAACGGAGAATGTAGCGTTAACAATGTTGAATCCAGTAATAAAGGCTGTAATCCTAGCGAAAATATAAAGGATTTGTTTAATAAAGCTGTAGAAGAATGGAAAGCACAGTATGACAGTGAAATATTAGCACTTAAGATGGAATTAGAAGAGGTTAAGAAGAGCCAAGATTTGATTAACTCTCAGTATGAGTCACTGAAGGAGAAATGTGATAAGTTAATTGTTACCAATCAAAAACAAGAAATCGTAATTAAGGAACTAAAAGCTCAGTCAACAACCTTAAAAAGTAGCAATGAGAAAGAAAAAGAGAAAGTTAATGCCCTAGAGCAATACGGGCGTCGTCGAAATCTGGAAATAGTAGGTGTGCCATTAAAAGAGGGTGAAAACACCAATGAAATTGCAATTGAGGTTGCAAAGATGCTTTATGTGTCCTTAACACCAGACCAAATATCTACGTCTCATAGACTTCAGACTCGTCCCAAACCTACGAACTCGGAACCCGCGGCGTCACCTCCAATCATAGTTCGTTTTTTGAGTCGTGACGTCAGAAATCAGCTATGCGCTGATCGTAAGTTGGCACGCACTGCAAACTTACAGGAATTTTCGCTTCAAGGTGCTATGAACGTTTATATTAATGAAAATTTAACTCAAAGTCGAAAAAAGCTCTTCTGGCAAGCGAAACAAAAGGCCATAGCAAGTAACTTTAAATTTTACTGGACTGTAAATGGAAACGTCTATGTAAGGAAATCATCTGACTCAGATTCCTTACTGATTAAAAATATCGATGACATTTCTAAGATTAAGTAAATATCATCTGTTTAGCATTGTATCATTATAGCTATTTTGATTAGTGTCATATCATTACATTCCCTCTCGTTGGAGACAATAAATGTTTAAACCATAATTTATCTAGCAATATTGATTTAGTTAACAGTGCTTTTGATCTACTAACTAGCAACTCAGAAAAATGTGCATACCACAATCATTTTGATGTGCTTAGTAGTAATTCCAATTTGAAAGATTCTTTGACTATTATTCACTTTAATGTCCGCTCACTTCAAAAGAACTTCGATGCTTTTCATGAATTTCTCTGTAATCAACCTTGCTCACCTGATATTATTTGTGTAACGGAGACTAGATTAAAAAATCAACCTTTGTTAAATATCGATATTTCTGGTTATACTTTTATTCATATTGATTCACCCACTACTGCTGGCGGAGTTGCGATGTATATAAGTAATGCACTGCAGTTTTCAGTGATTACTAATTTACAATTGACTGTGAATGAATGTGAAAATATTTGGATATAATTGCATGATAGTAATGTAATCATTAGTACTATCTATAGACATCCAAAAAATGATGCACAAGTATTTATTGATGCATTAAACACAAATCTTGAAAAAGTTAGAAGTAATAAGCAGAGGTGGAGTCGAGGACACAAGGCTCGAGGCCAAGGCCAAGGACACAAAAAAAATCCGAGGCCAAGGCCAAGGACAGCCTTTCCGAGGACAGACACTCTCGAGGCCAAGGACAGGAATGCTCGAGGCCAAGGCCAAGGACACAAAGCGCAAGTGCTCTCCAAAAAAAAAAAAAAAAAATGTCTTCACAAAAATTTTTCAGGCGATCTCCAAAAAAAAAAGGTCTTCACAAAAATTTTTCAGGCGATCTCCAAAAAAAAAAAAAAAAAAAAAAGGTCTTCACAAAAATTTTTCAAGCGATCTCCACGAAAAAACGTTTTCCAAAAAATTTTTCAACCGCTCCACAAAATTTTAACATTCCAAAAATTACTGCTGTCCTCGAGCCGAGGACAGGCCAATTTTCGAGGACTTGAGGCCTCGAGGCCAAGGACTTGACCTTCGAGGCCAAGGCCAAGGACTTCAAAATCTGTCCTCGAGGCCAAGGACGTCCTCGAGGACTCCACCTTTGGTAATAAGGTATTTTTAGTAGGTGACTTTAATTTAAATATCAAACCTCTTCCTTATTCGAAATTTCCGGATAGGCATGCATCTAAGTATCTTGACATGCTGATCAGTAATGGCTATTCTCTAATCAATGTACCAACTCGTGTGACTGACAATTCGTCGACGATCATTGATCATATTGCTACTAATGATCATACCCATAATATTTTACCAGGGGTAATCAAAACCGATTTAACTGACCATTACCCTATTTTTTGTACAATTTCAAACTTAACATTAAAAAAATCTCATAAGCCGACTTTTCGGCGTGATTTTAGTATGTTTAATGCTGATGACTTTTGCAATCACTTAAACAATGAGATAAATTCATTTTTCCTGACAATAAGCTATATTGACGGAAATAATTTCGATGCCATATTTGATCAGTTTCTTCAGTTATTATCTAATGCAATAATTCTGTATGCGCCAATGAGAAAACTTACTCGCAAACAGCAAAAATTAATAAATAAGCCTTGGATTAGTCGTGGCATATTGAAGTCGATAAAAACAAAACAAAAATTGTACTTATCACATTTTGTCAATGGTAACTTGGAACAAAAACAACTCTACAAAAAATATGCTAACAAATTAACTAAAGTCAAATTTGCTGCCAAAAAACTCTATTACCAGGATAAATTAGAAACTTCAAAAAACAATACAGTTGAAGTTTGGCGTATTATTAAGTCTTTGCTATCTTCTTCCAGATCAGATGCTAATCTTCCACAAAAATTAAGACACAATAACACTTTTACTACAAACCCAACGCTTATTGCGAACAATTTTAATGATTACTTTAATGATGTTGGAAAAATATTAGCAGATCAATGGAAGCCTTTTAGTGAAAATGAACATACTAAGTACTTAACAAAACGCCTTCACCAATCTCTCTTTCTCACACCAACCACTTCCTTTGAAGTTTTTAATCTCATATCAGGTCTAAGGAATACCAAATCAACTGGCAAGGATAATATTTCTGCTTATTTTCTTAAGGTGGCTGCCAAAGTTATTGCAGCACCACTTGCTCAATTATTTAATTACACCTTCCTTTTAGGAATTTTTCCTGCTTCATTAAAAATTGCTAAAATAATACCCATATATAAATCTGGTGATAATTCCGATGTAAGTAATTATCGACCGATATCTATACTTTCCCCAATTTCTAAAATTCTTGAAAAACTTATTCATGTCAGAACAATCAATTTTTTCAATAAACACTCGGTCTTGCTGCCCACGCAGTATGGATTTAGGGCTAATCATTCAACATCTCATGCTCTAACTGATGTATTAACTTCATTGTATGATAATATTAATGATGAAAAATACACTGCTCTATTGTTACTTGATCTCAAAAAGGCTTTTGACACAGTTAATCATAAAACTTTATTAACCAAACTAGAACATTATGGAATCCGTGGACCAACACTTGATTTGTTTGCTTCTTTTTTGACAAATAGATTTCAATACGTATCTTTAGAAAATCACCCGTCAAATCTAAAAAAAATTAATTATGGTGTTCCTCAAGGTTCTGTAATGGGACCTCTTCTTTTTAACGTTTATATTAATGATATTAGTACCAGTGTTTCTTGCACACCAAGACTGTTTGCTGATGACACCTGTTTAATTGTAGATGATAAAAATATAAATGATCTTCATAAAAAAATTACGACTGAAATTACTTCACCAAATCAGTGGATGATAACTAACAAACTAACTCTTAATTTATCAAAATCAAATTTGATATTAATACAAACAAAAAGTAGAGGTCATAGAACTAACTTATCCTTAATTTCGACTCCATTTGTTTCAAATCTTGCTTCTGTCAGCATGTCATAATATTCAGGTCTTATCTTTGATAATTCCTTGTCTTTTGAACCTCGCATTAACAACTTGGCCCGCAAGCTATCTAAAGCAGTGGGAATCCTTTCGAAAGTTAAAGTGTATTTAAACACATCGGCCTTATGTAGTTTGTACTATGCCTTATTTCACTGTCATATTCAATATGGGATAATCACTTGGAGCTCAACGTATAAAACGTATCTTAAGAAATTAGCTACTCTTCAAAACAAAGCAGTAAAAATTGTAGGTAATGGAACATGGAATGATAGAGCAACTCCTTACTATGCAAAACTTAAAATTCTTAAATTACAAGACTTAGTTAAACTAGAAACTGCAGCATTTGTTTACAACTATAAATCGGGACAACTTCCACCTACTTTTCAAAATTATTTTACAGCTCTTAATAATATTCATGTTAAACCTACCAGAGCTACCTCCTCACGCAACTTTTTTGTACCTTTTTTTAAAACTCTGAAACTTCAAAGGTCTATTAAATATCTAGGTCCAAAAATATGGAATTCGCTTGACCTTGAAATTAAAAATTCTAAATCTCTAAAAACATTTAAATCTAGACTGAAATACTCATTGCTAGAAAGTTACCACAATTAAATTGGAATGACTATAAAATTTGTGTTCTATCTGTCTATAAAAGACCTATAGAATTTGACTTGATAGTGTTTAACTTCTTGCTCTGTATACAACAAGATGTACGACACGTGTTTGTGAATCATTCTAATTGACTTAAACTGTGTGTATTATGGTGCCTTGTAATTGCACCATTTTCTAATGTAAATAGAACCATTTTTTTGTTTGTTTGTAAATAAAAATTGTATTGTTTTCTCTTTGTGTCCTAATTTTTCTGGTGTTATGCAACCTCGTTTTAATGTAAATAGATGTATGAAACCTTGATCTGGGTTAGCATTAAATGTAAACTTTGTTTGGCCAAGATTTTCTAAATTCCTTCTCGTAACTTTTGTAATTTTATTCATAAGGGTAGAAATAGACTTGAAGACTACATTGGTCACTTCGCTTCTTCCCTATTGCCAGTAAATATTATCGTCAACATGCTTTGCTTTTGCTTTAATTGTGATTTTAAACTTCGCTGGCTTTGAAATAAAATTACTACTACTACTACTACTACATAATGGCTGGAATCTCTCAGTAAAGTAATCGTTTAGTAAGTACACTGAGATAGGCTTTAATTCCAAAATGAGTTGAATCTAATAAACTGTGAAATGTTTATTATCTGCTGAATATGTGATTCCGCCCCAGCTAGCATAACGGACGAAAGTTGAAATTAGTCAAATCAGATCTACTTTGGGCATGCAGCTATTAAGTAACTTCTACGTTATGGAGTTAATTGTTTATTCTGATCATTTTCAGTTACCGTGGTGGTTTATAATTTTCTTTCTTGAAAATTTTATTTAATTTGATAGGATATTTATTATTTGCTTTTGACAGTAGCATATTGTGTCGTAAAATTACTTGACTACTCTCCAACATTATCGGCAGTTTAAGTTACAAATTATTGTACAGTATCGGCATAATATTACAATGGTTGCAAACGAAAGAAAATAAACGAATTCTTGTGTTTAGAACTACAGTTAACGAAGCGTATATCAACGATGAACCAGATTTTTTTGCCGCACGGTAGGTACTGTAGCAACTTAAAATAAAATATTATACCGGGTACCAAAAATCATGATTACATAGCAATGATTGAGTAGGTTTATGGGGCGCCGTTTGTGTACCCTCATTCGTGCAATGTTTTTTTGCATATTTAATTAAATAGTCATTTTAATTAAATGTACAAAAATATATAGTCAAAGTCGAAATAAATAGTCAAAAAAACTGCGAAAAATAAACCGTTGCAAAAATAAATAGTCAAACTGCGCACAAAATAAAGCGTTGCAAAAATGCGCTGCTGACTTTTTGTGTATTTGGTAGTGGAGCGTGACGAAGCGCTCTCGGCTGCTCTTGGAGAGTATTAAAGAGCAGCCGAGAGCGCATCAAAGAGCAGCCGAGAGCGCTTTGTCCCGCTCCAATACCAAATATACAAAAAAGTCTACAGCGCATTTTTGCAACGCTTTATTTTGTGCGCAGTTTTTTTGACTATTTATTTTTGCAACGGTTTATTTTGCGCGCAGTTTTTTTGATTATTTATTTTGACTGTGACTATATATTTTTGTACATTTAATTAAAATGACTATTTAATTAAATATGCAAAAAAACATTGCACAAATTAGAGTACACAAACGGCGCTCCATATAGGTTGCTCAAATCGCAACAAATCGGCAATGCAAAAAAAAACAAAAATAGTGCGAATGTAATCCAAATTACAATCGAGTGAAGTGTGAACAGTGAACACCGTACGAGTACACACAGAAAATGCCAACACTTGCAGAAAAAAAAAAAAAAACGACAGCAGTTTACCAAACAGTAACAATGATTCGTACCGAATGTGACTTTTGTTCGTCGGGTTTAAAGATTGCACGCTGGATGGTTTTTAGAACATTTATGCACAAAGTTGTAAGGTAACACAATTAGTTGTGATCTTTAACCCTCGGTGCAGTTGTATTTCGATGAAACAATTATTTCTAAAATGTCATTCCTAACTTGAGAATTACAAAACCTTTGCCTTTACACTTTATAGACCATCAATGCTGCAGACAAGCTTTAGCAACGAAGCAAGCGAAAGTGATATAAGGTCAGAAGTTATTTACTGTATTATCAAGAACTAAAACTGAATGGTGGTGCAAATTAAAATAATTTGATGGAGTCGATTTTGTTCGAAAATTATGGGCATTTTCAATTTTTTTTTCGATAATAAACGTCAAAAAAGTAATGTACTTTTATGCAAATGCGCAGGGGCGTATTTAGTGGATGGGGCATTCTGCCATGCCCCCCCCCTTTGGCTCGCCAGTAAAGTATTTTTTTATTTATTTGTTTCATTTTTCAACGCAATGTTATAGGTTACAGCAATGACAAGCTAATACATACAGCAATAACAGCTGCTCTCGCTCGTTTTAGCGCAATTTACCTGCACTCATCATAAAATTATGTTTGTTTCAGCGCAACTTTTTTGTGGATAATTTTTGTCCCCCCCATTTCGCAAATCCTGCGTGCGCTGCTGCAAATGCAATTATATTTTCTCAAATCTTTTCGTTTACAAATAACAAAAAAAATGTCAATTTTCATGTTAACCTCCAAACGAGAAAATGTTAAACTTTTTAATGTTATACGATAATCTAACCACGGACCGTTAAAAATTCATATTGTTGAAAGTTTTGAAGTTCTTTATTACAAAGCTTAAAAATGTGACATACAGTAAATACGTCATAAATGCCAGTTTCTTTTTAGAAGAGTATCATCTACCAGATCTTTGCCCATTCCAAAGAGCATCTCAATCGATGAGTTAACAAAGGAATATCAGGTAGATCGAACACTATTAGGCCTGCCTCTAACATTATTTCTGAAGAACTTTTTAAAGCAGTATTTTTCTGCACCTTTCGTGGACTTGTTCAGAATCTGTCAAAATTCGGTCTTCTGACTTTTCGGAAAAACCCGAAGTCGTACAGTACTGGTAGTTACCATTTTGTTTGCATGCTTATTTAGCTAGCAAAACAATTAGCAAACTAAATAAATAACTGGGAAATTATTATAGTGATGACGTACAGTAATTCATTCGATCGTCATCAAAGTTACTGCTGCTGGGCTTGACAGGGAAGCCCTTTTTTTGGTTTGTATTTAAAAGCGAATTTGAAATTGAAAAACTATCTATATTTTTGTTTAATTACCTAACATGTACACAGTATTAGAATATGAGCACGGCTCTCTCATCTTTAACAGGGCTGCAAATTTGAACTTAAACTCGATTTCTCTTCAGAACTCAAACTCGTAAATTTGATTTTTAAGGATTAAAACTTGAACTCGGACTTGCAAATATCTTGTGAACTCGAACTTATTAAAAACTCGGAAGAGTTTGCCCTCCACCAAACAGTGCTGTCTGGGTAATTCTCCTGCAGTAAATGTGGTATCTGAGAACTGCTGGTGAAAGTTAACTTCAAATAGCATTGTCTAGCTCTTCCTGTGTAGCCGACTAGCAGTGGAGCAATCAGGAGCCTAAGACACTTCAGCCCCGCCGCCCCCTCCTTAGCCAAATCACCTAAAAAATTTAACCTCAAAGTATTTGCGTTTAAAGACGTGTTTTGGAGTTAACCTGTAAGTCGGGGGAGCTGAAGGGGCTGGACATTATTTCATTCTTGCAAATAACTTCCAATTTGAACAATTTTGTTCTTTCAAATCGCTTCAAAAACGTGAGAAACGTGATCCAATTGGCGCGAAAATGATATTTTTCCAAAAAATTACAAAAATTGCCCAGAAGCCGGGGTACTTCGGCCCCATAAACTGTATGTAGCCTATCCAGTTTTGTGGCCTCAAAGCAAAGACGTATAAAAATTGCGAATGATTTTCCCTACTATAGTGTTCAAATAAAATATTTAGGATCTTTGCGACGCTGGATTAAATCAGGCGAAACAAGTGGCACAGAAGAACAGCAACACTTTGAAGAATCGATTTCAAGAATGCATTCCAAGTAGGATTGGGCTAATGCTGAGCTTAAATCGGCTCAAAAAATTGTTAACATTTTAAATTTAAAATATTTGAATTTGAAATTTTAAAGGATTTGAATTTTTCCAGTCACATTTGTTTTTTGGTAGTTCTATTTCAGTTTGCATTTGGTCTGCTGTTTCAGTGATGCGACGAGCCAAGATTGGCATTCCGCAAGGACTGCTGAGCAGAGTTGATGCAATTTGTGAGCTAAAATTACGCAATATAAAGTTTCCTAGACGTGATTTTGCGTACTGCAAAACGATGAACTTGATTTGTTGACATCGTTTCGAAGAGGATAAAAGCGTTGTTTTACGTCGATCTTAATCTTGCAATCTTAGGGTTTCAAACCGTACCCTTGTCACGTTTTTGCGTCCTTAGATGATACTTTTTACTGATTGTCTTGACTTGGTGGTTTCGAACGAGCAGCAAATTTACTGGAACAGAAGTCAAACATCAACCGGAAAAATTGGAAAACGGTCAACTTCTAAGCGGATGCGGATTCGTCTAAAGCAGTGGTTCTCAACCAGGGATGTGGAAGCGGAAGCGGAAGCTGGAAGCGGAAGCGGTGGAAGCGGTAAATTTTTGTGGAAGCGGAAGCTGGAAGCGGTAAATGGGTACCGCTTCCGCTTCCACTTACGTTGTTCGACAATACTCGCACTAAATGTTTTTTTAACACAAAACAAACAATTGAAACATACCATTACAAGAGTTTGTGAAGCCAGCTGTTGCAGAAAGTATCCACTCTTAAACTCGCAAAAATTTGAATCCACCGCTGTTTGCTAAACTCATTGCCCTCAAATGCGAATCGGGGCAATAACTTTTTAAATCTTTGGTTTAAAACTTTATAAATACTGGCAAAGCCATATTTTGCCGAAATTTCAGCAACAATCCCAGTTCGCACTTGGAAAACAAAGCTTCGTGGTTTCTCATTTACAAATTATAAAAGGCAGTTAGCGAATACCAAGTTACCAACGCACTATTTTGCAATCTTTCGACTGTTGGCAAATCTCGCAAGTTACTATCGATTCACAACGGGAAGTTTTATTACTCAAATAAAATCAAGCTTTTTGAAGTAATGTTAGTTAATATAGTTTTTAAAATAATTTAATTTCATTGTCATTAAAGTATTATGAAAGAAAACTGAGTATTTTGATGTTGCTTTCGCGTATTCCATTTGACGATTCTTTGCGGTAAGTAATTTAATTGTGAGTGTGTAGCGTTAAATTTGGTGATAGGAAAATTCTCTGGGGACAATAGCGTACGTTTGTAATGTTTGGGTTCGTGAATCACGAAAAAAATACAAAAACAATAGTCGCAGTGCGCTCACTTTCTCAAAACCGCTGTTTTCATTATTGAATTTAAATTTTATTGTAAAATACTAACCTACCAAGCTGACGGTACTTCGGTCGATTTAATAAAGTGCCTTTCTTGCAACCACCTATGGAGTTCGGTGACGTCTCAAAGTATTTTCCTACGTCCAAACTTTAAACTTGTTTACGATTAACGATATGCAACTCAATTCATTGTTTTTCTCGTGTTTACAAGGCGGTGAGAATTCGTAGTAGATGACGTAAGTATGTAATAAATGACATGCATATTCGGCGTATAAATAGAGATACGACGATTCAAACTTCATATTTGACCAAGTAAATTTAAGTAGTTCGTACTCATAGCCTAATACGTATTGAGCAGTTGAGAATTAAGTAAAATTATTTTTTTACACTTATTTTTACTCTATTAATATTTTTTACACTTATTTTATATTTTTTACACTTATTTTACACTCACCATTTTCGTTGGATTTTTCTTTTATTATAGCCGCTGTTTTCTTGTGCTTTTTTATTGCACTCACTGTTTTAAATTACTTGTTTTAATATTACTTTTTTTTATTGCACGGAGTATTGTTTTTCTTCATGTTTACTTTTTCTCTGTGTTAGTAATGAAATAAATCGTTTTCACTTTTCATTTACATACCAGTAACACGTTAATGCATTTTATTCATATTATTAGCTAAAAATATTATGATAAATTTTGGTAAAAGTGGTGGAAGCGGAAGCGGAAGCGATGGAGGTGGAAGCGGAAGCGGTTGGAAAATAGGCGCTTCCACATCCCTGTTCTCAACATTTGCACGACCACGTACCACTTGGCCACTCCGTGTTGTCAACGCGTACCACTTGTTTCACAACAACGAATTTGATCCAATTAATGACACCAAACGCGAATGAAATGCCGCTGCCATTTATATTTTGCACCCGAATTCGATTGATAACCAAAAAATAGAAAAGCTCTTCTCCACAATTTGGTGTCAACGCTTTTGGGAGCCCCTGATCTAGAATTTCTTCAATTGCCCACTCTTGAATTTTTGTGAAAAAAGGCACCACCTTAAAATTACTCGAGTACCACCTGACAGACCGTGGCGTACCACTAGTAGTACGCGTACCACAGGTTGAAGACCACTGGTCCAAAGGATAGCGCAACGGCCGTCGCTTTCTCGTGACAGAATGAAAAGAACAAAGATGCATCAATCGATCAAAAATTTGCCAAGTGCTTACATTTCGCACAAAGGTTATAGGCCTTTATTCGAAGTAATATGCTTTACATTTTATGAAATAAAGTTTTCCATTTTATGAAATAAACTTTTTAATTTTTTGGTAAAAAAGTTAAAATTGGTTTGAAAGCTTTGTATGTTTCTCAGTTTGTGAGGCTCTGTAGGCCTAATGGTCTGATCGAAAACACCACCAAGACAAGATCAAAGACTGTTTCGGTTTGAATTTTCAACTACTTTATAATCACCAACCACTGAAACTATTGCCAATTTGGTTGTATTTGACCACAATGATTTGGATTAAGGCTGATGATTAGGCTACCAACACTTCGACAACTTATCGACATTTTTTTATGATTAAAATGTCAAAGAAATTTGCATATTGCATGCTTAAGTGTAAATTAAAGATAATACCTATTCTGTAATTAAAGCTGCTGTATTTGGCCTATTGTAGAAGAATTTAAGCACTGTCTATAATGCTAATGACGGAGTAACCTCAATGAGTTGCAGATGACGCAAATCGCGTGATTCTACCATCGATTTTGGGTCAAAGTGATGCAGATTACATCAATGCGAGCTACATCACGGTAATCAGCAAGTTATAAAAGAAGGACAGTAGGAAGAATCAATGGGTTTTTTAAAATTAGTGTAATTAAACGATTAGATTAGGTTATAACGTACAGTATATGCGTTGACTCGATCCTTCTTAACCTAGCAGCGCTGTTTCGGAGATATTCTACATTCCAAACAGACCGTGGTGCAGAGTTGTAAACGGGCCTACTAGTTCAGGCCCGAACCCGAAAATATAAGCCTGAACCCGGCCCGAAGCCGAAAATTAATTTGAAGCCCGAATCATGCCCGAAAAAAACCGAAAGTTGTGTTAGGTCTGAAAAATTTAGCAATGTTGCCGAGTTATTTTGATTATATTTTTGTTTACCTAAAATAAAAAGCACATCTCAGGCCCGATTTAGGCCCGAAATTTTTGTGAACTTCAGGCCCGAACCCGACCCGAAAAGCCCGACCCAACTTATAGCGCTGCCGTGGTGTCTTTTAGCTTAAGACTTCTGAACATTGACGATTATAGTGGGAAACACTGACGTTAATTAAGGTTATGTTATTGTAACACATAGCAACTGATTACTGCACTAAATTCAAATCAAATCTTTTATTGCGCTCGCTGTATTAAGTTATGCCGAAGCGTGTAACGAGTTGACGAGACTCATTTCCGCGGCACTGCATATGTGGGCAACATAGTACTTTTAGACCGGCAGCCCAGAAGGTTTATTTACCCCAAAGACGGCGGAAGGTTTGTTGCGCCTAAAATGCACGTCTTTACTCACCTTTTAAGAAAATGTTTTACTGGCAAGTCAAAACTTCGGCTAAGACCCCCCAAATCCACAATTTATGGGGGGTCAAAATGGCCTTTATTTACCCCAAAGACGGCATGGATAAAAATTGCGTAAAATCGTTCTCTGGGGTCCACTGAACAATGAAATGGCGAAGACAGTAACTTTAGGTTCGGCTAACCCCCCGACAGTAACGAATTTAGGGGGGAGGCTCAAAAATTGCCTTTATTTACCTGGAAGACGGCATGGATAAAAATTGCTCAAAAAACGTCCGTTGGAGTCCACTGAACACAAAAATGGCAAAGACAGTAACTTTAGGTTCGGCTAACCCCTTGACAGTAACGAATTTAGGGGGGAGGCTCAAAAATTGCCTTTATTTACCTGGAAGACGGCATGGATAAAAATTGCTCAAAAAACGTCCGTTGGGGTCCACTGAACGCAAAAATGACGAAGACAGCAACTTTAGGTTCGGCTAACCCCTTGACAGTAACGAATTTTGGGGCGGGAGGCACAAAAACTGACCTTTTCACCTGGAATAGGGCAACGGTAAAAATTGTTAAAAAACATTCTTGCAGTCAGTACGCTGAACACATAAATGGTTGAAACAGTTACTTTCGGTTCGGCTATCTCCCTGACAGTAACTAATTTAGAGGGAAGCTCGAAAAAATTGCTCTTATTTATTCGAAAACGGCAGGGGTAAAAACTGCCCAAAAATGTTTCTCGGAAGCCCACTGAAAACAAAAACAATAGCAATAAACTTTGGTATCCTCAAACTAATTTCTTACTCTTACTGCAAAAGTCATTGCACCACTAAATACGGCTTTACAGTACTGCTTTTGAAAAAAATCATTTTAAGTTGATGGCGTCATCAATCATTAAGTAATGTAATGGTCGATTTGAGCAAAAATGCCGTCGTTTTCAATGACGTTACGTTTGAGCAGTTATCTCGTTTTCACAAAAATCGTACAAGTTCAAAGATTGCTCACGAAAGTGTTTTGCAGTAAAGATTACGTCTTTGAACCGATCAGTGTTTGCGTGGATAGAGCGTCTGTTACTGAAAGGGTAAACTTGGGTTCAATTCCCGGTCGGGTCAAACCAAAGACTATAAAAAAAAGGAACTCACTGCTTCTTTGCTTGACTTTCAGTATTGAAAGGGTAGTGTGAAGCTTTCATCGTGTGTGGTAGACTGGCGGGCAAGTGACAGCTTGACTCGAAGACCAAAAGGTCCCTTTGCTGTCTCCTGGCCAAGGCAATTTGGTAAATAAAATGTAATTGCAATAGCAGTAATTTCAAGACGCACCGGTCCCGCACAGTTAATGGTGCTACGGCAAAATTAAAAAAATAAAATTAAGTAAATTTTCTATGTCTTATATCACATCACCAAAACTGCGTTAAATTTGCATCACAGTCTCGAAGCAACTAATACGAGTATAGTATCTCAAAAAAATCTAGAATCTCAAAAAAATGTGATAAATTTACATATTACCAGCATTCAAAATACTCGCTGGCTAGTTTACGATTTCGATTCCACATTGCACAAATCGCTCAGCGCGGAGAATTTTAATGATGACAAATCTTAGATTTATCAGCTCAAATAAATTCAAAGATCGTAAATTTGCAGTTCTTTTTGAAGAAGCAGAGATATTTGAAAACATTTAATTAGTCTATCATTATTAGCACAAACAGCAAGATGTTTGCTTGAGTAGTCAACTCGTAAGTCCAACATGCGTATTCCCAAAATATTAATTAACATAATGGATTACATTACTAATGCAACAGAACCCAGTTCTAATCCAAAAACTGAGACCTACTAGTAGAAGAGATAGATTGGCACAAAACGGCGGAAAAGTGTCAAATAGTACTGTATCACAGCTTGCAACTATCATGCATATCTATTTGACAAATTCAAGTGTTAGTAAACACGTCCTTGAGGAATTTGCTTTCTGGTCGCGAATCTCTATTCTGAGTATTATTTTACAATGATCTGCGACCTGGAGCATGTAAAAGTTGTAAAAAAAGGATCAAGTTTTGTTTAAAAGATACAAACGAACATTGAGTTGTGAACACAAAAGAAAAGCTTTTTTAGAGAAAATCCTGTTTCACTTTTTCAAGTCAAGAAGGATGATCGTAATTCTGTAAATCCAGTGGGGCTACTCAAGTTTTGCTGGAACTATATCTGTAACCGGTTCTTTAAATGGAGCTACAAATTCCTGTGAATTGGCTAAATGGCACCATATTGTATCTTGTTGAGGATAGCTCCACAATTTTTTTTTTTTTTGAAATTGGCCCATGTCACAAAATAGGTTACTGACCTCTGCTATAAAACATTTCTATCACATCGGGGTTATGGTGTGAGACAAGACAAGACAAACGTTATACAGTAAGTTTGAACGAGCTTATGTAATAGATTATGCGGGGTCTTTGAAAATGTGACAGAACCATTATAGAGATAGAAATGAGTTCAGAATTTGGAGCTAAAGTTGGCAAAGTCGTCAATTGGGCCTAGTTTTGTGGACACTGGCAAAGTGAGCAAAAGACAATCTAGTAGACTTAATTTCCAAAGAGCAACTACCGGACGTAGTATTCGTTGCCAAAAAGCAATGATTGAATAATGGAATGTGGGTAAGGAAAGGGAAAGAACAAAATTTCAAACCATTTCCAAATGAATGCTCTACTCTACAAAAAAAAAAGCAAGAAGCAGTGAGGTTGTTTTAGTTTAACAGAAGGTGCATCGCTGCAGTAGCAAGACCAAAAATACTGATCCATCAGCCCAAATATAAAAATCAATCAAACGTTGTTAGAAGAATAAGGCACCAAAACAATTTTTGGAAGATTCTTGCTTAAAATACCAGAAAAGCCAAATGTGACCTATGTCCTATATGCCCTTTTATCAAGCATTTGTCAATGCAAAAACATAAGCTTTATCTTCAAATGTTGGATTATACAGTAGCCAATAATTATGGTATATTCCAAACCTGTTCGTACTTATGGAAAAACGCCTTATATTGCCTTCCAAGAACCTGATGAACTGTTGGTCCCGGTCTACGCTGGGTGTAAAATTGTGAGCAAATAAGCGCTTTTTAGTTTATTTCATGCAGACAACAGTCGGTTAAAATTAAATAAGAACACACTCTTACGCACACGATTTTACGCCTAATGTACTAGAATGGGCCAAAATTGCACGACTAATTTTTACATAGAGGCCTACCATATATTGAAAATTAAGTTGCTGTCGTTATTAACGTCATCATTTAATGTGGTAATTTCGTTGATCTGTTTGATCGAGACCAGCTCATTGTCTTTGGTGTCTTCATAACACCAAAAATAAACGCTATTAATCCTTAATAGTGTCTATTGAGAAGTTCAAACTAAAACTAATCAAGAATTTTTAAAATATTGCCAGTGTAGAACGTGGTTTTAAACGAAATCCGTGTTATCAATGCTAGAATAATGTGATCTTGCTGCAACTTGAATTCTACAAGTGTTAGTTTTTTGTGCAGTACATCATATGAATAATGGTCTCAAAGTTTTAGAATAATTTCAATGCGCGCGATTACAGAAATCCCGTCAATCTTGTTCATTAGCTACGTTTTTGCATCTGCCTCCAGTTTAGATGCTCTCATGCGCCTTTTTATGATGAAAGAGGACTGCAAGCAAATCAATGGGGTATGTAAAGTTAAGACAATCGTATTAGATTACATTTGGCGTAATTAACTCCATCCTTCTTGAGCCAGTCGTTCCAGAGATGTTTTACTTCAAACCCTACGTAGGAACCTTCCTAATTAAAATTTCATTGGTAACCCTGACGTTTCAATGCAGTAGCCTAGCCCATAGAGGCCTATATTAACCTCTATATAGGTTAAAAGGCTTTTGTGGTTTAGTCTAACTGTGGCGTTGCCTTAGGATAGAACTAAAATGGCGTAGGAGAGGTTATCATTGTCAGCTAGGACTGCCAATAAAAATAATGACCAGAGATGCCCTAGGTCATGTTTAAAGTAAAATATCTTTGTCTCGGCTGGGTGAAGGAGGATAGAGTCAACACCCATTTAATCAAATACGTTTGCTCTAAGTTTATCTAGTCCCAGTGAATTTACTTCAGTTCTCTTTTAAAAATGTCATGGGTTTTATAATGTGACATTTCGGAATAATGCTTTCATTCCAAGTAAGCTTTATGCGTTTACCTGTTCCGAAATTATTTGCAAGCAGAAAAAATTTTATTAAAGTTTTTGCAACGGTGCACTCATTACGATAAACTCTAAAATTAATGAAGTTGATAAAAGTCGCAGAATTCGCATTAGCAAAAGACTCATAGAACGTAGGACTCAAAGCAATTAACGAAAGACTTAATAACGGAAATAGCATTTTGAATATTGGTAATACGCAGACTTATTAATTTAACACAGTGTTTTAGATCTTTTTTGAAATGCTCTGGATTGTTTTGAGTCTGTGCTATAATTCAAAGCAGTTTTTGTGGTGTGATATGGCCCATAAAAATTTACTGAATAATTTTCTATTTATTACTTTCAATAACGAAGCCTATATACTTCGTTATTTAAAGTAATATATAGAAAATTATTTCGTAATTTTTTGTAATTTTTTTAGTAAACTTTTACTGTGATTTAATAGTTGTATTTTGCTCTAATTTTACTTGGTACATCATCGAGCACTGTTTCAGAAGATTGACGATCAACAATTTTCTATCATATGACTCACATTGAAAAGACAAGCTGATACGCAAAATCTAGATCGCTTGTAAAGACAACGTCACTGCAACATGACGTCATTTTTGCTCTAATCGACTATCACGTTACTTAATGATTGATGACGCCATCAACTTAAAATGATTTTTTTCAAAAGCAGTACTGTAAAGCCGTATTTAGTGGTGCAATGACTTTTGCAGTAAGAGTAAGAAATTAGTTTGAGGATACCAAAGTTTATTGCTATTGTTTTTGTTTTCAGTGGGCTTCCGAGAAACATTTTTGGGCAGTTTTTACCCCTGCCGTTTTCGAATAAATAAGAGCAATTTTTTCGAGCTTCCCTCTAAATTAGTTACAGTCAGGGAGATAGCCGAACCGAAAGTAACTGTTTTAACCATTTATGTGTTCAGCGTACTGACTGCAAGAATGTTTTTTAACAATTTTTACCGTTGCCCTATTCCAGGTGAAAAGGTCAGTTTTTGTGCCTCCCGCCCCAAAATTCGTTACTGTCAAGGGGTTAGCCGAACCTAAAGTTGCTGTCTTCGTCATTTTTGCGTTCAGTGGACCCCAACGGACGTTTTTTGAGCAATTTTTATCCATGCCGTCTTCCAGGTAAATAAAGGCAATTTTTGAGCCTCCCCCCTAAATTCGTTACTGTCAAGGGGTTAGCCGAACCTAAAGTTGCTGTCTTCGTCATTTTTGCGTTCAGTGGACTCCAACGGACGTTTTTTGAGCAATTTTTATCCATGCCGTCTTCCAGGTAAATAAAGGCAATTTTTGAGCCTCCCCCCTAAATTCGTTACTGTCAAGGGGTTAGCCGAACCTAAAGTTACTGTCTTTGCCATTTTTGTGTTCAGTGGACTCCAACGGACGTTTTTGAGCAATTTTTATCCATGCCGTCTTCCAGGTAAATAAAGGCAATTTTTGAGCCTCCCCCCTAAATTCGTTACTGTCGGGGGGTTAGCCGAACCTAAAGTTACTGTCTTCGCCATTTCATTGTTCAGTGGACCCCAGAGAACGATTTTACGCAATTTTTATCCATGCCGTCTTTGGGGTAAATAAAGGCCATTTTGACCCCCCATAAATTGTGGATTTGGGGGGTCTTAGCCGAAGTTTTGACTTGCCAGTAAAACATTTTCTTAAAAGGTGAGTAAAGACGTGCATTTTAGGCGCAACAAACCTTCCGCCGTCTTTGGGGTAAATAAACCTTCTGGGCTGCCGGTCTATTTCGAAGAAAATAATGCTCGAAGATTCGGAGACGGCACTTTCGAAAATTTAGAGTGCCGTTGGCAACACGTTTTGTCCGGTTTGACTGGCCCGAGACTTGAACCTCAAAGCTCCCGCTCCGGTGTTGAACACGTTACCACTCGACCAACTGCACAAAATGAAGCGTTTTATCCATAGCGTAGCAGTATATTCAGCGATGCGTTACCATGGCAGAGACTGATGTGAATTAACTCAGTGTTGCTCAATAAAATGATCAATTTTGGCTGAAACAAAAAACAACGAGGTATTTAAAAAAATATGAAACAGCAGGATCAAGAAGAATGTAGAAAGCGCTACAGCCTGCTGTGTAACTTAATTCGATACAGTGCTGTTGTAATATTAGAAACCCCATTGATTTTCCGTGCTCTCTTCTTAAACTCCAACTGGCAAAGAACTCATTTGATGTTGTTTCAGCACCATATTCTACAGTACTTTGCTTGGTCTATCTTACTGTACATTCGAACAATCATTCCTTCGTTTTTTTGCTTTTCCCGCTCGTAAACCTTATTTGCTTTTCGGTCACATTTTAAAATTGAGCATCATTCTGGTTTTACCATTTTCAAACCCCAAGTAACCTGAAGCAGAAACTTGACATTTTGCTTTGTTTTAACAACACTATAATCAGTACATTTTCTGTAGGCCTAAATTCTGTTTTTGAGTTTCCCGTATCAGTATTATTTTGAGCAGTCGAACAATCTAATTAAAAGATTGTGGTTTTCTGTATTGCAGTGGTTTGTCGATTATATTAGTTCCAAGTTCATTTGCCAGGCTGCATGGGACTCAAATTAGCTTTTGCTACCTTGATTTACTGTACCGAACTTTTATTGCTTAATTCACGTTTAAACAAAAGTTTGGTAATAATTTTTTTTTGTTATTTAATCCTCTTCAGTTAAGAAAACACCAGTCAGTGAAGACTTGGGCGCTCCACTGAGATATAGATTCACTCTGGAACAGGTGTTGATTGTGTTTGTTTTTCAGTGCTGTTCAGGTCGAACAAAATACATTTCTACGCAAGGACCTCTCCCAGATACCGTTATTGATTTTTGGAGGATGGTTTGGTTCAAAAACGTTTCAAAGATCATTTTGCTATGTGACCTAGTTGAAAAAGGTACATATCATTAAAGTTTATTGAAAGACGTTCTGTCATGGGTTAATGTATTTGTGTCGCAGAAGACAAAGAAGAAATTCTTGTCGGGTTTCGAGCCAAGCCGCCATCTTCTGACTCGTCTATACCTCAGGCGATAAAGGCTTCACACTGTCTCTTTTATTCCTAAATTTCAAGCAAGGAAGCTTTATAAATACGAATACCAATTTTTATAGTATTTTGTTTGATCCGAATCACCCCACCAATTTTACTCTTGCTGTATCAGAAAACCCAAAACTAACGTAATGTAATGCCTTAACATTTTTATTGTAACGTTAGGTATTTGATCTCTCCCAGAAGTGATTATAAATTACCATTTTTTTTTATAGAAAGATATACTTTAAAAGATGGACGCTTGGGTTCTCAATGAGTTGGTTGACAATGACTTTGTATTAGTCTTGCCCCGCAATTTTAATCATGTTTTGCAAAGTTACAACCTTCACTTTGTAAACTTGAAAAACAAATAGTCACTTTTTCAGGCATTTACTGATATGAAGGTTAAAAGTTCAACTCAGAATCAAATCAAATATTTCCTTATACTTGGTGTAATACGTTGAAGCCTGAGGCGAGTTGGTGGGTCCCATCTCCGCGTCATTGCGCCCGAGCAACACATCTTCTTTTAAAAAAATGTCGCAGCGGTGGCGATCCGCTGGCAACCCTGTGTTCGATTTGACCAGCTCGAGATTTGAGCCTTAAACTTCCCTACTCCAGAGACGAATGCGTTACCGAAAGACCAACTGGCCGCTTAAAAGTTCAACGATTGTAATCACAATTTATCAGCATCAATTTTCAAGTTTTTGTTTAGACGATGTAGTTTGCGAATGCTACTGGCCTGCGACCTCTGGTGGCCGTGTGATTCTAGAAAATTTTGAAGTGAAGCTAGTATCAAGCTCGAATGTGGACAACTTTGCGGTTGTGAGGAAAATAAAGCTGCGTTCGGTGAGATGATTAAATAGTAATAAAATACTTTGCTGATTGATCAAAACCTTGATAATACCAGATCGATACCTGATTGCGAATTGGCAGGGATTGCAAACACACTTTCGTTCTCGTAGTCTTAGTATTATAAACGACTGTTTTAAAAGACCAAAAATGGTTAAAGGAAATGATACGCCGTAGGTGATTTTTGTTGAGATTTTCTCAAAAACAGTTGAATTGGGGTGTAAATTACTTTTCCACCATCATTCCCCTCAGCATCAAGTCAGATGATCTTTTGAACCGCCTTGCATCCAGCATACCTTTCAAAAGATCCATTTTCGTTGCATGTCTTTGATTTTTGGGCTTTTGATCCGTATAACCTGGGAAATGCATAGACTAAATTTTTCAGGGAGGGGAGCCAATAAGAATAGAGCCAGAATTAACTACTAAAAATAGTATTTTTGAAATTTGGGAGGTTTACGAGAGAGCGTTTAAAAATCCTGTTGGAGGCCATGCCCTCCCTGCCCTCCCTTGCCGACGCCCATGTGGAAATGGCCCCCTTTTTTGGGTCATTGCAGAGTTTCTCTACGCATCCAACCACAGAAAACATCAAAGACTATTTACTAACTGAATCTGATTCAAATTTAAAACTTTAGTGGAAAAAGCAAGAAGAGATTTGACTGCAAAAATGGCGGTCAATTTTTCTCATTTGTTTTCATGTAATTTGATAAGGTTTGTTGTTAACATTTAGGAAGGAATTGAAAGAATAGTCACTCAATATCATATTCTGACATGGAATAATGAGAACGAAATTCAGCGTGATTTTGCTCATAGTTTATCACGTTTTGCAATGAACATCAATGCAGATGACGAGTTAGATGATAGTGGCACTACTCTAGTACAATGCAGGTATCTTAAAGACCAATTAAATATTATTAATTAATAATATTGGCAGAGTGGTATTTACCTGTTTTTGTTTTTGCTAAACTAAACAGTAATTAAGATTGTTTAATGCTTCAGTTGTTTACTCTAGCTTGTTGTTGGTGATGAATGAAACAATTCGGCATCAAGTAAACAAATCTGGCGCTGAAAAAAACTTTTTTTTCATGCTACTTGAACTATTAAATAATATTTGAAGGCAATGCTAAAAAGATGATATATGGACCTGTATGACAACTTCTTTAAAATTCATTACATTATTCCTGTCTTTGATTCTAAGCAATTATTTATCTTTTTAAGAATAATTTCGTGCCGATTCAATTTCTTCTATTTTCAAGTGTCTTTGCAATCAAATCAAATCAGTGTCTTTGCAAAAGGGTATGAGGGGTGGCAAGGGACATTTAAAAAATGAGTTTATCATTGCTGCGGTGCATAAGACTTCGATTGTAATTTTTTATTACATTGTTTTCAGTAACGGATCTGGTCGGAGTGGAACGTTTATTGCAGTCCAGGTCCTTATACAAGACAAAGAGGAAAATAATTCCATTCCTGCTCTGGTGAAAGAACTGAAAAGATGCAGACCTTACATGGTCGAAAGTTTTGTAAGCTAAACTTAAAGCTACTGTACAATCATTAACAGATTGAATTTGTCTTTAATAGCCTCTGTTACCGAAATTCGATCTTGTTTGTTGGTCGTTAAAAATAAGAAGGTAGGATGTCTACGAAGGCTACAACTAGAAGAGTAGCCTAATTATAGCAAAAGAGGATAAAACATTAAAAGCTTTTACAGCCTATTAGACTCCAATTGTGACTTATGTGCTTCGCATTCCTTATGTCAAACTAATGTGAATGAGTTGAACACAAAAAAGCAGGCTTTGGAACCAATAACTGGCCTGAAAAGTGGACATGTAGAATTGGGAAATTTGTGTTGCTAAAGTACATCTTTAGTTCTTCACTTTGTATTGTAATGATTTGTTTCCCGAATGTGTAATTTTCAGAGCCAGTATACGCTTCTCTACAGGATAGCAGGCTACACAATCGTCGAAAATGACGGTAGCGAACCGTACGAGTTTCTGACCATTGACTCAGATCATGCCGGTAAGCATTGCAGTCATAAACTTTCTTCATTAAAAAATTCGGTTTAGTTTTTGATTAATTCTGATACAGCTCTGACCTAAAGTTGAATCCTTTCTCAAAAACTAACCTTAGTCGTAACTCAATAAAACTGACCTTGAATGTTAAAAACGCTAATTAAAAGTATGAGAATAAATATTTCTCAATGCCCTGTTGGTCTCTTCAACTTTAAATTTTTCGATAAAACTGTCACTTTCGAAAGCAGTGGCGTCGCTAAGGATGGCGACACCCGGGGCGAAATTTCGTGATGTCACCCTTCATAATGTATGATAGGCTGCAAAAGGTTATATTTAAAAGAAAGTGGCACTACTGTACTTCATTAATGCAGATAGCGGTTGTTATTTGACTAGCTCAATAACTTCTCATTGTAAGATTCTAAAACTTGGAAGTTTCAGCAGCATACAACTCGTATCAAGCACGTAACCAGATATCTGCAATGGTGAAAGGGGCGTTTTGGGGGTCTGGGAGCGGAGCCCCTTGCGCAAGAAAAATTTGTATTGTTTTGCAAAAATAGCTTAATCTTAAGCTTATTTTGATAAAAATTATTGCTTTCAAAACATGGCTCGAAATTAGCAGTGCCAAAATATGATTAGATTCAGACGCACAGCCAGAAATGTACAGTGGGGGGGGGGAGGTTGAGAGTCTGTGGGCATATCCCCATTTGCCGAAGACTGGAGGTCGGAAAGCAACGCCCCCAGCGCTCGAAAATTTTGTATTTTTTTTTGGCAAAAATAACTGAATTTTAGTTCAAAATTTTGACAAGAATTAATGGTTTTAAAACGTGGCATAGAAATTAGCAGCGTAAAAACATGATTAAACTGGTTGCATAAATGAGCAATGGCTATGCAGGAGGTGGCTAATGCTAAACTTTCAGTTCTCTTATTTGCAAGCTGTTCAATTATGAAATCTTACAGTTCAATAAAGCTTGCAAGGAGTGATCCATTTCGTCTATATTTAATAGAGAAAGATAATTTTGGAAAGGGGGGAAGGGCTAATGAAACAATATTTTAGTGGAAGGGATTTGTAACCAACTAATATTAAACTGCCACCCCCCTATTCCTGAGGTTGAATCTTTTTTTGATAAAACCTGTATTCAGAATGTTTCAACAAGCAATCAAAATTGATAGCTTAGTTTTAGCCATTTTTCAATGTTTTTACTAATTAGTAAGTTATCTTGTTGGCAAATTAACGTCCCCCTCCCCCTCTAAATAAATGTTTCCGTAGATGCTTAAAATCATTCTTTTGACCATCTGGTGTACTAATCATTTTCAGTGATATTAACGATATTGTTGTTTTCTTTTTTGGTTGTTATCATGAAATGGTGTCACCCTAACATGGTGCCACCCGGGGCGGGCCGCCCCCTCCCCCCCCCTTAGCGACGCCACTGTTCGAAAGTTAGTTCTGTATATCATTCGGCTATCCTAGGTAAGAGGCGTTAGATCAAGTTCGCAAATGTTACAAGGTATCAGTCCTTTTAAATGTCTTATTGGTCGGACACTTTGGTTAAATTGTGAAATTAGAACTTTTTGAATTATCGTATTTAACTATAAGTTTTCAATTTAGAATTTTTTTTTCTCTCCCGCTGTTTTGTGAGGGCTTTAAATGTTTTTATTGCTGATTTCGTTGCAGGCCTTTTGGTTTTGGTACATAGTTTTAGTTTGCGGTTGCGATTACTGCAAGAAGTGCTTTGGAAGTCGTAAGTTTTCGCTACCTTGTTTAGGAGCGCACAGCTCGCTAAGTTTCAGTAAATTTTAGGATCAATAAATTTAGAATTTGCAGTATCAAAAATTTTTGAACGTTCCGAACTTAGAGATAAGCTTAGCATTATATAAAAACACGCGATGAATAGCGGTTGAACACTATTAATTACAACCACAAACTGACGAAACATGATACAGCAGAAACATATTTTGCTTTATTCTCAAACAATTTAATTGTTACCGGTAATTATTAATTTTCTCATTTCAAATCTCAAATCTTTTGTTATACACGCTGTATTACGCCGAAGCGTGTAACGAGTTTGCGAGGCCCATCTCCGCGTTATTGCGCCTGTGGGCAACACAGCTTCTTTCGAAGAAATGTTGCAGCGATGGCGAAGCGTTGGCAACACCTTGTCCAATTTGACCTGGCCGAGATGTGAACCTACGACCTCTAGGTCCAGAGACGAACGCTTTAATTACCGCTCGACCAGCCGGTGGGTAAACTTTCTATTTGAATTTGTTAATAATTGCTGGTTTCTTTTCAGGAAGAAATATTTATTCGATTGCGATGAATGATGACGGCAGTTACGATGACGTATCAATCTAAATTTTATCATGTGGAAACAATGTAATGTACTGTACAAGTCTACATACATCATGATGAACAGTGCCGGAGCAATAATGAATATTGCTGATTGAATTGTTGGCGTTACTGATGTTTTGTGTATTGTACTTAAGATCATAATTTTATTCGTCAAAGATTTTTTGTTTCAAAAAAAATGTGTCCGTTGTAAATTTAACTCCATCATTCGCAAATTTAGTACCTTGTATACATTGTTATCGCAAAACAGCAATAAAAACAAAACAAAACGCAAATTATGAGCTGGCAACCCTTCTCTCAGTAGCGTAGCCGGGGTAGGGAAGGGGCTATAATGCACAATAAGAAAAATACCGCGTTTTTAGCTCTTCTGAGACTGTCTTTTTGCGCTGGAATGGACTAAAAAGTGATTTAAAAAATCTTTTGAAACATATATTCAGAAGGGGCTGATTTGTCAAAAATAAAAGTCACTAATCAATGAAAACTTTGAAAAATGCCCAAAAATAAGGAATCAAATTTGATCGCTAGTGTTAAAACACCAAACATCGGTTTTATCAACAAATATATTATAAACTCAGGAATAACGGGGGAGGGGGGCTATTCAGTATTAGTTCATAACCAATCACTTCTCTCAAATATCTTTTCATTATCCCCCCAAATTTTTTTTCTCTATAAAATAAGACGAAAGAGATTATTCCGAGTGAGTTTTATTGAATAATAGGATTTTATGGTTTACCACCATGTAAACAAGAGAACTACAGTGTTATCATTGGCCACCTCCCACATAGCTCATTAATGCAACCAGTTTAATCATGCTTGCACTGCCAATTTTTCTGCTACGTTTTAAAAGCATTATTTTTTTTTTTTAAATAGTTCTAAAATTAAGTTGTTTTTGCAAAAAAAATCTCGAATTTTCGAGCGCTGGGGGCTCCTCCCCCAGTGCCTCCAGCGGCTTGGAGCTTCGCCCCCAGACCCCTAATGGCCTCCGGCAGCTGGGGGCTCTACACCCAGGCCCCCAAAATAGCCTACCCATACAGTGCCATCGCCAGAGCAAACGTAGTGAGGGGGCACCAGCTGAGAGTGGGGAGGCACTAAAAAAAAACTGAACTTTTGCGTATTAAAACTGATCTTTAGATCTTGAACGGCTACCAATATGCGCAATTTTAACAATTCTGTATTCATGTCTAAAAAAAGAGAGACCTATATTGCTGGAACCGTTTTTTAGCTTGTTTCGTCTGCAGCGCACAACCGCCTGAAAAATCCATCTACAGCAGTAAATGCTAACCAGACACGCGACCAGGATTTTGCTAAGAGGGGTGAACGAAAAGTAAATATTTTGCACAAAAATTGTCTGATTTAGGCTCCGTGCTAAACAAACTAAATCAACTCAAGCGTGTCACAAACGGGAGCATAGTCATTAAATACATTGTAACTGTGGACGGGGGCCTGGGGGCGGAGCCGCTGGGCGATTTTTGTGATTTTGCAACACCAAAGAAGCAATTTTTACGTCATTTTAATCGCACTTCGCACTTTTAAAGCCAGACCGATCACTAAATTGCTAAAATTCAGAAGTTATTTCAAAGAATTAAATTTCTTAGCCCCTTTAGCTTCCCCATACTTCAGATCAAGTCTAAAATACGTTTAAACGCTCGTATTTTCAGATTAAATTTCTAAGTGACTTGGCTTAGAGAGTTTAAGCTGGTTGCGCCACTGACTGTGACCTCAAAATCTTGAGTATACTTTAAAAATCCAAACAGCTGGCAGGCGCGTAGCCAGAAATTCGCAATGGGGGGGCTGATTTGGGGGTCTGGGGGCTAAGCCCCCAGCCGCCGGAAAGTGGGGGTTTGGGGGCAAAGCCCCCAACCGCCGGAGGGGGTCTGAGGGCTTTGCCCCCAGCGCTCGAAAATTTTGCATTTTTTTGCAAAAATAACTCAATTTTAGGGCTATTTTGATTAAAAAATAATGCTTTCAAAACGTGGCTTAGAAATTGGCAGTGCATACATGATTAAGCTGGTGGCATAAATGGGCTATTTGGGAGGTGGCTAATGGTAAAATGTTATTTCTGTTGTTTAGATGCTGGTAAATTATAAAATCGAATAGTTCAATAAAACTAACGCGGAGTAATCTATTTCGTATACAGTTTATAGAGAAAAATATTTGGGAGGTGGGGGCTAATGGAAGGAGATTTGAGAGAAATGATTGGTCACTAACTAATACTGAATAGCCCCCCTATTCCGTAGTTTATAGTACATTTGTTGATGACACCTATGTTTAGCATTTTTACACTTGCGATCAAATTTGATAGCTTATTTCTTGCCATTTTTCAAAATTTTTATTTATTTGTTAGTTTTATTTTTGAAAAATTAGCCCCCCCTGAATATAATGTTTCAAAAGATGTTTTAAAGCACTATTTAGTCCAATCCTATGCATAAAACAGTCTCAAAAGTGCTAAAAACGTAGTGTTTTTCCGATTCTGCATTTTGGTCGACATGCCAATGGGGGGGGGGCTATAGCCCCCCCCCCCCGCCCCCCATGGCTATGCTACTGACAGCTGGTCTTTGAAAAAAATGTTTCCACGTATTGTTTCATGTCATGATCACTAACGAAATACCGGTAACGATTCTGTAGGCTTACCTCTCTGTTCCGCGACACATCCGTAAAGTATGTTAATGAGACGGATTATTACGTCAGATTTATGTATGCAGTTTGTTGCCAGCAATTTCGCAAAAAATCAAGAAACTTCAAAGGAGAATTATGTTTGAACTTAATTACTCCTTTTACCATCAGTGTTATTGTCTTGCAGTTACGTGATGTTCCAAAAACAGTAATTTAAGTAAACCAAAATGGGGGGCACCACCAGTCGTTAGGGGGGACCCCTAGTCCCTCCATAGCAACGGCACTGCGCCCATAGCGAATTTCTGGCTACGCGCCTGCATTCTCCTAAAAAATTTGGAGGCACATACGGAAGGTAAAAAAAAGGTCGGAAGGTAAAAAAAGGTTTTGCTGTCTTGATCACGTGAATTCTCCGTCTGAAGACTAGCGGGGTCGTTAGTTGTTTGTGAACATGTAACAGGCTTTTCAAGTCGGTCTAACCAAACTCACGTGAGGCACCATTTTTGGGTTCTATTTGTAAGTCTTTTGTCAGACTGGGCCACCAAAAAGGGTAGTCTGATCTGCGTCAATGGGAAACAAGCATGGAGTGTTATAATTAGGGTGTGAAGCCCAACAAAAAACGCCGCTTTTTAGTAATCTGTTTTTTACCACATTAATATGTTTTAAGCTTACAATTTTTACAGCAATTTGTTTTTTACGTGACGAAATCAATCCTCAAACTCAGAACGTTAAATTAAAACGTAATATTCACCAATCGAGTTTATAAATCTCTCTAGCATAATTTTAAAGATATTTCTTTGGAAAAAAAATTCAAACCTAAAGTTCTTCAAAAGAAACGGCTAAAAGTAATGGCTATTTTGGATCCATATGGCGGTTTGGGATACATTTATGGCATCACAATGCTACCATATAATTTGAATGAAATTAGAGAGCCGCTATTCAGTCATCATCAAGGCAATGTTTGCCGTTACGCTCATTTGCAAGTTGTGAGCACAATTCATGGGCTGTCACCCTCAAAGTTACGTTGTCAAATACGGTTTAGTTTGTGCCATTGTGATTTCAAGATTTAATTTTCCTCGTTTGTTCTGTTCGACGCACTAATTAGTGATTTTTTTTTGAGAGCAAATGTACGTTGAAATCAACGCGCCGCTTCTTCATTTATTCTCAAAATCTTTTTTTGGTGTAGTGACTGCAGCTGTGAGTAGTGTGACCGAAGAGCTCAGTCCAAGGAAAACGATTTTTCGAAACCGGGTTAAACTGTTTTTTGTATGAGACCGCTTAATACGTCTGAAGAATCACATGAGTACATTTGAAGGGTGCCGAGTTTCTTAAGTTAGTCTAGAAGTAAACTGAGCTCGCCGCAATTGAGATTGAACTATCAGTATTACAGTGTATCTATGAAAAGCTAGTTTCAAGAGATAGAAAAAGATAGTTGAAGTATAATTTAAATTCCTATCAAATTAATTAGTTTTTAGACCAGCAGTTCTGAGTGCTAGCCTTTAACAGAATTAAACTTCGTGTTATGCTCACCAAAAATTAAAGTACGTTCTAACAGAACAGACACAATCTTTAGCATTACACTCCGTAATGTCCAAGTTTTGCTATAGGATTGCCTGAACCAAAAGGATCTCGATCTCGGGTTTCATTTCTGATCGGGTCAAACCAAAGACTATAAAAATTGGTATTCGCAGCTTCTCTGTTTGCCGTTCAGCAATAAAAAAGAGACGGCGAGAAGCCTATACCGACCGTAAAAGACAAGTAAGCATAGATGGCAGCTTGACTCGAAGACCGAAAGGTTCTTTCGCTGTCGCCTGGCTAAGGCAACTTGGTGAATAAATTTTTTTTGTGAATAAAATTAAATTATATGAAAAAAAAACAAAAAACAGAGATCGAGCTCCCAGCCACTTAAGGCAAGTTAGATCTTAATTCTAATCACACCTTTGCATCCGAAGGTTGCTTTGCCAATGCAACAAGTGTAGGGTCTTGAGTTATCGTACTAGCTCGTACAACGCTAAACTAAACCAAAATTGAATTTGACTTTACGGAGTCGTTTTTGTTTTTTTCTGTGCCTGTGAAAATTTGTTACTGCCTTGGTCATCGTGTAATTCCAGATGATGAAACATTAGGTAATGTCTTGAAGTCATGGCATAGTATGGAATGCAGGGGTGCCGAAACCCGGAGGGGGGATGGGGGGATATATCCCCCCCAATAATTTGACTGTATCCCCCCAATAATTTGAGTATGGTTTGCATCTGCATCCCACCCAATACTTTGAATCTGGTGAGCACAGTAGCGTAGCTAGAAAGGGGGAGCTATAGCCCCCCCATTGGCCTGTCAACCAAAATGCAGAATAAGACAAATACCAAGTTTTTAGCTCTTTTGAAACTGTTTTTTGAGCTGGAATTGACTTAAAAGTGATTTTAAGCATCTTTAGAAACATATATTCAGAAGGGGGGGGGGGGCTAATTGAAAAAAATTAAAGTCAAAAATCAATAAAAACTTTTTAAAATGCCCAAAAACAGACAATCAAATTTGATCGGTAGTGTAAAAACGCCAAACATAGGTTTTATCTACAAATATATTATAAACTCAGGAATAAGGAGAGGTAGGGGGGCTATTAAGTGTTAGTTAATTACCAATCACTTCTCTCAAATATCTTTCCATTAGCCCCCCCCCCAATTATTTTTCTTTATAAAATTTAGACGAAATAGATTACTCCGTGTGAATTTTATTGAATACCCTAATAGGATTTTATGGTTTACCGGCATGTAAACAAGAGAACTGCAATGTTATCCCTAGCCACTTCCCATATAGTCCATTAATGCATCCAGTTGAATCATGTTGCGCTGCCAATTTCTATGCCACGTTTTAAAAGCATTATTTTTTATTAAAATAGCTCTAAAATTAAGTTATTTTCGCAGAAAAAGCAAAATTTTCGAGCACTAGGGGCTCCGCCCCCAGACCCCCAAGACAGTCCCCCCATTGCGAATGTCTGGCTACGCGCCTGGGTGTGCATTTGAGCGCAGGTCTCCACTAGAATTCGGGGAAAAAAGTACTCCAGTTTTGGTGAAGACCTTTTTGGGGGGTCTTCACCTGAACTCGGGGAAAAAAGTGTTCCATTTTTGGCGAAGACCTTTTTTTTGGTCTTCACTTGATTTACTCACCTGAAAAAAATCGTGGTCGAGGTTCATTCCCCCCAATGTTGAAAATAGGGCAAAATTAGGGTAAAATTGCAAATTATCCCCCCCAATGCTCAACAAAGATCGGCACCCCTGATGGAATGGAACGGAAATTTCAATATAGAATATGGGAGATGCCAGAATGGAATGGAAGACAATCTTTCATACTTCCATACGAGATTTCGTGCAAGGTATATTTACTGAAAGACAAATAATATTTTCACAGAAGTTAGTGTTCAACATCTATTGTTTGTCAACAAATTGCCGTACTTTAGTTGCGTGTATTGCGCAAACAATGTCCTACGTATTACAGGTACAATGTGCAACATTGATGCTATAGCTGCATGACGGCTCTGACAGCTGACAGGTTTGACTGACCTTGTTTTTTCATTGCGAGATCGACAAACTGCTAAGTCAAAATTTTTTTCTTACTTTGTCATAAAAATTCGTATTTGGTTTTTCGTCCCCGTTTGAGCTTACTTTTTTAGTGTTTTCCGTGCTAAAGGTTGATATTTCTATTACGGTGTGGTGTTCTTTATCAGTTTGGTTATGCCAAATTTTATTGTTGGTGTGAATGCAAACTTGTAATCATTAAACCCTTTAGGAGAGTAAAATTGCGCACGCCTTTGCAAGTGGTTGCTTATGTTCGCGAGCAACCAAATTATATATTGCTTTGCTTTCAGTCTAAAAGTTCTTTGGTATATGGAAGTATGAATGGAATACGAAAGAAACTTTTAGCATGGAATGGAAGATCTTTATTATGGAATGGTTATGGAATGAAAGAAAATTGCCGGTATGGAATAAGAAAAAATCATCTTCCATTTCATTCCATCCATGCTCTACGTGAAGCATCCAATAAGAAACGTTTGTCAAGCTTTGGCTTTTTGCTCTACATTGAATTCGCCTCATCAAATGCTTGCTAAGCGAAGGTGGCAGCACTAGTTTTATGTCATTGATAGCACTAGAATCAAAACTAAAGTGCAAAGTAATATTTAAAAATAGATTCAAAAGATAGACTAGCAATCGTGGTTATCATACACTGCAAAACAAAAACGCACTCGAATTTGACCGATCAAGTGTTTGCTTAGTGAGGGGAAAGAACAATTTCTTCTATCAACTTAATATTGTAAATGATTGGTTCTAAGAACGGGAGCAAGCATATTTGGAGAATGGCAAATGCTGTAGTAATTGCATGCACAAACCATGATTGAACTAGTAATTTTTATAAGCCACTGAAACTAAAAGAATTGTTTTCACACAGCATGTTAGCCTTTAACACAAAATTACGAGAATTTTAATCCAAAGCCGGTCAAATTGGATCAATGATGACAATTAATCATCACTGCTGCATTTTCGTTTGCAGTGGTTGTTCGTTATTGTAGTCGATTTGTTTGACATCGGTTTTCCCTGTTTTGTTGATCTTTGTTCAAGATTTTGCGAGTTCCTAACAATGTAATGAGTAAGAGTAACTTCTAGATATATTTTGACGCTTTGCAACAATGAATTTCCAAATGCCCTACCTAACGAATACCGATTGTGCTTCAAGCAAAAATTGAGCCTTGTCCCACATTTCGTGTAATTTAAAGTCCAATCACTTAATCGCCACTGTGCATTACCAACACACCGGACGGTACTCCCATCCTTCAAAATTTGAACATAGCGTACTTTAAAATTTACCGTACCGTACTAACGTAACGTACTAAAAAACAGTTTTGCATGAGTACCGTACCTACGTACTTTTCATTGGATGGTACGCTCTAAATGTACCGTACTTAAAACGTACGGTACGTATGTCAATCAAAGCTCTAAACGTACCGTACTTAAAAGGTACGGTACAAAGGCAAAAAAAATTGCTAAGGTTTTTCCGAAGTTCTCGTTTTCCCCAGCTTTGAAAAAGGTTTAATCGCATATATATTCTAAAATAGAATTCGGGAATATCGGTTTTGCCAAGTTTGGAATTTTTCAACTTATGTGACGCCTTTTGGGTTTAGTTCTTGATTAGGAAAGGGGAGGAGAACAAATACTCTGAACTCAGAAGTCAGAACATGGGTCATAAATACTTTATAGGCGCTTAAAAATGCATCATACTAATTCAAGCTGGGTACGTAGCGTCGTCAGCGAGTTGCGAACTTGTTACGTAACGTACTTGCATGATGTAGTACGCACATTCATACAGCGTACCTACATACCGTACCCGTACCATTACAAAAAGCACATACCGTACAAGCGTAACGTACTTTTTAGCAAAGTTGAAGCGTACCGTACCGTATTTACGTACCGTAACCTGTCATATTGCTCTGCTTGATTGCGACAGAATTTTTAGAAGTAGTATATGACATCGTCAAGCGATATCTGGGAACTTCACAACAGCACGATTTTTTTTTTTTTGCGTCAAACTATCACCCAATCGACCAAATTTCAAATGTTGCTCTACTTAAATGCGAAATTAGTTGAGTTGGTTTATTTTTTTAAACGAAAGCAATAAAATTCCCATTTTTTCCAAACAAAATACTGTAAATGATCTGACTACAAAAAAATATTTCTTTGTTTTGGAATAAAAGGAGGGAGGGGGAAATCTGCTAGCTGATGACTTTAATTACATTTACATAAAATACTTGGGTTCCAAGCTTGCTCTCAAAAAAGAACCCCTTACTGACTAAATCAGTCTAAAAGTTGATAGGTCCAAGATAACTTAATTTTCTTAACCGTATAACAAAGACTGCTGATAAAGCAGAGTTGTAAACGGGCCGACAAGTTCAGGCCCGAACCCGAAACTATAAGCCCGAACCCGAAAATTAATTTGAAGCCCAAATCATGCCCGAAAAAACCCGAAAGTTAAGTTAGGTCTAAAAAATTTAGCAATATTGCCAAGTAGTTTTGATTATTTTTTTGTACACCCAAGACAAAAAGTGCGTCTTAGGCCCGAATTAAGCCCGACATTTTTGTCAACTTTAGGCCTGAATCCGACCAGAAAAGCCCGGCCCGTCTTACAACTCTGTGATAAAGTTCAAGTCGCCAGCAGCGTTTATGAGCAATCAAAAAACATTTTTTTACCAACGTTTAGTAATCCTGAATAAATGTTAACTTTCAAAATAAATTTTCATTGCATTAATAACCAATGTTTCCACCCAATTTCCGTTACATTTGGCCGGAATCGGTGGTTTTCCAACAAAATGGAGCTGATTTTTTGGATGAAGTGCTGTTTCGACTTTGAAAAAGTGTCTTTATGTATATTCAAGACAAAAATATGTATTTAGTCGAAAATATGTTCTTATTTGATAATTGCTTTTTATTCGAATTCTGACTTAGTTTCGAACGCTCACTTTATTCGAACTCTGACTTCAAAACAGCTAATTAGTTGCGGTAAAAACAAGCGCTTTTTGTTGTATTGAAACTGAGCGTATAGACACAGTTTTGTTTCTGAAGGATTTACGTAACCACGCAGAACTTACATTAGCAGCCCTTTGAAGGAATAGAGGTAGTTGGGATAGTTTATAGACTAAATGAAATTGCAGAATTTTTTTGAACTAGCAATAAAACATTATTTATTTTAATTCGTAGATATGTGAATAGGATTTTGAATGAATGTACCAATTCGATTATTATGAAGCGTTATGTCGATCCTGCCAGGTATTAATTATCAAAAACGTTGTTGTTAAATCGACATTTGATGACATCACAGCAGTCTTTGATCTGTGAAAAAATTCAAATAACAGTTTCTGGCTACGTTTCGACAATTCAAGCTTTAAATTCAAACTTAATACCCAAATCCCAACCAAAATTCTTAAGACTAAAGGTGTTATTACGAGATCAATGAGGTCTAAGTCGGACGTCGCCGAAAAAAACAGCATAATGTTTAAAGATAGACCCTCAGTGACTGGTAGTGAATCTTTGTCTAAAGTGCCCAAGTCAAGTCGATCAGTCAAATCCGATCTATCAACAAAACTATCAACAACTCGCGAAGCTTAACTGGTTCGTTCTCGTCTTATTTAAGAGCCATCGCGAAGAAAGCTATTCTTCTAGCACGCCTAAAATCTCATCATGACATCAAATCATTGAAAAAACAGCTAAGCTTAGAAAGATTCGAGTTTGAAGAAGAACAACTGAAATTAAAGCGTTTTCAAGAAGAATTGCAACTTCTTCACGAAGAAGAAGCGCTAAAATTGCGACGTCATCGAGAAGAACTTAAGCCGATGCGCTGAGAGAAGAATAAAAAAGAAAACACCAACGCAATTGACTGAGGCAAGAATTCCCGCCGAAATCAGAGAAACTCAGACTGTAATTGATGCTGACGAACATCAAACGTTTTCTGCGGACAATCAAATAACCGTGAGTAACTTTTTGACCCGAGCGATTGTAGCACGTAAATATCGGCGACGAGGTTCCCGGTCCGTCAAAAACTTATGTAGGCCTAGTAATGACAATATGATTAGTACAACGGCTTTACGTATTGATACTAAAATCACAAGCGATGTTTTTCCGAAATGCAACCCGAGGGAAAATAAGACGCACAAGTCGCACGTTACTATGGGAACTGAACCTGAAACAGTTCTAAATGGCACTCCGAGTTACATGCCCTCTAGATTCGTTACGCACCCTGCTGCTTTGTTTCAGAGTTACACCAACCCCGCAGATGCTACTTACAACCCACAGTTGCTCAGACCCAATGGGTTCCAATCTCGCAACCAGTCGATTACTTTGTTGCTATCAGGCCCGTCACGAGCACTATTTCTATGACTCAGTCCCTCCCTGATCGTGAATTAGGAAGTGCCTTTAGTCAACCTGCGAATAGTTTCAACGAATTTATGCAAGCAAACTCCAAGAACTTTTCGAATTTTAACACGTACCCCCTGGATGCATTAGTGCTCCGTTCTGCCACGCCCGTATTGGAGCCTAAAGTTTTTGATGAGAACCCAGCTAACTTCCGTAACTTTATTGATGCCTTTTATGCTCGTGTCAGCTTTAATATTCCCGAACCACTTAGACTTTTTTATCCCTTGAGATGTACTAATGGCCAAGCTCATTCACTTGTAAAAGGCTGCCAGTACATTGATGACAACTTAGGTTACACTAAGGCACGAGAGCTTTTATAACAAACGTTTAGCTAAATTTTCAAGTTGCCAAAGCTTGCATTGACACATTAACTACCGGCCCTGTGTTGCACTAACACGATGCCTGTCTGAGCTGCTGCAGTAGAGCGGAGTGTCTAATTTTTCACTCCAGTTCCATTCCAAAATTTTACACACTGACTCTGGCTCCAGTCCAGATGAGAAATCTTTGAATAACACTTCACTACGACATCCTAGTGCTTAGATAAAAAAAATTAAGCTCAAAATGACTAAGAAAATTGCACTCCGGTTCCTAAATGTTTTGGAAGAATGACACTACGGATCCGGTTAAAAATCGCAAAATCCGTTTCTGCTTCGGCTCCAAGCTCCACTCTTTGAGCTGCAAGGCTGGTTGTCGGAGTGAATTTGTTCTCCCGTCATAGCTGAGTTCGAGATTCGAAGCCTATCGTTTTCCATTTTTCCCAATATCTTACTAACTATACTTGAATTCCTTCCAGTGTCATGCTCATCCAATCTTTGATGTTTAGTAACTACATTATTCTTTGTCTTCCTCTTGATTTTGTCCCTTTAATTTAATCTTTTAGTATTCTTGCCAGAATTTCTTTTTTCTTATCGGATTGAATGTGCCGAAAATCTACGTTTTTTTCCCATTTATATCACCAAACTAATCTTTCTTTTTAAATTAATTTTTTTTAATACTATTCATTCATCTCTTTCTATCACCAACTAATATGTTCAGAATCCTTCCGTAGCATCACAATTTTATTATTTGATTCCATTTTTTAATCTTATTTATTTAAATTTTTTAATTTAAAATATAAGCAAAAATTACTCTCAAAATAAAAATGACAAATTGTAGAGAGAAAGTAGTAGTAATATGGTACGGGTTTTGTTTTAGCTGTGTGATTTTTTTGTTTTTCAAGATAATTCTATCTAAAAACGTCCAAATGCTTGAAATTGATGTAAGGTTACAGCCCGAATCGTTTATTTGTAAGTAACACCTCCAGTTTTTTATCTCTGCGCATTTTACCAAGCACTTCAATTGAGGGTTAAAAAAATGGGGTTGTAATGTGGGACACTGCACAGTTTATATTTTTCTATAAAAAAAATGAATGCGCTTAATCTTTTTTGTTTTTCTGAAATAAAGTTTTAGCAACAAAGAACAGATAACCAAAAACTAACGATTAGCACTAATTTTGGAAATGCTCACTGGTTACTAAAAGGTTCAAAGTAAAAAGTTGTAAATTTTAGTTGTTTTTTATGGTATTGACCCACTGTTAGTTTGTCACTGATAAAGTAGCTTTCAACAGTAGGCTCAAAGCAGTTTGACTTATAACAAACAGGGTCTTCCATCAAATTAAATTTACAAACACGAACAATAACGAAAATTACGAACTGCATTTACAAAGTTAGATAGCAACGTTCAAAATACAATCGAGTCTAAAACGTTTAAGCAAAATTTGCAAAATAAATTAGTCTGTTTCTCATGGACCACAGTTATCAATTTTAACATCAGATAACTGCAGAAGTAGGCCTACGCAAGCAAAAGTCGCTGGTAAATAAGTCTGTTTTACAAGCACTGCTTAAAACATGAGCACATCCGGTGCATTAAATGCATTGAATCCACAATTCCTGTTAATTAGATTTGGAAAATCTTTTCCCAAAAAACAGGCATGCAACATCTTCTGCAGCTTTGGGAGAATATTCAACTACGCGTTCATTTAGTGGTAGGTCGTCTGCACTGTCTGAAGAGAGGCTCACATCTTCTTCACTGTCGTTGTCCTTGCTTTTCATAAAAAACAACATTCTCGTTTCTTCTGAAGTGGATTTCTTTTGCATTTGTTTCTTTTTCTAGTTGGCTCACTGATTAATCCGCTAGTTCCAGGATGATCGTCTTCAGCATTAAGGCTCATCATTCTAGGCGTATTATCAGCTGATAGGAGGATTTTGCCACCTTTAGATTTATCAGTTTTCTTCTTGGTTTGCTTTTTTTTTTGCTAATGAATCCTTCAAGACCTTTTGGCATGGATATGCGGTTAAAACAACAGGAGGCCTATTAGCAGCTACGGTCCGTGGCGCTCGAGACGTTGCCTTTCTCAGTGGTTGTGGAATTCAAGAAATATCTTCAGGTTGAAGAAGCACTGAAAAGGGTGAAGAGGCTGGTCATTTGGCATGGAAGAATCAACTGGAGTCTCATTAGGCTCAGGTTGGTCTGCTTGAACTCCAATGAAATAATCAGGATCAGATACAGCTTCAAGTAGTTCGGATGTCTCGTTTATATCCTGGCTTTGTTCAACGTTGTTACTTGTGTCTAAAACCTGAACATGGCCTTGCTCTTTTTCGGCAAAATCTGCATCAGTGAATTTGTTACAATTTAGCGGATAAATTCCGGTGCATTTAAAACCACTCACTGCAATCGCTCCTGTTTGGTTTCTCAGGTAAACATTACCAAGCCTCTCAGCAATGTCTTTTATGTCGATTCCTGCGCCAGTTTTCAATAACCGTCAAATTTCTTCACTGTAATAAGTTTTCAAGGGTCCCAAAAAAGTGTGATCCAGAGGCTGGAGACGATGGGTTGTCTTTGAAGGTAAACATACAAGGCTGATATGATTTTCTTTTACTTTTTCGATGACTTCCATATTACGTGTGTGAGAGTAATGCCCATCTAGGATGAACATGGTGGGAGATTCAGCTGATGGCCTAGTATGCTGGATAAAGTGAACTAGCCACTAGGTAAACAAGTGACTTTGAATCCAACCTGACGTATGGCATCTTCCCAATTATCCTGGTGGCGCTCCTTTTATCAATCTTGGAGACCAATTTTTTCGAGGGAATATCAACATGGGTGGCACGTAATCTCCTCCTGCTTCCATGCACGCTACAATAGTAACCAACGTTCCTCTTTCGGCTGCAGTAAGAGCTCCAATCTGCTTTTTTCCTTTCATTCCAACAACCAGTGGGTGCTTGCGTTGCACTGTGCTGAGTCCGGTTTCATCTACATTGAAAATTCTATTGGGAGGATTTTGGTGCTTTTCATATTCGGCGTCTAATGTGTCAAAATTTTTTTTCACAGATTTTTTATTGAAGCCTAGGGCACGACCCCTAGATGTTGCTTCTGGTTTTCTAATGGAAATACTTGCTTCTGGTTCTCTAATAGAAATGCTGGATCTGTGCCTATTCATAAAATGATCAAACCAAGCTCTTCCAGCAGAGGTGGAGTCCTCGAGGACGTCCTTGGCCTCGAGGACGTCCTCGAGGACACATTTTGAAGTCCTTGGCCTTGGCCTCGAAGCCTCAAGTCCTTGGCCTTGGCCTCGAAGCCTTAGGTCCTCGAAAATTGCCCTGTCCTCGGCTCGAGGACAGCACTATTTTTGAACAGTTGAAATTTTGTTGAAAACGCTAGAAACCTCGCAGAAAATTTGTAAATACCTTTTTTATTTTGCGCAATTGGAACGTAGGCTTAGCCAAGCGGGCCTCCCCCCCCAATTGAAATTTCATCAATGACAAAAATGTGACAAAAAAGCCTATTGTTTCTTCAGTTTCAGTTTCTTTTTAGCGTTTTTCGTTTACACCAGTAGCAAACAACAATACTGAAGACCAAGGGTCCCGAGACCCCCGAAAATCAATTTTTGCCAGCCATTTTAAACGTAAATCTGGAAGAAATGGATAGTTTTCATCCTAAAAGTTGCTATCTCAGGATCACATCTAGCCTTTTTATGAACGTAATGCATTAACCAAGGCCGGATTTACCACATTATGGCGCAGTACCAGCTTAGGGCTCTGCGCTCAAATCTTAAGACTTTTTATGGTCTTCACCTACATTTGGCAGAAAGATGTTGCGAAAATCTCCAAAGTGCCAGGGGCCCAGCGCGATGGAAATTCGGATCGGCAATAACATGGCCAGTAGCGTAGCTGGGGGCGGGGGGGGGGGGCTATATCCCCCCCATTGGCCTGTTAACCAAAATGCAGAATAAGAAAAACACCACGTTTTTAGCTCTTCTGAGACTGTCTTTTGCTCTGGAATTGACTAAAAAGTGATTTAAGGCATTTTTTGAAACATACATTCAGAGGGGGGGGGCTAATTTGTCAAAAATTAAAGTCACCAATCAATGAAAACTTTAGAAAATACCCAAAAATAAGCAATCAAATTTGATCGCTAGTGCAAAAACGCCAAACATAGATTTTATCAACAAATATATTATAAACTCTTATTTATTATATATATTATAACAGGAATAAAGATGGGGGGTGGCTACTCAGTGTTAGTTAATTGCCAATCACTTCTCTCAAATATCTTTCCATTAGCCCCTCCCCCCCGATTATTTTTCTTTATAAAATACAGACGAAATAGATTACTTCGTGTGAGTTTTGTTTAATAATAGGATTTTATGATTTACCTGCATGTAAACAAGAGAACTGCAATGTTATCATTAGCCACTTCCCTCATAGCGCGATAATGCAACCAGTTGAATCATGTTGCGCTGCCAATTTCTATGCCCCGTTTTAAAAGCATTATTTTTTATTAAAATAGCTCTAAAATTAAGTTATATTTGCAAAAAAATGCAACATTTTCAAGCGCTGGGGGCTCCGCCCCCAAACCCCCGTGCCTCCGGCGGCTGGGGGTTTGTTCCCAGACCCCAAAACAGCCCCCCCCCCATTGCGAATTTCTGGCTGCGCGCCTGACACATGGTTAGTAAGCGAAACTACCCATCTATTGCACCATTTTTCAATAACAATTCATAAATTCACTTCCACCTCGCCAGTTTTTACGCACAAAATACTTTTTTAAAAAATTAGCCATGGAAAATGCTGATTGAACAAATTGTTGAACTTCAGTAAAGGGAGCCTGGGCCGCCTGGCCTAACATGCACTTCTATAACTGGCTATTTTCATGACAAAACAAAAATCTCTAAGGAAAATCTTCGAGTGGGTTTTCATTTACTGCTAAAATGTTGCACGAGTCAATGCACCTTACTTCCCCCTACCTGGAGCAAATCACGTACAATTAAACTTTAACTCCAAAATGCAAGATGTTAAACGTGTTTTGAACTTAAATTGCAACTAGAAGGAGGATTAAACAATTTAATTTTTCTAATTGGCTTTCAAATGTCAAAAATCTAGTGCTTTATAATGATTCTAAACATGTGCAAAGTGTGATTCAATGGCATTAAAATAGCTTTTTTCACCAAAAAATTACAAAAAATCGCCCAACAGCTGGGGGCTTCGCCCCCAGGCCCCCGTCTGTGATACGTTTGAGTTACACTGGCTTTCTCAAAACGTCTCCAAAGTTACGTATTTGCACTTTTCAACTATATTAGTTGAGGCTCTCTCCCTTTGCAAAATCCTGGTTAAGTGAAAAGCAGGCAAATTTTTGATGACGTCATTGCATGTGATTTGTGGTTTAGGCCTCCCCAATCAAAAATTCTGGCTACACCTTTAAATCGGAGATTGCCTGGAAAACTTTTTTGAAGACCTTTTTTTTTGGAGAACACTTGCGGCTGTGTCCTTGGTCCTTGGCCTTGGCCTCGAGCATTCCTGTCCTTGGCCTCGAGAGATTCTGTCCTCGGAAAGGCTGTCCTTGGCCTTGGCCTCGGATTTTTTTTTGTGTCCTTGGCCTTGGCCTCGAGCCTTGTGTCCTCGACTCTACCTCTGTCTTCTAGCAATTGCATTATTTTTGAATGGATGCTTAATGCAATTTTTTTCAGCTAAAGCAAAAGCCATCTCTTGCGCATCTTTTCGCGTAAGACCAAAATAACGAGATTCCATCACCATGCAGTATTCAACTAGTTTCTTTTTTAATGCTGCTGGAAAAATTGGTTTCCGTCCTCATACTTCATTTGCCAAATTTAGTGGATCGGATCCACTTAAACTTTTCTTCACCTTGCTCGCTAGTGTTGATTTAGGGATGTTAAAACACCGAGCTGCTTCGCGGAGAGTTTTTTGTTTTTTGCAAACTGCTTTGATGGCACTTTCCATGTACTCTGGAAGCCCTTGTTGTCTAACATTTTTGCTTACTGGACCAAGCTTTGTTCGTAGTATAGGCCTATTCTAAAACATGATTTGTGATTAGTAAGCTAGTGCAGTGCTTGTTCACCAACAGAGCACCTCAGCAATAACACAGCAATCTTACTTCAGTAAGGAAGAAAAACTGAGTCAAATAGGTTGTTTTAGGAACAATATAGCCTATAAAAACGGCTTCTGTACCAGCAATTGCAAATATCGGCACTGTTCTTTAACTCCAACCGAATTCGTCATCATCATTTGCATATAAAACCGATGGTGTTAATATGGGACAGGCTAAACACAGGTGATTATAATGTGGGATAGCCTGTACCATATTACAACCTAAAAGCCATTTTGAAAAAAATACATTTTGACATTAAATTTAGAAACAGTTGTCTAATTTCCACCAGTTGTGGTGCACTTGCAAACTATGGACTAGTCTAAAGCGCATCCACAAATGTCTCTACTTATCTATTTTGTATGCTACGTTGCATAGAAACTTACCTTTGAAATACTTTTGAGTAGCCCAAAACAAGAAACCTCTTCTCACTTCACTAAAAAAGAACTAGTTTCTCTCAAAACAACACGAGGTGATAAAATGATGCATAAATTTAAGACTTATTGCATCATAGTTTCTTTTATTGCATCAACTAACAAGCTTCACTAAAGCCATTATCGAGGCCAAGCTTGGCTTTACTCGCCCGCGTGACACTGCCTGTCAAATCTCTCAGTGACTTACGTGTAGCACGAGATCTTCTAGAAGCAGCAACGGACGAGCCCCGCTCAGAACAGGAAATGAGCTTTTGCTCTGCCTCAACTCTGGCTTCTTCCAAACGCAATTTTGCTAACGTTTCAGCCTTCTCCGCGCGATCCTCAGCTTCGGCTAACATCTTAGCCTCTCCTGCTTCAGCCAACTCGGCGGCCACTTTTAATTCTGCTAGTTTTTGATCTAGATCAATATGACGCGCAAGTTTACTAGAAGTACTGGTGCTCTCCGCAGTTTGAGACGCGCTGTCAGAGGCCTCGACTTCATCATGAAAACGTTTGTATTGTCGCATGTAGCATTCATCGTAAGAGAAGTAACAATTTTCGTACACTTCTACGATGCGATCAGTTAATTGATCTAACGAACTAAATTTCGTAAGCTGTTGTAAGTTGGCGTGATATTTATTGTATGCCATTCTTAGAGCGTCAAATTTAGAAGAAACTTCCTCAGATTTTTCCTGCGATTTACAGCGCTCGAATTGTTTAGATAGCGTAGTAAGGTCAACAATCAAAGTTCGGTGCATGGTGAGGAGCTTTCGAGGGATATTTCCCTTGTCCGAAATTAAACCGTCGGCGCCACCAGTACCACCACCCACAGCCAAGTCCACAGGATCTCCCACCCGGGCGTCGCTAGCATTACAAACGAGTGAAGCGGGTTTCGTTTCCTAAGGCGACTTAATTTTGTTATCCCTGCTACAGCCGGCATCATTATTCTCTACAGTAGGTTCACGTTGTGTATCCTCGCTGCCGTTGGCAACTTTTCCCACTGAACTCATTTTATGTTAGGGGATAAAGGATAAAGTAAAAAGATAATAAACACAATAATACAGTAAAGTTAAATAAAAATAAATAAACGTTCTTTCCTATTATTGAGTTCCGGATGTTGGTGGTTTAGTGAATTGATTAAATCTTCAATATGAATGGGATTCTTGACAATGAAAAATAGACTTGTTGGTTGATGGTAAATTCAACAGAAAGATGGACCAAAATCGACAAAACCAACGGAAAGACCAAAAGATAGAACCACGTGGGTCAGACAAAAGCAAAGTTCCTGCAATCGCTATAGATATGGACAGGACGAGAAAGATGAACTGCGATTATGGGATCCAGAAAAACTGTCGAAGCCAAACTATCTTCTCTACTGCCAAGAGCAAAAATCAAAGGTCAAATTTTCTTTTTTTTGTTACCAACAGGCAACATTTAACGGTAACCCCGGAGGAGCTCGGGGTCTTCACTTCCTTTCCACTAACGTTCCTGCACTGAACACCAAACACTAAGCTTATCGATATGGTAAAAGTAGAATATATTGGTTTCAGCCAGATTAAGATATGACAAATTCAAAAAAGGAAGCAAAAATTTGACCGATGCTTTCCATACTTCGAAACAAATCAGCAACGGAATTCAACTAAAACGGGATAAAATAAGTGCGGTGTTTCCTGCACTGCCGTCAACTCAAAATGAGCACTACCAATGCTTCACGTGTTCAATGTGGAAAAAAGGTGTGACGTGAACATGACGTAAAGTTGCTTCAAACCAATTTAACAGAATTCTGCGATAGGTGGTGATTTGTGAATTGCAATGGAAGTGGTCAATTACGATAATTAAACGATTGAACTTACAAACGCAAATTCTGAGCAAAATGCAGATTAAGTTAGGAACCGCGTTGAGACAAATTGAGGTAATGCTGAAACAAATGTATTAATCAGTTTGCATATTATGAACATGTAAGATGTAAAAACAATAAAAAACAATGGTGTTACAGACGCCCTCTGTAACTATAGCGTAAAAGATAGTTTTTTTAGGTTACCCCAGCGATTCAAGAATGGGGCCTTCACCGTCCGTGCTGTTTCCACAAATTGAAGTTAAATTCCGGCGGATAGAGGTTTAATGAGAAATTATAATAAAATACACACGGCACGGCAGTAAAATATTTGAAATTCAACCCAGGTAACAAAACAAAGTAACGATGCCGTGTGACAAAAACTTACAAAATAAAACGTCCGATTGCTTCAGATCCCAAAATAAAATGAAAGACTAAAACGCTTGAACTCGGCAAAAAAGCTGCGCGTTGTGCCGGAAATAAGGCGTCGAACAAAACGCGCGATAATTAAAAAACACAATGACGCGCCGACCAACACAGCAAAAATAAGAACCAAATAAAAGAGCCGAGTTCGAAAATTTAGTGGGGCAAATAAATAGATCGGTGCTGTAACAAATGGCTTTAATTTGATCAGAAGAATTAGAGCCAAAAATATACAAACATATTTGAATAACAAACGTTTCGGTTTATTCGTAGACCATTATCAATCTAAACACATAGACTGGTCACTCATATGGCTTCATGTAAATTAATACATACGTGAAACTTAATCCCTGTTATCAACCAGACGAGGAAGCTGGGAAGTAAATCTGGAACGATATAGGAAATGGTGAAGTTAACTAAGGGGCAACTAAAAGGATTAAAACTTACCAAAAAAACGTAGCACTCGAAGAAGAAGAAGACTTACCACTGGCATAACAGAGTAATGAAAACTACAGGGTGATTCAAAAGTCTCCATACACAGAAAATGTTGTTTTTATTTGTATAAAACAATTTCATTAAATGACAGACTCGATGTGGCCACCATTGTTTTGAATACACATCATGATACGCTTAACCCACTCACTGTATAAATATAATTAGAAAATATAAGTAAACAATAAATAATTTATGCCTTTGTATGGAGACTTTTGAATCACCCTGTATATAAGTTTAATTTAGTCTTCTTCGAGAGCTACGTTTTTCGGTAAGTCTTCGAGTGTTATCTTTTCGGTAAATTTTAATCCAATTTAGTTACCCGTTAGGTTAGCTTTTTCATTCCCAATGCGTACCGTTCCAGATTTACTTCCCAGCTCCCTCGTCCGGCTTATAACAGGGATTAAGTTTTAGGTTTGTATTTATGACTAAGTTATATGTAGCTATTTGAGTGACCTGTCGATTAGGGCAGACCATTTTGGGGTCATTTTTTAATTTCAACTTGCATTGGTGTTAGATTTTTGCCTTGAGCCAAAAAATGGGAAATCCTAAATTTTTTTGAATTTGGACCTCTTTTAGATACTGCCCCCGGGGCTTGTTTAAATCGCGCCCCCTCAAATCTTAGAATACACATGAAATTGATATCACTAGTGCTAGATATGGATTGTTGGTACTCATTTTTGCTGTTTTTCAGAAAGGAAGACAATGGTAATCTTTAATTTAGCGTTAGAGTTACTTTTCATGTCCCTGGAACATTGCAACAGAAGTGCTATTTTGCTCATCCCGAAAATTTGCTGTTGGCTCTGCTGGGAGATGAGGACAACAAGGATAGCAGTACTGTACGGTACGTTGGTACGGTACGATACGCCTTAATTTTTGCTAAGAAGTACGGTGCGCTGGTACGGTACGCTTTTTTGTGATGGTACGGGTACGGTACGTTGGTACGGTACGCCTTTTTTGAAATTTCCAAATTTATGACGTTTATTTGCACTTCGATAATCACTTCAGACAAACACAAACATTTGTTTAAAATGAAATGTAGCAGGAAGCTGCGAAGGACCTCTCGGTCATCGAGTCGAGCAGCCACCTTATTATTTTAAATCAATTACTGAGGTTTTGAATTAGTAGAGTTAAAATTTATTAACTTTGAAAAACTTTATCAACCACTATAATATATTGTGATCAATAACTCCTTTTTGGTGCTTGAAAAATTCATTTATATTTTGAGAGTAAATGCTTTTTGTACAGTAGAATTCGGTTGTAACGGCTTCGGCTATAACGTAAATTCGCCTATAACGTTACATTTTTCTTGGTTCCGGCAAAATTCCTATCTTCTGTGTACATTTCAGTTCGTCTATAGCGGCATCGCCTATAACGTAAATTTGGCTGTAACGGCACCCTTTTTCCATCCCCCAGACAATTTTCTTTGCCTATAACGGCACTGTAGGCCATTATCTTTGCCACAAACTGCCAAACTTTATTGCGGGTGTTAATTCTGTGCGTTATTGTTTTTCTTTCCGACTGCGCGATGGCTGGACTTCGTTTTTATGACGCAAGGCCTGGTTGAAAACACTTTATGGCGCAAACTATTTCACACCTCGCACGTCTACATCGGATCTACATCGGATTTTGTGCAAGGTTTTGATTTCTGCACGAGTTTTGCTTAACCTGATTTCTTGTCTTTTATTACAATGTGAACCTAGCGTCATAATAAGCCTTTATGTTGAACAAACAAGTAGTTTTAGGACGGTTTGTGGCAGTTTGGCTATAACGTAAATTCGGCTATAACGGCAGGTTTTAAAAATCCCCCAGAGGTGCCGTTATAAGCAAATTCTACTGTACTTCGTCTTGAATCGATTAAAGGGTAACTGTTTTAGGTCTTGTGGTACCGAGTTCCATATCTTGTCTCCCTGATATTTAAAACTTTTTTGTAATTTTGGAGATTTGTATCTGGGTAGGTAAAGGTTTAATTCGGATGATGCTAAACGAGTGCTTCGTGTGTGTATCGCTTTGACCGGGGCAAAGAATGTGGAAAGACTCGTGGGTAATTTCTTACGCGTGTGCTTATATGCATTAGCTTAGCAACTTCGTATAGATATAAATCATTCAGCTTTAGAATTTGTAGCTTTAAATAGGAAGGTGTAACATGATCGCGCCATTGGGCTCCAGAAATTAGGTTAACAGCTTTATTTTGTAGGGTTGCTAATCTTTTTAAGTTTTGTCAAAAGCATTTCCCCAAACCGTGATTCCGTAGAGCAAATGAGGGTGAATCATTGAATGGTATAAGTTACGTAGTGCTGATTTAGGTAAAATATGACGAAGTTTGCATTGGACTCCTAGTGATCTAGATATTTTTGTAGCAAGCGCATTAATGTGTTCTTCGAAGTTCAATTTATGATCAATTGTAATACCAAGATATTTTACTGTGTCATTAATCTTTATCACTGAGTCATTAAAATATATTGAAATATTTGATATGCGATGATTCTTTTTGGGTGGTATTATTAAGCAGTGAGATTTTTGGGGGTTTACTGTTATTTTGTTGGCTGTTGTCCATTTATGTACAGTAGTTAGTTCTAAATTCATTTTTTCGCTCAACATAGCAGGGGTTACCGCGTTGATGTTTAAGCAAGTATCGTCGGCAAATAATCTTTGGTTTGAATTTAGAGCATGAGGGATATCATTAATATAGATTAGAAATAAAAGAGGACCTAGATTACTTCCCTGTGGCACACCGAATCTGTTTATTAAAGTATCAGATGACGAGTTGTGGTGAGAAACAAATTGAGAGCGATCTGACAAAAACGATTTAAGGAGTTTGTTTGCGACTCCACGAATTCCGTAGTGCTCTAGTTTATAAAGAAGTATTGAATGCGAGACGGTATCAAATGCTTTTTTGAAGTCCAATAGTATTAGGCCGGTGTATTCATGGTTATTTATATGTTCATAGGCTGTCGTGTCGTCAATACATCTAGTATGGCATGAGAGGTTGACTTACCAGCTTGAAATCCGTATTGTGTTTTAGCAAGGATCGAGTGTTTATCAAAAAAAGAAGACAATCGTTTGTGAATTAATTTTTCGATTATTTTAGAAAAACAAGTTAAGATAGAAATTGGTCGATGATTAATCAAATTACTGGGTTTTCCGGTTTTGTACAACGGAATAATTTTGGCTTTTTTACAATTCTGCGGGAATATTCCTAGTCTAAAAGCATTGTCTATAAAATAACACAAAACTGGAGATAGAATATCTGATGCAATACGTAAATAATACGATGAAGAATATCTGATGCAATACGTAAATAATACGGTGATATGTTGTCATGCCCTACTGATTTGCGTAAATTCAAAGAGTTCATTAAATTTTTCACTTCATTTACCCGTGGCGGTTCCATAAATATTGACGATTTTACTTTATTGCGAAGATATAGTTTGTACGTTTCAGGATTGTCAGATTTAAATTTGTCCGCTAGATTTTCCCCAATGTTAGAAAAGTATTTGTTAAATTCTTCCAAAATTGATTGTTTTTCAGATATTTCCTTTTCGTTCACGCAAATTGAAGTAGGCAAATTTGATGATTTCGGAGATTTTCCGGGCAGTATCGTCCGAAGCAGCTCCAATGTTTTTCACGAATTACTTTTGTTTTTTCAAGTTCGTCTGCGTAATAATTTTTTTTCGCAGTTGCTTTAAGTTTTGTTACTTTGTTAGAAAAGATTTTGTATTCCTGTTTCATGGCTTCATTGCCATTTATATAATGTGATTTGTGCATCCGTCTTTTAGTGCGAATTTTTGCATATACATCTTTTGTAATCCATGGCTTGATTTTTAGTTTTTTTTGTTTACGGGATAGTTGTTTCAAAGGTGCATGCTTATCAATGACTTTTTGTATTAAAGAAGTAAAAGCGTCAAAATTTTTGTCAAAATTTGCTTCAGTTAATTCGTTTACGTTCGACAAAAAAATAGTAATGGCGCTACTCAGTTCATCACAGTACAATTTTGCATCGAAATTAGATTTGTCTCTAATGACGTAATTCGTTTCTTGAGTTGGAGCTGAGTTGTATCCAATTACCTTGCAGAATATCACGTAATGATCTGAAAGGCTTTTGTCGCAGCGGATTACGCCTGGTTGTATAACGTGCGCTGCATCGTTGGTTATAATATGATCAATAGTTGTTGAAGTTTTATCTGTTACACGCGTCGGTTTAGTAATTATTGGGACGGATCCACAACTCGTCAAATGATCGATGTACATTGTTGCCGCCGGTGTTCTTTTGTTAGCAGAAATATCGATATTCATATCCCCGAGAACGTAAAAAGTACATTTGCGATTATTTATTTTGTGTATAGAGTTGCTTAAGGCTTCAGAAAATGTTTCAATGCTATTGCTAAGAAGGATTAGGATGACGATAGATGGCGCCTATAGTGAGTTTTTCTGATGGTTTTTCTTTTTGGGTCAAGTTTATCCACAGATCTTCGCAGTCCTTTATATGCATTTCAAGTTCACGATCTAGTTCAAAGTCAAATTTAGATGATATGTAAATAGCAACCCCGCCTGCCTTTGTAGTAGAATCAGCATGAACACATTTGAAATTAGGTATTGAAATGTTAATCAAAGGTTCGCCTTTTAACCGGGTTTCGGATACACACACGATATCAGGGGAAAAAGAAAGGTCAGTTAAAAATTCTTCAAACGTGTCAAAATTTTGAAAGTTATTAATGGACCGTAAATTCACATGCAGTAAGGATAATGTCTTTTCACTGCTTTCAGTTGAATTTCTATCAGAAGGGTCGAGATTTGGAATATCAAAATAGTTGCACTCAGTAATGTTTTGCAATAGCGAATTATACGTCAAATCACTAAGATCACAAGATTCATCAGTTTCATGGTTGGCTGGTCGACTTGCGCCGAGAAATTCTTGCAGCTTCCAATTTTGAATCGGCGCTGCAAACGTGGAAGTAATTGCAAAATTTGCATACTACTATAGGTCATCAGCGAAGTAAACAAACTGTTGGCTACAATAAGCGCACAAAGTTAACACTTCAATCTAGTTGCAACACGTGCTCGTAAGTAAAAAAAACAAAACAATACAGTATAGTAATCGAATAAATTTTGATCTTGATTCATATTAAACCTCTGCAGGATGTGTGAATATCTGCGCTAAAGCAAAGTTACTAGTCCGATGGTTTTTATGGGAAACAAATAATGTTTTATTGTTTACTTCATTATAGTTACCCGACTATGCTCACAATTGTTTTTGGTTTTATAAGTTTACAGGGTTCAGTAGTTTTGCAGTTTCATTTTATAACTCTAATTCGCTAAAATTTGATCAATAAATTTCAACAGTAATCAGCAAGCGTTTAATGACTTAGTTTAAGCTAAAATACCAAACTTAATCCGAACGACAAGAAACCATGGTCGAATAATGAGAAATAAATTTAACCTTTTATCGAGCAGTATAATCTTAAATAGGTCTCGCCTAAACCTTCCAAGCCTTGAAATACGGTTGTGTTACGAAGCTATGTGTTACCACCTAAAGATTGCACTACTACAATACGAGCAATTAGTTTACAGTATAAAAAGCTGTGAGAAATACTTTTTTAATGTTGTAAATGCACAATTTTCAAATTATCACATGGTCTCAAGATTGTTTTGAATTATCAAACTTTTCATCAGTCTCAATAAGATCAACTTGTTTATCGTCAATGAATAGCGTATAGTTACCGTTTAAAGCTTTCCAAAAAGCTTTTTGCTTCTTCTTCTTTGCTTCTTTGAACTGTGGCAGCAAAAGTTTCCGTTGTTGTGGAAATTTATGTGGTAGGTGTTCAGTGATGTAGACGGTTGGATTGTTGGAGTTGTCTTCTTTTAGTTGATTATTGTAATCTTTTAAATTTTTTGCATTTTTGAAGATTTCGTTTTTGTCGCTCATGGTGAGGAGTTTAACAATAATTGGCCTATGAACTGTTTTGCCGTTCCTCTTGACAGGATGTTGCGGCAACCTGTGAATATCAACATATTCCACATCATTTGGATCGCCAATTTATTAAGGCCATTCTGTAGAAATTGTTCAAATTTTTCGATAGTTCTGTCTCTTTTTTGCCATGCATTGTCACTGTCTTCTTTCACGCCATGAACCAAAATATTTAGTCGTTTATCATACGCAGAGGTGGAGTCGAGGACACAAGGCTCGAGGCCAAGGCCAAGGACACAAAAAAAATGCGAGGCCAAGGACAGCCTTTCCGAGGACAGACACTCTCGAGGCCAAGGACAGGAATGCTCGAAGCCAAGGCCAAGGACCAAGGACACAAAGCGCAAGTGCTCTCCAAAAAAAAAAAAAATGTCTTCACAAAAATTTTTCAGGCGATCTCCAAAAAAAAAAAAAAAAAAAAGGTCTTCACAAAAATTTTTCAAGCGATCTCCACGAAAAAACGTTTTCCAAAAAATTTTTCAACCGCTCCACAAAATTTTAACTTTCCAAAAAATAGTGCTGTCCTCGAGCCGAGGACAGGCCAATTTTCGAGGACTTGAGGCCTCGAGACCAAGGCCAAGGACTTGACCTTTGAGGCCAAGGCCAAGGACTTCAAAATCTGTCCTCGAGGACGTCCTCGAGGCCAAGGACGTCCTCGAGGACTCCACCTCTGATCATACGACTCTTGCATTACCTTAGCATTTTCATAATTTAGTTTGAAAGTTTCAAGGAAGACAATTCTTTCCTTCAGTTCTTCAATACTGGCAGCTTCAGCTTTAGATATTTTCAGTTTGTCAATTTCTTCGCATTTGGTTTCAAATTCTAATTCTAACGAATCTAAACGGAAGCTGACATTGTCCAGTTTTTTGTCAATATTGCTTATTCTTACATCAATATTTTTCATATTGTAGTCTATTTTATCCAATCTTTTAATAATCTCCTCTAACTTGTCTTCTAATGTCATTTTCAGCTTGGCTTTTAACGATTTGCAGCAGAGTTTGTTGATTTTGCGCTGACTCGCGATGACCTACTTAACTGTTGTTTTTCAAAGAGATGTTGCGACTAGCATTGCAAACGCAGAATGACTGGCATTGCAAATGCAGAACGCAGAAATGGTACGGGTTCAGTACGTTGGTACGTTGTTTGAATTAAAAATCCCAGACTTTTCGCCCATTGCGCCGGCTTTTTGTATGCAGAGGCAAAAGACAGCTGAAGCTGACGCTAAATGTGTGAATTGAGATCGCTGATTTGTAGGCTAGAGATTTCAAAGTCAGTTAAAGTTGCAAGTAGTAAAAAGCAAGGATGGCAGGACGGTACATACGCCTCACTTTTTGCTAAGAAGTACGGTACGCTGGTACGGTACGTCTTTTTTGTAATGGTACGGGTACGGTATGTTGGTATCAAGCAATTTATTAAGCAACCACTTCAACTAACTAAATCATACGCAGTCTGTGGAGTGTGCTGTGAAGTTGACAACAACAACAGATGGACGAATTGCTGGCTCAAAAAGGCAACTGCGTGCTATTGCAGGAAAAGCAATGGATCGAAAAAATACCTCGTCACAAGAAAACCTGCTCATGCCAGTCAATAAAATCAAAGCTGACATTGCTATTTGCATTGCATTAACTGTATTTTTTCTGCAATACATCATTTTCATTTCATACAAACAGTTGTAGTAAAACTTGAAAGAAAATGTTAAAAATTTAATGCGCTTGTGAAAAACTTGAGTTGTTAGAAAAATTTAGAACATTAAAAGTAACTTTAATGCTAAATTAAAGATTACCATTGTCTTCCTCCCTGAAAAATAACAAAAATGAGTACCAGCAATGCATATCTAGCACTAGTGATACCAATTTCATGAGTATTCTAAGATTTGAGGGGGCGCGATTCAAACAAGCCCCAGGGGCAGTATCTAAAAGAGGTCCAAATTCAAAAAATTTAGAATTTCCCATTTTTTTGGCTCAAGGCAAAAATCTAACACCAATGCAAGATGAAATTAAAAAGTGACCCCAAAATGGTCTGCCCTACTGTCTATGTTTTTCTATTGATAATGGTTTAAAAAATCACCGAAACGTTCGTAGTTCAAATATGTTTCATATATTTTTGGCTCTAATTTTTATGAGCAAACTTAGGGCTAAACCCATATTTTCTGCTTCCTAAATGGTTTAAAGTTTGGCAGTGTTACTTGCTTAATTAGTAGCAGACAGTTGCAAGGGGCATAACACACTGACTGTAGCTTAAAATGGCAGTTACTGTTGTGAGTGTGACAGTAATCAAAAACAAAACAATTGTTGATTTTATGATTTACTATGACACATCCCAAGCATGCATCGTCAATTTCACAGAATTTTGCAATGCTTTCAAAGCCAACCTTTCTAATTTGGGAAAGCTTTATTTGTGCTTTTTGATCAATGTCCTGAACGTAAATCATTTTCATGCCTTTTCTGTAATGAAGTTTTGTCTTAGCTGCATTGCTAAGGATTCAAAAGAATTAAGCACTACTGTTTCCACTGGCTGTTTCCAAAATCCTGTTCCATAATGTGTTTGAAAAAAAATCCATGCTGTGCTTTTTCAAACCATCTGTAGTTTCTGTCAAACTTCTCTTCGAAGCTAAAATTAGATTGCTCAAAATGGTGGAACACAATGCATACAGTTTCTTCTGTAATTGTCTTGTCAATAATTTTTGCCACCATATTGTCGAACAATTTTTTATCCAATTTTTTCTGAAGTGAACCATCATCTTTGAAATGAATTCAACGTAAAGACTGATTTTCATTGTTGAAAACTGTAGAATGTTCATTTGATCTTTGCTTCAATGACTATCAAGAAGAACAATAAACACATACTTGTAACGGACTTGCTCTTTGACTTTTCCTATAGAAAACTTTTCCAAACTTAAGTTTTGCCTATTTTTTCTTGACAAACAATAGCAATTTACTAAAGGAGAACGAGAACAATTACGTTTCAACCATTTGTCGTCAACTGTGCTGCACAACTCCTCTTTGTTTTTCCTTTCAGAAGAGCAGATAACCCTAGAAAATGCTTTTCTAGATTCCACGCAGTTAATGTTGTCTACTAAAGGAAATTTGTGCAATAAAATGTTAAAGGTGCACTTTCAAAAAGACTTTACTTTCTGCATCAGATGCTTCATCCTCGTCAATACCATCTTCCTTTTCTTCCAGCAAAAATTTACTGAGCATCGCTAATTGGTGTTTCTTTAGCAGAGATGGGCAGTAGCGCGATACAAGTATCAGCAATATGTATTGCGCGTTACTTATGCATCGATATCGATATTAAATTTACATTGATCAGATGAGTCGCTCCCCGGTATCGAATATTGTTTTTTCACCGTATAGCCGATACAAAAGCATCGGCACATTTTTTCTCTAAAGGCACTTAGCACCAGCTTAATGCAGCCAGTCTGGAATATGCATAACGCGAAAAGTACTATGATTGTTTGTTTTTTTTCAAACTCGAAAAAAAGTCAAGTTTGTTAATTTTATTCACCAAAAAATTTTATCTACAACTGAGTGAGAATAAATTGTTCCGTATCCTTGCAATTTATCAACAATACTAACTTCAGGAATAAAATGAAGAAAACAGAAGTTTAATTTGTTGTATTGTCACGTAGTTTATTAGTTGGTCTATTTCCGTTCCGATCAAACAGGTCACCGTGTTGTCAACAGTTCAACACCAGCATTGCATTTTTTTAAAAAAAAGACTCGACTTACCGGACAATATCACTTGGAGATACGCCTCGCTAACTCGTTACACGCTCCGGCGTATGTTACCAAGTCCCGAGTATGATAAAAATCTGTTTTTAATTATGGAAAAAAATATTGACTTTCATTCAAATGTTTTGTCATTCGTTCCTCACTTAGTAGGATGCCACAATGTGGCTGCACACTACAGTATATAATTTAAGTTTATTAATTACTATGTAAGAAATATAATCAATTATTTATTGCTAAGTCAAAACTTATCGATGTTTGTTTGTTTGCGTTTAATAGTGTACGCAAATATTAAATTCATCCAAAGTTGTAAGCTGGGCCGGGCTTTTTGGGTCTGGCCAGGTTAGGGCCTAAAGTTGACAAAAATTACGGGCTTAATTCGGGCCTGAGACGTGCTTTTTGTCTTAGAGGCACAGAAATATAATCAAAATAACTCGGCAACATTGCTAAATTTTTCAGATTTAACTTTCGGGTTTTTGGGGCATGATTTGGGGTTCAAATTAGTTTTCGGGCTCGGGCCGACATCTCAATGCTGCATTTCCAGATTATGTAGTGACGAAATCCCTGCATGTTTTGCGTAAAGGTGCTTTCTTGTACATATTCTGTGTTCTTAAAGTTTTGTCTTCAGGCTTGCTGTAATTTCTGTGTTTGTAGAATTTTGTCTTCAGGCTTGCCACAACCAATTCAAATGTAAATCAGAGTTGTAAACGGGCCGACAAGTTCAGGCCCGAACCCGAAACTATAAGCCCGAACCCGAAAACTAATTCGAACCCCAAATCATGCCCGAAAAAACCCGAAAGTTAAGTTAGGTCTGAAAAATTTGGCAATGTTGCCAATTTATTTTGATTATATTTTTGTGCACCTAAGACAAAAAGTACGTCTCAGGCCCGAATTAAGCCCGAAATTTTTGTCAACGTTAAGCCCGAACCCGGCCCGACTTACAACTCTGATGTAAATCAATTATGTAGGCCTATCTTTATTTGTTTATTGTAAAACAAAAAGTGATTGTAAAATAACCAAACTAAGAGATACAATATGATAAACAGTTTGAATCAATTTGACGAAACCCTCTTATTTGCTACATTTCCATTTAAATGATTAATTAAACTATTCTTTGTCTATTCTACAGTCTTTTTTTTTTATAAACAAATGATATTGATAATGCAATTTTAAGAGAAGCATTAAAATTGATAACCACTTTGGTATTGTCTCTATTGCATTCGCCAAGTTTTTTTTAACTACCGTATTTCTTTGAATATAAACTGTCATTGATTGGTAGCCGCCCTCGATTAGAAGCCGCACAAAAAGGGGAAAAAAAAAAAGAAGCCGCCCTTGTTTTGAAGCCGCATAAAGAGCAGGTGCCAGTCGATAGGCGTAGAAACTAATAGTTATCCTGTTAAATAACGCATTTAAAAGCGCCATGTGCAAGCAAACGCATCTGTTAATGAGTACGGAATTCACACAGCAGGATACCCATTAGTGTTTTAAATTGCTACAGTAGGATATTTACACGCAGTTGCAAATTTTAAATATTTTTGTCTGGAAGAAGTTTGTTCAGCTCTTTTAATAATATGACGGCAAAAAATAATAAAAGCCGCCCTTGAATAGAAATCGCTCAAAATGACCACAAAAATAAACAGAAGCCGCGGTTTTTATTCAAAGAAATACGGAATGTGATTTTTTTGTTTTTCGGAAAAGTATTTTCAAAGTATTTTAAAATGTATTTAAATACATTGTTATAGTATTTGTATTTTGTATTTTCCAGTATTGCCGGAAAGTATTTGTATTTAATTACTTTATAGCCACTGTATTTTACATTTGCATTTAAATACATTTGGATTGTATTTTGCCCAAGTCTGTTATTTACGCACGGAAATACGCGTGATATAGCTTTGTCTACGTAAATGGGAAAAAAAAGCAAACCTAGGCAATTATAATGATACGCGAATTTACACTAGTAAATGCCAGAGGTGGAGTCGAATACATAAGGCTCGAGGCCAAGGCCAAGGATACAAAAATAAATTCCGAGGCCAAGGCAAAGGACCGACTTTTCGAGGACAGACCCTCTCGAGGCCAAGCACCAACGACACAACGCGCAAGTGTTCTCAAAAAAAAAGTTCTTCGCGCAGAAAATCCCAAATTTCCCGTAAACTTTCAGACGAAGAAAAAAAAAAGTCATGGCCATCACCGTTTTCAACAAATCAAAAAATAGTGCTGTCCGAGGACAGGACAGTTTCGAGGGCTTAGAGACTTCGAGACCAAGGACTTCAAAATGCGTCTTCGAGGTCAAGGGCGTCCTCAAGGACTCCACCTCTGGTAAATGTGCTTGATCGATAAAATGGCCTAAAAGTTATCAACCAATAAGACAATAATGTGGAAACAATTATGCTTCAACGATGTCATGTGACATGTTCTGTCCGTTCTGTATAGAATTTTCCATCTTACTTGTGAGGGGACGATTCAACCAAGTTTAAAAAACTTGAAGGCGCCTCGCCCAAATAAGTTAAGATAAAAGCTCTAAATTTATATAAAATTAGTTTTTTGCTTTTTTCCCTTTAGCAAATGAATGCCAACAAGTTTTGCTTACATTACGTGGAAAGAAAATCAACAGAACGCCTGTTTCAAAATATTTAGGAACCTATTGATTAAAAGCTTAGGTTTGATGTTCATAAACTTGTTCGCAAAAAATTGTCAAAAATTTGTATATTGTTATTCGACATTACATCTGTCAGACTACACTTGTAATGTTGTACTATTGCTTAGAGAACTTGCTGTTACAAACGATAAAGTCTTTCTAACCCGGTCTTGCGATATGTGTCAGTTTTCCAAACCGTTTGTCTTTTAAGCTTAATTCATAAATTTTGAATATCAGCTAAGACTTGCCAATCCGAACCGTTTTGTGTTTTCTGCAGGGCAACGATGCTTAGTATTATAGCCAACTTCAATAACGTGTAGGAGAGCTATGCCAAACTCTCCCAATCCCTTATTCCTTCTCACAACTGAGCACTTCATTTTTATGGTTTTTAATGGAATTTATTATTATATTGAATTAAAGAAAAATACAGAAAAAATAAAATAACGAAGTAGTCTCAAAATACGATGCAAGGGCCAATTCAGGGCCTTTCTTCCAATCTATTAGACTGTCCCCTCACAGTCAATAGTCAAATCCATAAACAAGAACGAATGGGAAGGGTAAGGGGTCGCAAAACGCAATTGACCCAAGTTAAGCAGCATTTAACTGGTCTCACCAAAAACTGATACTGTTCACTTCGCTCATTTTTGTCACTACTGAGTTCTCAGCCTCCAAGCCGGTTTAAATAGTTTCAAATAGTAAAAAACACGTGGGATCGCCTATTGTCTAGCATCAAAGGCCAGAAATTAACAATAACTGTCAGCTGCTAGTCTACAGCTGCCAGTCTACACAAATAATGCACAAAAAGAGCACAACGATTTTAAATACAGTCTAATTAGCGTTTTGAAGGTTTTTGAAAATGCGCCTTTGAATATGAGCTAATTAGCAGCTTGTTTTTTAACAAGGGATAATAATTACTTATTAATTTAACTTAAACACCGATTAGACAATGACAAATAATCTTTTCGATTTAAGTCACAAGATTGCGAAATCCAATAATTAGTCAGACACAAATGCACAAACAAAGATTTAAAATTGGGTCTTCAATCATTAGTTGAAAGCGGGGCAGATTATTTTTAATGATTTTAACACTTGTATGATGTAAGTTACTATGGAATTTTAGTATAGGGTTCAACAAACCATGCAATCTATACAGCCATTACAAGTGCTTCAAAATAAAATCATAACAATTATATATTGTAATGTCAGCAAAGTTGAACATATAAATCACAACAGCTTGTATCACAAATTGAGACTTTCAAATTCAAGGATATGTATTATTTAAAAATGACAAAACTTAAGGATCTCGTCCACCACAACAAGCTTTTAAATATATACAATCAATATTTTACAACAACTGAATCTCGAACATCTCAATTATTGTTACCAGAAAAATGTATTAAATCAAGTTTAATAGCTCAACTAAAGAAGCAAAAAACTTTTTTGCCAACGTTTCGATAGGCTATTATTAGGGCATGTATTATATTTATGTTTGTCAGGGCGATAATGCGAAGACAAAAACAACGTACGTAGTGAGAGAATCACGTGACAAAAGGAAGCATACTGTTACACTTTTTTTGTAAGAACAATTTTATAAGAATAGCCAACAATGCCCATTTTTGCTCAAAATTCAAGAACAAATTAAGAACATTGCCAGCCTCAGCCACAAAAAATAATGTTAATATTAATCGAAAACGAATATATTTCAAATCAAAAACGAAACTAAATTCTGTACTAAATCATAAAAAGATTTGCGTGATTTTTGGTATTTACAAGCAAAATTGCAACAATTCTGAGACAGTTGCACATTGCGCAGGCAACTAAAAATTTTTTTGGCTCTCGTTCAAATAAAAACGCGCGCCTTTCAGTTTCGCAATTTTCGATGCTGCAAAAGCAGCAAAAAAAGCGTTTACTCAAACCAATTGCTCAAACAGACAGAGCTTTACGAATAAAACAGTTTTACAAAATGGTCGCCATATTTGACATCAATGCTCTCAAAATTTAATAATAAATGACAGAGGAGAAGTCGTGGACCCAATGTTCGAGGCCAAGGACTCAAAAAAAAAAAAATTCCGAGGCCAATAAATGGTCGAGGCCAAGGACCAAGGACACGATTTTTTTAAAGATTATGGTCGACAAATTTTTCATTATTTTTAAACGCGAAAGTGTTGAAGACATTGCATTTCGTTAAGTTTTTGATGATAATTCGAAAATAGTTGTTTCTAAAAATAACGAATTTTATTTCAAAGTTTTACGCTTTAGCAGCAACGTTGATGACATTCCGTAGCGGTATTGCGGTAATAAAATAATTAGGGCCATACATAACATGTGAATGAGCATAACTATATTCTGAAACTGGAAATGGTCAATTTCAAGGCCTTTCTACATCAATTAAGGCCCCAGTGCTATCTTCTTTTGGTAACTTAAAACGAAATGCTATGGACAACGCAGTAGCGTAGCCAGCGTGGAGGGGGCTATAGACCCTCATCGGCCTGCCGACCAAAATGCAGAATAAGGAAAATGTCACGTTTTTTAGCACTTTTGATGCTTGTGTTTGTACTGGAATAGACCCAAACATGATTTAAAGAATATTTTGAACCGTTCATTTAGGGGGGGTTAATATATCAAAAATAAAACTCATACAAAACTTGAAAAATGGTTGAAAATCGGTTTTCGAATTTAATCACTTATTGCAAAATACTTAACATGACTTTTATTAAAAAATTGATTAACTCAGGAATAGGGGGGGGGGGGGGGCTATTCAGTATTAGCTATTTACCAATCACTTCTCTTAAGCTTCCTTTTATTAGCCATTCTGGTTACATCTTTATCTTTAAAATATCATTTTTGCCAAAAAAATACAAAATTTTCAAGCGCTCCAAGACCTCGGTGCTTTGGCGACTCAGGGCTTTGCTCCCAGATCCCAACTGCCTACGGCGGCTGTGGGCTCCGCCCTTAGACTCCCGTAACAACACCCCTCCATTGTAGATTTTTCGCTACACGCCTGGCACTAAGTACAAGGCTGTATGAAGTAGGGAGACCATGACTCAGTAAGCGTCACGCTCTTTTATGGTTTCCCTGTATACCAGAGGTGGGCAAAGCGCAATTAAAAGCGCAAAGTGCAACTTCCGCAACCTCCGCAATTGCGTAAGTTGCGTTGCGCTTTAATTTTTTATTTTGAAACATTGCGGAAGTTGCGTTGCGAAATAAAGCCTTTAAAATTTGTTGCGCTGTAATTGCGTTGCGCTTTCAAAATTTTTTTCGGTTAAAAGCGCATTTCTATACATTGAACTTAATTTTGCTCTATTTCCATCGTAAGATTAATAAATTTCGGGCTTATTTAGCAAATTATTTACTGTTTTTTAGTCTGAAATTGCAAAAAACGCAGTATTTGCGTTGTGTTGTGAAATTTCGATTGCGGAAGTTAGGTTGCGCTTTAACGAGGTACGAAAATACCGTTCCGCAATTGCGGAATTGCGTTGCGCTTCAACTGAATCAAAAAGTTCATTGCGGAAGTTGCGCTGCGCTTCAGAAAGCAAAAAAATTAAATTGCCCATTTTGCGCTGCGCTTTTGCTGGTTGAAAAGATCGTTGCGCTTTGTTGCGTTGCGCTTTTGATATAATGTTATTTGTGCCCACCTCTGCTCTATACCATACTGCGATTGTTTACTACTGTAATCCAATTGAGAATTTTTCTTGTTTGCATGTACAGTAGGCTATGCTGGTGCATGAATTAACTGACTGACTGCCAAAACAAAATATTTAATAATTTGACAATACGCTGGTCTTAATAAATGTATCGATAAAGTATCGTTAACTTGTATCGGTGATACTGTATCGATATCGGTATCGAATTAAGCAAAATTGAGATTATTGCTTAACTAAAATTTAGAATATCACGCCCGTCTCTGCATAACACATTACACCCCACCAGTTTGCTAGCCCATCTCATGTAGGATGTACTAATCGTATTGCCATATTATCAGTGCGAGGTGCTTGGGTACTTTTGTGGTGTCTTGTGGTGCTCCGCACTCTCCTGTTCTTTCTTTTTTTTCCAATACTCTTTTCGCTCCGTCCCCGCTCTAGAGACCGTCATTTCTTTCCTTTTTTTTGTGGTAGTAAATACAGACGAGTTTTCTCGCACGTGTTTCTTTTTTTCGTTTTCGTTTGCTGTCTGAAGTAGAGATGGTGCGGATAACAAAAAATGCATCCGCATGCTGCGCTGCGTCTGCAAACTTTGTCCGCATGCTGCACCTCACCGCATTCTAACACAACTAAGTTCACGCTGCACCGCGCCGCACCGCAAGTTAAATATCTTTTAAATTTTCACTAACATCAGAAAAAAATTAGCTCTCTAGCTTATAACATATAAAAAAATTGATTTTTGGGGTATTATTTTGGAGAGTTTTCAAAAGAGTTGCTCTCTCAAACCATGTCAAAATATTTGCTTTTTAAACATCTGCCGGAATAAAAAAAAGTAATGCCCTAGCCTGAGTTGTTCAAAAAGCTAATTTCTGGGGAGTCCATTTGGGGGCCCCTGGGGGGTGTTGGTACCTCCATACTATGTCAAACTATTTGTTGCTTAAATATCTACCAATATAAACAAAAAACTATCACCCTAGCTTGAGCAATTAAAAAAATTAGTTTTTTAGGGCCCCATTTTGGGGGGGTTCTGGGGAGACGCCTCAAAAAAATTCAGGAGACAAAATAGCATTTGCAGCCCAACAAATTTACACAAAAATTAGATATAGATGTTGCGTGGTTTAGGAGAAGAAGAGTGCACAAAATTTAGAAAGCAAAAAATGAAAAAAGAAAAAAAACTCAATGCGGCTAAAAGTGTAGGTAGAATGACAGAGTATCTTACGACATATAACCATGTGAAATATTTTTTGCCGTACTTCAGCCGTTTTTGAATAAGACCGCTTTTTATACCAAACTTTTGAAGTAGTTTTCAGGTCCTAAACCTGAAGTTACGGGACTCTTTGCCTTGAAATTTGGCACGCACAAATAGCTTATGAATCTCAAACTGCTGTCAAAATTTCATGCAGCTAGACCAAACCATTATCGAGTTATAAGTAAAAGTCTGACACTTTGCACTCGTTAATTTTGAAAATGGCCGAGTAAAAACTAAAAAACATGCGACGTGAGATCAACGTTTCAATTATAGGCTTTCAGGTTTAATCTGCCTTGTGTGTGCTGGCTATCAGTTTTTCTGCACCATGTTTTGGCAATCAAAAACAATCTACCCAGAACCAGTCTGCCTGATGATTTCATGCAACTACTGTACTAATCCTGAACCAGTAGCTCAAATAATGATATATAAGGTATCACGTGCTCTGCATGCTGTCACAAGTTACTACACTTGTATGAAACTACCCTATGTAGTATAACCTTTGCCGTTTACATGTGTGTTGGATTGTGGAATAAATTTTGCTACTACGTATATGAGATAGGCTCCAGACATAGGACCGAAAGCCTAATTCTTGATGCCATGACCTGTTGACGAATAGGCTACACTGAACTAACTCTTTCACTCTGAAATGCAAGCGCATGTGTAGTAGAAACTGTTGTCTAGCCTTGGGCTTGTACCAATACCATAGGCATAAGCCTAGCCTACTGCGTAAAGGGAGGGTGTGTCGCTAGGCTTTGTTTTGTGCCTCTACTCTGATGATTGTTTCCAACAAATGTTTCTTCTACTTTTGTCTGCCTTTGTTTCATCTTCTCACCGACAGGGGTGCCGAAACCCAGGGGGGGTGGGGAAATAAATCCTCCCAATTTGACTGTATCTCCCCCAATAATTTGAGTATAGTCTGCACCTGCATCCCCCCAATAATTTGACTTTGGTGTGCATTTGAGCGCAGGTCTCCACTAGAATTTGGGGAACAAAGTTTTCTTTCTTTAGGTGAAGACCTATTTTTGGTCTTCACTTAATTTGCTCACCTGAAAAAAATCGTGGTCAAGGTTCATCCCCCCCAAAGTTGAAAATAGGGCAAAATTGGGGTAAAATTGCAAGTTATCCCCCCCAATGCTCAACGAAGATCGGCACCCCTGCTCACCCAACATTCTAAACCTTTCCTAGTCTAGCCTACCAAAACCAAAATCTTTTTGTTGGTGTCAAAAAAAACACGTTCAGCCGATCAAAACTAAGTTTCTTGTAGCCAAAATAGCCGATTCTGGGATGCTCCGAATTCTGAAAAAATAAACTTGAACTGAAGGCACCTTTTCCTGTTTTAGTAACATGCATTGTCTTCAGTTCATACCGTATGATAATAGTTACATCCAGACTAACCATAATTGTTCATAAAGAGAAAATCACCAACAATAATTGTAAAAAAACTGTAAAAAAATTTTTGTACGCGGCGCTGCGCTGATGCTGTGACGTAATGCAAATTTTAGTTGCCACGCTGCGCGGCGCGGTGCACCAACAACAGCGTGCGGCCGCGTACGCTGCGCTGTTGCCATTTCTAGTCTGAAGCATTAAAAGATGTTACTCATGTAGGCTACGTGTGTGTATTCAGGCGCGCAGCTAGGACTTCGTGAAGGAGGAAGCTATTTTGAATGAGTGAGACAACTGTGAGCGACCTTGACCCGAATTTTCATTGCTCTTGAATCAGATTCAAACGTTTTTTTCAAAATTGAGACGGATTTTTTGGCCGAAATCGGAAATTTAAACTGTTTTTCCGCCCAAAGCCCCCCTCCCCCCCCCCTAGCTATGCTACTGTGTGTATTTTATTGTTTGTGGTGGATCGAAATGACCGATTTCCCACTATGGTGACCGCCGATTTCACGCTATACCTTCTAATGTTGAAACGAGAAAGAAGACGAAAGAAAATTCAATCCAATGAAAATTTGATTCAACGAAAATTCAAGATGTACAACAACATGCAAGGTAGGCTCTCGCCTATACACAGACCATATATTGTGAGATGCCGTGGCCGACCACGCCCAGCCACAGTAGGCCTACCAGTAGATGAAGTTCATAGTCCACTACTAGACACGGCGCCTCAGTCACCGCAGCCTAATCTCTTAACACCTGCTTATTTTTGCGTAGGCCTAATTACAGTTTTGTGTCACCCGGTCCAGCTTCGTTGCCCAAATTTTGGGAGCACGAGGCTTGACTTTATTTCTCGGCAGTAGAAAACATTTTCAGAGTAAAGGGAATAACCGATAATGAGATTAAATCAGACAGCCTATTGGCTGCTTTCGACGTGCGGAGCTTTCAAAAATTACGGCATGTGCTTCCCAATTCATCGCCAAAGCATTCGTACCAGCAAATCAAAACCGCATTGTTGCAGCGCTATATGCGCCGTCGGAAGACAAAAATCTCGAATGTCTCCTACATCAAACTAAGCGAGCTTCGGACATCACCCCATCACGATTGTTAGCTTAGGCGCGTCGCCAGAAATTCGCAATGGGGGGGCTGCTTTGGGGGTCTGGGGGCAAAGCCCCCAGCTGCCGGAGGCTGGGAGCCCCCAGCCGCCGTAAGCACGGGGGTCTGTAGGCACGCCGTAGGCACTGACATAGAAATTGGCAGCGCAGCATGATTCAACTGGTTGCATTAATGAGCTATATGGGAAGTGGCTAATGATAACATTGCAGTTCTCTTGTTTACTTGCTGGTAAATAATAAAATCCTATTACAATAATTGGGGGGGCTAATGGAAAGATATTTGAGGGAAGTGACTGGTAATTAACTAACACTGAATCGCCCCCCTCCCCTTATTCCTGAGTTTATAATATATTTTTTGATAAAACCTATGTTTGGCGTTTTTACATTAGCGATCAAATTTGATTGTTTATTTTCGGGCATTTTTTACCAGTTTTCATTGATTTGTGACTTTAATTTTTGACAATTAGCCTCCCTCCCCCCTGACTACATGTTTCAAAAGATGCTTTAAATCAGTTTTTAGTCAATTCCAGCGCAAAAAACAGTCTCAAAAGAGCTCAAAACGTGGTATTTTTCTTATTCTGCATTTTGGTTGACACGCCAATGGGGGGGGCTATACCCCCCCCCCCCCGTCCTCCCCTGGCTACGCTGCTGTGTTAGCTCGCATTTACTCTTTCACAACACGCACATACAGTTCATTTTTTGCTGCTGTTAATGTTTTGACGCCATGCCAGGAACCTTTTACATTTCCTTTCAAAGTCTTGGCACGAGTGTTTCAGGGTTTTTGATCTTATTAAGAGAGTTTTTTTTGCTCTTTTCTGCAGAAGGTCTTGCCTGGCCAGCATGACCACCTGCTAGGAAATAGGCTCCACAAATAATTTTTGTTTCCTTTCGGGTTTCCCTTGCCATGATGCCGAGAGCTGCAGATCTCGGACATCATGTCTGGAACAATACCTTGCAGCAGCAATGGAGCTCAATACACATTCACCCCAACACACGCGAAACTGTTTTAACAGCTCACTCTGGCATGTTCTGGGAGGACGCCGAATTTTGATGGAGAAGACAGTTTATCGTCAAAATCTCTGGGGGGACCCAGCTGACTGTTTCCTTCGTTGGTTTTTTTTTTTTTTTGGTGTTTTTTTCCATGTGCTGCCTGCCGCAAGCTCACAAGCTTGGGCTATAATTTCATCCTAGTTCTGTATACAACCGCATTCAGCCCCGTAACCGCCGAGAGCAATTTTGCAAATATTTTGTTTTTTTTTACTATATTGCAATACATCATGATCATTGATCATCCCACTCAAGACTGATTTGAAACTGCCACATGAAGGCCGTGACTGAGCGCCAACAATGAACAAATCTCTCAAAAACAAGAAACAACTGACTAATGCTTATCCGACCGCCTAGCCTGCTCGTCGTCCGGATGGAAAACTACTCACGTCATCGCATACCTCAGATCAGTGAACGACGATGCGAACTTGGACGGACACAAAAACAAAACTCTTGTTAGTGTGCTGGTTTAGTTCATGCCTACATTGAGGTACTTTTTTTCAGTACTCGAACACTAGTTAAAAAAAAGCGAATGACACCAGCGCGGAGTCTCAACTTCATGTCTTTCTAATCTTACCCCCTTTTTCTTTCATTTCCTTTTCAAGTTAGAAACCGCAAAATCTCAACTTTCGCTTTATTTTGCATCCTCTTGGGGTGGGGTAGTGAGGTGCCCCATAGAGATGGTAACAGCGCAGTGTACACGGCCGCGCGCTGTTGTTGGTGCACTGCGCCGGGTAGCGTGGCAACTAAAATCAACATTATTTAACAGCGTCAGCGCAGCGTCGCGTACTATAATTTTTTACACTTTTTTTTACAATTATTGCTGTTGATTTATTTCTTCATGAACAACAATGGTTGGTCATTATATAACTATAACGTGAATTGAAGACAATGACAATTCCATTTTGTGACAATACATAGGGTTAGGCTTCCAAAACCGTTAAAAAGGTGCCTTCGGTTCAAGCTTGTTTTTTCAGAATTCGGAGCAGCCTAAAATAGGCTATTTCGGCTACAACCAGCGGTGGGCAGTAACTAGTTACAATTGTAACTAGTTACTGTAACTAGTTACTTTTTTAGTAACTGTAACTGTGACTTCGTTACTTTTTTCAGATGTAACGATATTTGTAACTACTTACCAGTTTAGAGTCCTAAAAAAAGTTACAGTTACTTTTTGTACTACTGTACATGCTTTGAAGCAAATTACAGATTTTTTATGAATTCCATTCAAAATAATTGTATTACACTTGGCAACACAGGACGCACAGTCGCTTGTCTGATCAACCATAACCTTTTTTCCATATTTTCTTCACTGTGTGACTATACATGTGGTTGCTGGTTAAGTGAAGGCAGTGATAGTTTTCCAACTTCGCTTTCTGGTGATTGAAACCGTTTGGGGATTCAATGCTGAGTAGGCCTACTGCACAGCTGTACGTGTACTAGCAATCAGTGTTAGTTTGCAATTTCAATATAACACTACCCTACCATCTAGTGCAGCAGTGGAGAGACTATTTAGTTTGGGTAAAGATATCTTAAAACCAAAATGCTGTAAGCTCAGTGACGAACACTTTGAAATGTTAGCCTTTTTGAAAGGCAATTAACTGATTTCTGCTTTCAAAATTTTTGTCACTATCAGTGCATATTTTTAGATCTAGCTAGTCCTTCTTTCTTTGCATTCTTACACAAATGCGACTTTGGAAGTTGATGCATGGAATTTAATGCTTTGACAAAACTAAATTTTGTGACAAAGAAGCATCCTTGGTTGGTCTTAATATACTTTTGAGACAAACAGAAGTAATCTGGCAAGTGCCGACAGGCCTGTTTTTAGCCCAAATTTTTAATCACTAAAAGTAACTGTAACTTGTTACTGTAACTGTAGCTAGTTACTTTTTCAAATTTGTAACTGTAACTTAGTTACTTTTTTGCCAAGTAACTGTACCTTGTAACTTGTTACTTTTAGAAAGTAACTTGCCCACCACTGGCTACAACAAACTTTGTTTTGATTAGTTGAACATTTTTCTTGAGACCAACAAAAAGATTTTGGTCTTGGTAGGTGAGACTAGGAAGAGTTTAGGACGTTCGGTGAGAAAATGAAACAAAGGCAGATAAAAAAAAAATGTAGATGAAATATGTTTGTGGGAAACAATCATCAGAGCAGAGGCACATAGCCTAGCCACATACCCACCCTGAATGCAGTAGGCCTATGGTATTGTTACAAGCCCAAGGCTAGATAACAGTTTGAGTTTCTACCACACATGCACTAGCATTTCAGAGTGACAGAGTTAGTTCAGTGAAGCGTTTTCGTCAACAGGCTTCAAGCATTGCTTTTTTCAACATGGCTTCAAGCATTAGGCTTTGGGTCCTATAGGGTAGAGTCGAGTAACTTCGGCAACTTTCTCACTTATTTTTAATTTTCAGAAAACACTGACTCTTTTTGAACTCCATCTGCGCAGTATTTCGTTTGCAACTTTTTCGAACCAACATCGAGATACTATGACGTTATGCTCGCTGGCTATATGACGCAATAAAGGTTGCCGAAATTTCTGGTAAAACCGGAAATTCCGGAAAGCAAATAAATCATATTGGTTTTTTTGTTCTAATTATCTTATCAGCTGCTTATTTAGTGTTAAATTTGGTTAATTTGTATGAAGTGTAATCAGATTTTTGCCTAATTCGAGCAAAATATGCTGCTCAGCTAGGCTCAAGGCTGAAAAAAGACGGCAAATACGATTAATCATTCTACTTGCAATAGTCCAACCGAAATTAAAATCATTTCCGCAAAATTTCACATATTCTTGTTTTTATTAATTTTTCTACTTACGGTTGCATTCTCTAAAAGTTTTCTGGATTAAGTTTGAATTATTGTCTATTAAACGTCTTTTTATTTCTTACAATTTTTGTTAACGTTGCAAAACTTCTGCTTTTGATGCTTTTAGGGACGAGAAGCTAGTCATTCAAAACTTATGCAGGCAGCTGCAATCAAGCAAAACGATACGTCGCTTTCATAAGCGAAAAAGCTGCTGACACGTAATTGCTATCCCTCAAGCTGGCATCGCTGCCCCAACCCTAACTGTAATGCAAGGTTTTCAAGCAAAAAAAACAACATTGCTTCGTGCATTTCCTTTCCCGCTTCTGCATACTGCGTCTATACTCCATATACTTCCATTCCACGCGTTCGTGACCCAAGCGCAAATCGATCCTGGGTGTGATGGTTGAAAGGCAAATGCTTTAATTGCTACACTACGCAGGTCACAGCAACGCAGTAGCAAAATGTCATATTTAAACATATGTATGAGGAAAGGCAATAGAGGATTATGCTTAAATGCAGCTGCCTACGTGACTTTTGCATGACTAGCTTCTACTCTTTTTAGGGAGTAGAAAGTAGTCATGCAAAAGTCACGCAAGTGCCATTGCCTTTTTCTCATACATTTAGTATAAATACGACATTTTGTCATTGCATTGTTGCAAGCTGCATAGTGTAGTGGTTATTGTGCTCAGCTTCCGACCATTGCACTCAGGTTCGATTTGCGCTGGGGTTGCCAATGCGTGGAATGGAAGAATACGCAGTATAGATGCAGTACGCAGGAACAAGGAAAGAAATGCATGGAGCAATATTTTTTTTGCGACTTTTTTCGAACCAACATCAAGATACTTTGCTTCAAAACCTTGCATTACAGTAAGAGTTGGGGCAAAATGCCAGCCTAAGGGATAGCAATTACCTAGCAGCAGCTTTTTTGCTTATGAAAGCTATGTAATGTTATGCTTGAGTGCGGCTACCTGCGTAAGTTTTGAATGACTAGCTCCTCGTCTTTTAGGGAGTAGTCTAGTCATGCAAAACTCATGCACATGCCATTGCCTTTTTCTCATGTATTTGGTTTAAATATGCTATTTTGTCATTGCAATGTTGCAAGCAGCACAATGTAGTGGTTATCGTGCTCAGCTTCCAACCATCGTACCCGGGTTTGATTCGCACTGGGATTGCAATTGCATGGAATGGAAGAATATGGAGTATAAGGAATGGGGGAAAAATATACACGGAGCAGTCTTTTTTTTACTTCAAAACCTTGCATTACAGTTAGGGTTGGGGCAGCGATGCTAGCCTCAGGGATAGCAATTATACATGCCAGCAGCTTTTTCGCTTACGCAAGTGACATACCATTACGCTTTAGTGCGGCTCCCTGCGTAAGTTTTGATTTACTAGCTCTTCGTCTTGAGAAGCTAGTCGTGCAAAACTTACGCAGGGAGCCGCACTCAAGCATAACAGTATGTCGCTTTCGTAAGCTAAAAAGCTGCTGCTACGTAATTGCTGTCCCCTCAGGCTAGCATCGCTGCCCCAACCCTAACTGTAATGCAAGGTTTTGAAGCATAAAAAAGATAGCTTCGTGTATTTCCTTCCCACTTCCTGCATACTGCATCACACATTCACTACCCAACCGCGAATCGAACCTGGGTGCGGAGGGTTGGTAGCTGAGCATGATAACCACTAAACTGTGCAGCTTGCAACAATGCAGCAACAAAATGTCGTATTTAAACCAAATGTATGAGACAAAGGCAATGGCTCGTGTGTGAGCGTTTGCATTAGAGATGGCGCGGATAACAAAATAAGCATTCGCATGCTGCGCTGCGTCCGCAAACTTTGTCCGCATGCTGCACCGCACCACATTCAAACACAACTAAGTTCACGCTGCACCGCGCCGCACCGCAAGTTAAATATCCTTTAGATTTCCACTGACATCAGAAAAAAATTAGCTCTCTAGCTTATGACATATAAAAAAATTGATTTTTGGGGTATTATTTTGGAGAGTTTTCAAAAGAATCGCTCTCTCAAACTATGTCAAAATATTTGCTTTTTAAACATCTGCCGGAATAAAAAAAGTAATGCCCTAGCTTGAGCCGTTCAAAAAACTAATTTCTGGGGAGTCCATTTGGGGGCCCCAAAGGGGGTGGTACCTCCATACTATGTCAAACTATTTGTTGCTTAAATATCTACCAATAAAAACAAAAAACTATCACCCTAGCTTGAGCAATTAAAAAATTAGTTTTTTAGGCCCCCATTTTGGGGGGGTTCTGGGGAGACGCCTCAAAAAAATTTAGGAGACGAAATTGCATTAGCAGCCCAACAAATTTACACAAAAATTAGATATCGATGTGTGTGGTTTAGAAGAAGAGTGCGCAAAATTTAGAAAGCAAAAAATGAAAAAAGAAAAAAAACTCAATGTGGCTAAAAGAATAAGTAGAGATGAAGGAGTATCTTACGGCATATAACCATGTGAAATATTTTTTGCCGTACTTTAGTCGTTTTTGAATAAGACTGCTTTTTACGCCAAACTTTTGAAGTAGTTTTTGGGTCCAAAACCTGAAGTTATGGGACTCATTGCCTTGAAATTTGGCACACACAAATAGCTTATGAATCTCAAACTGCAGTCAAAATTTCACGTAGCTAGACCAAACCATTATCGAGTTATAAGTAAAAGTCTGAAACTTCGCACTTGTTAACTTTGAAAATGGCCGAGTAAAAACTAAAAAACATGCGACGTGAGATCAACGTTTCAATTATAGGCTTTCAGGTTTAATCTGCCTTGTGTGTGCTGGCTATCAGTTTTTCTGCACCATGTTTTGGCAAACAAAAACAATCTACCAGTCTACCTGATGATTCCATGCAACTACTGTACTAATCCTGAACCAGTAGCTCAAATAATGATATATAAGGTATCACGTGCTCTGCATGCTGTCACAAGCTACTACACTTGTATGAAACTACCCTATGAATTATACCTTTGCCGTTTACATGTGTGTTGGATTGTGGAATAAATTTTGCTACTATGTAGGCTATTTTATCATTGGAAATTTGTGTAGCCTAGTCTTTGTACTCTAGGCCTACTACATACAGACATAGGTCTACCAGATCTGAGATAGGCTCCAGACATAGGACCGAAAACCTAATTCTTGATGCCATGACCTGTTGACGAATAGGCTACACTGAACTAACTCTGTTACTCCGAAATGCAAGCGCATGTGTAGTAGAAACTGTTGTCTAGCCTTGGGCTTGTACTAATACCATAGGCCTACTGCATATAGGGAGGGTGTGTCGCTAGGCTTTGTTTTGTGCCTCTACTCTGATGATTGTTTCCCACAAATCTGTTTCTTCTACGTTTGTCTGCCTTTGTTTCATCTTCTCACCCTCAGGGGTGTCGAAACCCGGAAGGGGGGGATGAGGGTATATATCCCCCCAATAATTTGACTGTATCTCCCCCAATAATTTGAGTATAGCCTGCATCTGCATCCCCCCAATAATTTGACTTTGGTGTGTATTTGAACGCAGGTCTCCACTAGAATTTGGGGAACAAAGCTTTCATTCTTTTGGTGAAGACCTTATTTTTTGGTCTCCACTTAATTTGCTCACCTGAAAAAAATCGTAGTTGAGGTTCATCCCCCAAAGTTGGAAATAGCGCAAAATTAGGATGAAATTGCAAGTTATCCCCCCCAATGCTCAACAAAGATGGGCACCCCTGCTCACCTAACGTCCTAAACCTTTCCTAGTCTAGCCTACCAAAACCAAAATCTTTTTGTTGGTGTCTAAAAAAAACACGTTCAGCTGATCAAAAGTAAGTTTCTTGTAGCCACAATAGCCGATTCTAGGATGCTCCGAATTCTGAAAAAATAAACTTGTACGGAAGGCACCTTTTCCTGTTTTAGTAGCATGCATTGTCTTCAATTCATATAATATAGCTACATCCAGACTAACCATTGTTGTTCATAAAGAGAAAATCACCAACAATAATAAAAAAAATGTAAAAAAATTATTGTACGCGGCGCTGCGCTGATGCTGTGACGTAATGCAGATTTTAGTTGCCACGCTGCGCCGCGCGGTGCACCAACAACAGCGCGCGGCCGCGTACGCTGCGCTGTTGCCATCTCTAGTTTGCATGACTAGCTTCTACTGTCCATAAATATAGGAATGGATTATTTTTAACAAATCCGTTCATAAGTCGCGTAATAACAAACACCGCCAAGTGCTACCAGCAACAAACTTGGGCTACAGCATAGCACTGAGCATAGAAAGGTAGCAACAGGCTTAATGCTTCCAGTCGTTATAAAAAGTTCGATTCTACTGTTAACAGAAATATTGTAGCTGCGAGAAAAGAACGTGCAGAGGTCTTCAAAGATTGTCATGGTACCGGTATGTGGTAGTGTAGGACTAGGAAGACTGGACTACACCAAGTTGCAATGACAGAATAGCCTACTGGTACGTAGTAGCAGATGATTAGAGGGTTCCAGGTGCACGGATAAGTACGGTAAGCTACCGGTAGTTTACCCAATATTGAATAAGTTTGTAGTTTACCCAATATAACCATATATACTGGTAGGCATATGTTAGGAGGCAGCAAAGTTGTTCTTATCAAGTTAGACATTTAAATATGATTGTAGTACCATACCTGTAGCTTGTGACAGCATGCAGAGCATGTGATATGCCAGTATTTGGACTATTGGTTCAGGATTAGTACAGTAGTTGCATGAATCATTACAGATTAACTAGACTGGTAAATTGTTTTTGATTGCCAAAACACAGTGTAGAAAAACTGATAGAAAACAGATTTAAGGCTGGTAAAACCACTTCACCAGTAGGCCTATAGATAAAATGACTAACTTCGCATCGCAAGTTCTTTTGTTTTTACTCGGCCATTTTCAAAGTTAACGAGTGTGAAGTTTCAGACTTTTACTTATAACTCGAGAACAGTTAGATCTAGCTGTATGAAATTTTAACGGCAGTTTGAGATTAATAAGTTATATGTTTCATAGGCATCTGCAGAAAATTTTTCAGGAAGGGGGCAATAAGAATAGAGCAAGTATTAACAACTAAAAACGGAAGAATTTTTGAAATTTGGAAGGTTGAAAAGAGAGTGTGTGAAAATCCAGGGGGGGCATGGCTCCCCCTCTCTCCCCCCCTTGCCGATGCCCATGATACCGGTATGTTTGTACCAAATTTTGAGGCAATAAGTCGCGTGACTTCCATTTTGGGACACGAAAACCACCTTTAAAATTTGGAGTAAAAAGTGGTCTTATTCAAAAACGACTTAAATAAGGCAAAAAATATTTTGCAGGGTTATTATATGTCTTAGGATTATTTTTCGTCCCTACCAACCCACTTTTGGCCATGGTTAGTTTTATTTTCGTTTTTTGTTTTTCTTTGTAAATCTTGTGTGCTTTTCTCCTAAACCACAACACATCAAAATGTAATTTTTGTGTCAAGTTGTTAAGCTGTAAAGTGTAAACACAATTTTGTCTTCCGAAATTTTTTGGGGCCACTCCTCCAGAACCCCCCAATATATTGGGGGTTCCTAAATTGGATTTTTTTGATTGCTCAAGCTAGGACAATAGTTTTATAATTATATCAATAGATATTTAAGTGACAATTGTTTTGACCTAGTTTGGGGTTACCACCCCCCAGGGGCCCCCAAATGGACCCCCATAAAATCAATTTTTTGAACAGTTCAAGCTAGGGCATTAGTTTTTTCTCATATCAGCAGATGTTTATAAGACAAATATTTTGACATAGGTAGAGAGGGCCAAAACCGTCCAAACCGTCTGAAAACCGTCCAAAATGATACCCCCCAAATTTTTTTTTTGTCATAAGCTAGAGAGCTAATTTTTTTCTGATGTTTGTGGAAATTTAAAGAATAGATAACTTGCAGTGTGGTGCGGTGTAGCGTGAACTTAGTTGTGTTTGGATGCGGTGCGGTGCAGCATGCGGACAAGGTTTGTGGACACAGCGCAGCATGTGGATGCATTTTTTGTTGTTCGCGCCATCTCTACGCCGGACTTGGTAAAAATTCAGTGCAAAAATGCCGGAAAAAATTTCGAACTTTTCGCCCTTTTTTGCACTCATTGGGAACACTGGGTAGAGGCCTAGCTAATTTAGGTGAATCATGTCGTATGTAAGTGCATTTGATAGAGCTCGACTGATATGACTTTTTCAGGCCGATATCGATATTTCAGAATTTTTCAGGCCGATATCGATATCGATAACCGATATATTAACTTATTAGCTACGGAATTTTGTCACTATTTTCCAACTAACTTGACACTAAACGCTTCACTAATTCCCATCCAAAGAAAGACTATTGCAAACACATGTCACACTCCAGTGCTATTCATCAAAAAAACTAGCAAAAAATACAATGATTTGGCAATCAATAATCAAGAGCGGTTGTGCTTGCTCTCTAAAATAAACAGTTTAAGGTAATTGTTCTAAGCCGATAATTTATTGGTGGTAAACACAGATACGATATATCAGCTTGACCCTGATATCGGCCGATATATATCGGCTGACCGATATGTCGGTCAAGCTCTAGCATTTGATATAGGGCCTAAGGAGGTTTAAAACAAATGCACATTAGCCTACCACATTTTTCTTTGGCTGATAAAACAAAATTGACCTTTCCCACCTGATTAGTCCCTTGAGCAAGGGTGAAACGCATCATGACTGCTCAAATCCATTTCATATTTATAGTCATTAAATCATGAGGCCTATTCATTTTGTGAAACAATGTCCGAAGTACTTAGGTACTCTTATCCTCAAGTCCTAAACCTCCTTAACTGAATTTAATTTACTTTGTAAGCTCACCAAGTGGTTTGAGCACATTAGGTTTGCTGTTTGGAAATCTCATGACTAGGCTATGATTGATGATCCTTGTCTTATCTTTTCTTAAAATTTAAGCTCTTAGTATAGCCTACACCTTGCTTCTTAAATTAAAATATATATGATGTTGCAACTTTCTTTTGAGATAGGCCTAGGCCTATATGTCAGATGTAAGGTAAGGACACCAAGCAAAATTATAGGCTAACATAGATTTGCAGTTATATTAATTAGACCTAGGTATAGATTTATGCACAGTACAATGTACAACCTTTTTGTAGAAAAAGGCTTGGTGCACATTCTGTGCTTGCAGACATTTCATAATAAAGCCTAAAAACCTAACCCTAATCTTAGCAGTTTTAACGGTAATTCCAACCCTAACCTTAGCCCTAACCCAAACCTAAAACTGTAAAATTCAAAATTTTCGAAAACGAGTGACGTCACCAGAATCTGGTTTACTTAACTGCGCGCATTCTGTGTGCCTAGTAGCTTCGTTTATTGTATTTGAACCCTGGGTTTATTATTTGGTAGTGTCTAAAGCACTGGCACCGGTTTCTGACATGAAATTGCTGCTGCACCGACAGTTTGTTATATCGTTAATTGCTCTTTTCTCATTGATTCGACTTAAATACAGCACTTTAGCGTATCAGCCAGGTAGCTTCGTTTATTGTATTTGAGCCCTGGGTTTATTATTTGGTAGTGTCTAAAGCACTGGCACCAGTTTCTGACATGAAATTGCTGCTGCAGCGACAGTTTGTTATATCGGTAATTGCTTTTTTCTCATTGATTTGACTTAAGTACAGCACTTTAGCGTATCAAATGCAAAGCCCCGGTAGTGTAGTGGTAAGTGTGCTCGCCTGGCAAGTGTAGGGTTTGGAGTTTGATTCCCGCTAAATGTGCTTGGTAAAAATCGTGGTGAGGTACAATTGTGATGCATTACCGGTATGTTTTTTTATCTCTAGAACCTTGCATTAGAGTTAAGGTTCAAAGCAGCAATGCCAGCTTGGGAGATACGGTAGTAAATGGAAGTGCAAAAGAAATGACGTGTGCCACCGGTGCAGCAGCGATTTCATGTTGGAAACTGGTGCCGGTGCTCTAGACACTGCCATATTTTTTGCGCTGAAATTTCAGTCAAATTTTTTAATTTGGACATACAGGTAGGCTTTTTTTGGTCATTTTAGAATTTGTTTTGGTCATTTTCGTCATTACTAGCATGATTTTGGATGCAAAATTCTGAAATTTTAGGCTACTATGCATTTTTTGGGGGGTCATTTTGACCAAATCTTGGAATTGGGTGATTTATTTTTGGATATTCATCAAAAATTTTGGTCAATGACATGATTGACCAAAAAACACCGTACCGTGACTTTTTTGGATGTTAAGGCACAGGATGTTTTGGTGCTGCTGATTATGCATCACGCGGGGACTTTTAGGCGCCAGAGTTGAAAAAAATTTTTTTCAAAAAATTTTTAAAAAAATAGGAAGTGGCTATTTTGCCCCTAGAAGCAAAATATTATTTTTACCCTGTTTGGGTTAGGGTTGGGGTTAGGGTGAGAGTTCAGGTTAGGGTCAGAGTTAGGGTCAGGGTTAGGTTTAAGGCTATTTTGGCACTTGCGGCAAAATATGGTAGCGTTTTGGACTATTTTGCCTCCAAATGGCAAAATAACATAGGGCTATTTTGCCTCTAGAGGCAAAATAACCACTGCCAAAAAATTTTTTTCTCCAAAAAATTTTTTTACAAAAAAAAATTTTTGTTTCAATCAAAATTTTTTTGGTCAAAAACATTTTTATTTTCAAAAATTTTTTTTTTCAAATAATAGCTTTTTCCGAAAAAAAAGGTTTTTCAAACAAAAAAGTATTACTTTGATTAAAATGTTTGAAGCTTTTCATCTGACTCTTGTTAAGAAGAATTGTCAGAATAGAGAGCGCAAGCAAAGGAGCAGCTATAGAAAAAAGCCGAGCAGTGATTGGCAGGAAAAGAATCAATGAGATAGCATCATTTGTGTACAATGTTTAAACTGTGCACAAATTCTTTTTATTTGTAGAGGATTGGGTTAGAAGTTTTGATAAAGGTGGCTGCCGAGCCCATTTTCCTTCTCTGTCTATCATTGACTTCTGAGCCCTGGCTTAGACCTTGGGTTGTGGTCCAATTGTTGAGTCTCCCCGGAGTTCTTCCGTGACCTCAACCCACTTAAGAATGAGGGAAATGACAGGTCGGAGGGCTACCCTCTACGACAGCACTGTGTGCAGTATTGAGAGAGCGCTTCTTGATTCGTCTGTCGTCTATCTTTTTATTTTTATTGAAGGGAATGCAATGAACGTGATAAATTTAAACTTCAGAATAGCATTTGTATGAAAAGTTTTACATGAAAAATAGTAAAAAAAACTGTCAGTGGAAACAATAAATTTAAAAAAAATTTTTTTTGGAAAAAAAACAAGAAAAAACTTTTTTCACCTCTGGTGCCTAAAAGTCCAGGTGCCTAAAAGTCCAGGTGCCTAATAGTCTTTGTGCATAATTGGCAGTGCCTTAGCAATTGCTCCTAAAAGTCGCTGACCCAAAAAACACAACAACCTTGTTTACGTCATTTTTGAACTATCTATTACCAAGTAGCAAGTACCAGAGTACTAGGTCTAAGTAAACCTGTAAACTGATGATATACGGTATATATTGTTCAATACAGATTGCTAAATGGTTAGGTATCGATATTGTGGACAAAAACGTTATTGTAAGGTGTGTAGGACTAAGTAAAAGGTGAAGTTCAGGGTTGAAGATTTTGAAAGACTGACTAAAAAGTTTTAAAAAATAATAGACTTGCGATGGCATTTGAATCAAATAAAATATTTCACCATAAAACAAGGACTCAAAGTTGTGACAGAATCAGCAGTTGTGATAATGCTGAAGAAATTTGCAACAAAAATAAATCAAGTTTCAAGCAATCCTTAAATCCAAAAGCGCCGTTTTCTAATCATCAAAATCTTTCCTTGTTTCATCGTTCCAATTCCGTGACAATTCCTGTATCAAAGCAATTTAGTTCATCTGCAAGTGAATCTATTTACTCACGAAGTTACAATTGCGGACACTCGACAATTAATAATTATGGGTCTATAGATAATGGAATTTGTACGGAAAACAAAATTTTCAAGCCCCTTGATAAAAGAAAATTGTCAACCTCAGAATCGGATATTACTTCAGAGGTGGGTGTCATGTAGTGGTATTGATTAATTGTTGTACAAATCCAGATGAATGACAGTTAATGTGAATTGCATTAGTTATTACATCTTTTACACCTAATTGTTTTGGCTTGAAGACAACTAAAGAAACTCACCATTAAAGCCTAGGCCTAAGAAAAATGCCGACGACAGATAATTTTTTTTCACTTTTTAATCTGCTGCTTCCATGTTTCGACTTTTTAATACAATAAAAAATTTGGTTTCTAAATGCTTGTTTTCGATTGTCATTCACAGTTCATGTTTCATTAAATTTTAAGACTTTTTCATGCTCTATTGTTTCAAATGTTTGGCATTATAGTATTTATTGTCATTTATTCATGTTTTGCTACTTCTGTCAATTGTCTTTTCTGTTTATAGGATGAAGAAAGTGGCAATGCCAGTGATATAGTTTGTTTTGGATTTACCAAGCGGCAATTGAAAGTCTTTTTTTCACTTGTGTTGTTATCGTTGAATGAAATCATGGGATATTCAGCAATTGCACCATTTTTTCCTGTTGTTGTAAGTACCGGTAGTCTTAATTTTGACAATTTGTTATTTTAGTGCTTTGATAGTGAAGCATAATTCAAAATGTAAATTCTAATAATTCACCTGCAGTCTAGGAATGTGCAGATTGATCGGTATCGGCATCAGCAAGTATAGGCAATTTTTTTGGAATCGGCATCGGTAAAATATGGCCGATACATGCCGATTCTTTGAACATAATAATATTACTAATTTTTTTGCGATCAGATCGTTTTACATTTTTATTATTTACCAGATAAGAACAATTTTCTTTTTACGAAAACGTTTACACACGCTTTGAAAGGAAAAACCACAAATCGCAAAAGCAAAAATCAAACAAAGAAGTTTTTTTACCAGCGCATTGCTTATTGTTTTGCTCAGTTGCATATTGCGCAACACGATGGTAAAAAAAAGTTTTTAATAATAAGTCAATTGTGATGTTTGCGGGCCGGAGTTTTAATCTTTAATCGTTCACGTGCAATCTGGCCTAAAGGCTACCAGCGCGAAAGCTTGGGGAAGAGCCACCAGAACGGCGACTACCCAAAAACAAGCAATGTGTAAAAGTTGTCTTCCCGCAGGAATTGAACCTGCAGCCTTAGGTTTACCTGCTGCTTTATTTACCGCTTTTGAATTACCGCACGCAAACGTCAAAAACATCACAATTGACTTAATACTAAAATTATAGAATAAGCAAGTTGCTGGGTTGAAATAGCCAAAATTAAGCATGCAAGGAGACGTCTTCTCTAGCTCAAGTGGTAGAGCAGTGGACCGGTAATCTAAAGGCTGCAGGTGTGATTCCTGTGGAAGGACAACTTTTTCGCATTGCTTGTCTCTAGGTAGTTGCCGTTCTGATTGCTCTTCCTTAGGCTTTCGCGCTGATAGCCTTTAGGCCAGATGGCATGTAAATGATTAAACAAAAAAAAAAGTTTATTGCATCACACGATTCTTGGAATGAAGCTATTGATTATAAAACAATTGCTGTGGTTTTGAATGCAGCGAACAGCAAGCTTGGAAATAAAACACGTGTAGACTGTAGGTCTGAAGCTGCTAGAAGTGGGTGAATCGCAATCCGCAATTGCAGAAGTTGCGTTGCGCTTTAATTTTTATTTTGAAACATTGCGGAAGTTGCGTTGCGAACTAAAGTCTTTAAAATTTGTTGCGCTTTAATTGCGCTGCGCTTTCAATTTTTTTCGCTTAATAGCGCAATTCTATACAATGAACTTGATTTTGTTCAATTTCGATTATAATTTTGATCATAAATATCGGCCTTCTTTTTTAAATTGTTTACTCTTTTTCTGCTCAATATCGCAAAAAAATGCGGTGTTTGCGTTGTGTTGTGAAATTTCAATTGCGGAAGTTAGATTGCTCTTTAACTTGTTACAAGAATCCCATTCCGCAATTACGGAAATGGGTTCCCTTCAACTGAATCAATAAGTTCATTGCGGAAGTTGCGCTGCGCTTCAGAAATTAAAAACATAAATTTCGCATTTTGCGCTGCGCTTTTATGGGTGGAAAAGATCATTGCGCTTTGTTGCCATTCGCTTTTGGTGTAATATTTTTTGTGCCAACCTCTGGAAGCTGCTGTAAAAAAGTTACCATTATATAAATGACGCTGCTGCCACGCACAAGCGCAGCTGTGACTGGTATGATACTAAGCTACCAAATGCCATTAAGGATATTACGGCATCAGTCGAATGATATAAGCGACATACAGTTGGTTATTTTTTAATGGTGTAGCCAATAGTTTTTCGCTTGATTTTGCTTTCAGTGTTAACACCTGCTTGTTTGCAAAGCGTCGCTTTTATGTAAACACGCTCCACTTAAAATAACTTTGTCCAGCATATGTATAAAAGTTATACAGTAGTTAAAGAATCGGAATCGGCATTTTAACAAGAATCGGTATCGGCAAAAATTTTGGTATTGGTACATCCCTACTGCAGTGATTGCAGTAATATTTATCATCCATTATTGCAGTCAATTGCATTAATATGGTCCCAGAGCATGCGTTTTAGAACTGATATTTAAGGTGCACCATTCAGAAATTTTTTTTATAATTTTCTAGACAAATGTTTTGTTGATTTCAAATATCTACTGTTTTGAAAATGACAGCCCCGATTTTTCCCCTTTGGATGGCACCATATTCAGCAAAGTTCAATGTCGGAAACTAGCTTAGTAATACATTTTATCCAAAATTTGTGGGATATTACTGTTAGGATGCTTATGTGCAAAACTGCTCATGTTAGTGACTGAATGAGGACGAGCAGTTGATCAATTTTGTATATTTGCAAAGTTCAAAACGAAGTACCCATTCGTACACAACAAAATATATTGTATTCCTTTGGCTCTGTTGTTGCAAGATAGGATATTTCTCATAGTGTTTGTAACTTGCAGGCTGAAAGCAAAGGTTTATCTGCCACAAGTTATGGTTTAATATTTGCTGCATATTCATTATGTGGAATTGTTTCATCTCTAATAACTGGAACAGTGGTAAGATGTATTGCATGTTCCTTACCTAACTGCATATTCATTATGTGGAATGCAAGTTTGCAAACCTAACTGCTTTTATCCACTAGATTGCTTTATGTTGGTGTATACTGTATATATTGTAATCAGCACTATATTTTTAAAGTCAAGTAAACTGAAAATATGCAAAGCTAAAAGTGACTATGCTGTATTACTATGCAATATTTCTTTGCTCTTATTAACTACATTTGCTTTGAAGACTGTAGTCGAATTTAAAACTAGCATTCAATCAAGTGTATAGTGCAGTACTCTCCATCACTCATTTTTGTTGTTGAACGCCACGATGACACCATTTACGAGGTAGTACGAAGAGGAAAAAATGAAACAATGTCAGTCGTTAAATCATGCCAAAGATATGGCGGACTAACTTTTATAATTGCATGTCTGCATGGGCACTGTATTTACTGCAAACATTGCTTTATGTTCCTTTGTGATTTTATTGCTCAAGCAATCGTTATATCAAACTCGCACTTTAGCTAATCTTTTTCTTGGTTTTCAGCTGGTCAAAGTTGGTGCAAAATTTTGCGTAATGGCAGGAATGTTTTGGAACACTGGCGCTATTTTCTGTTTTGGGTAAGATCCAAGATCCTCACAAAAACACGCTTAGTATTGCAATGCTGTTACAAAAATGCTATACAAGTTTTATATGTTTGCTTTGTGTATTATGAGCAGTGATTTTGTCAAAAATGACGTAATTCGTCTGTGAAGCGCATGTGATGCATCTCGCATACATTGCAGCATGTGGTTGCCGTATTTTTTGAGGTATCAATGTGGTTTTGCTTTTTGACTCTTACTTCAAACTTGTTATATTGGAGGCGATTTTCAACCGCTGTGCTGTGCATCCTTGAGAGTTGCATACCGCAGCATGTGATTTGTTTTTGTGTTTTTTTTGCATAAAAACTTCGAAGTTTTCTACGTGTTTTCGATGTGATGCTGCTTCAGTGTTTTCTCGTAGGTTTTGCTGAGTCTGTTTGCGCTCAAGAAACCTTTTCTGTTTCCTGCGGTAGTAAACAAAGAATTAAAAATGAGTCTACTTGGGTCAATGAAAAGTTTGGTGATAAAAATCAGCTTAATGATTGCACGGTGCTAGTTTGGTTGTTAAAGCAGATTATATTTGCAGGTTTCTAGATAAAACCTCAACTATTCCTTTTCTTGTTCTTGCAATTATAACTCGTGGGTTAATGGGCTTTGGAAGCAATGGTGCTTTTACTGCAATGTTTGCCATCATATTTCAAGAATTTGATGATAGAGCCATTACTGTTCTCAGCCTTTCTGAATCATTGGTTGGTGTTGGAGGCATGGTGGCACCCCTCATTGGTGGGGGCTTGTATGACGTAAGTGTTTTCTGTGACAAAACATTTTCTTTTATTCGTACACGCAGTACGATGAATATGAATCTAGCTCGTGATAATCGACAAGTTATATAATTGGTTATTAAATTGAAAAAAAATTTTTTTTTATGCATATGCGAGAGTTCGAAGAATAGCAGATTAAAAAGTTTGGAGTTTTCGTTTGGAATCTAATTGCGTATAAAAAGCGTTCCTCGATTATAATTTATCAGCAAGAGAAAAATGACACAAAACATTATCTTAAAAGATATCTTGTTTAGGCTACAGATAAATTCTTAAGTCTGCTTAATCAACACATTTGATAAAATTTTTCAAGATGACAGGCTCTTAACTTCGTCAATTGGTAAGGAAAAATTCTTGAAAAAAGTCAAAAAAAATTTTCGTAACCTACCTTAATTTTTCGCAGGAGGACGTTCATGGGATCCATCTACCTTTATATTGGGTTGTTAGATGGATTGACTCGGGTGATTGTTGCAAGTTGCTAAAATGTGTTGCGGCAGTCACCCAAGGGTTGATAGGCCTAGCCTAGCTGGCGAAAGGTGGTATTCCTTGAAACAGCCGATGTACTAGGCTGCTATATTTTGTGGGTAGACTATCATGACAGACATATGATGTAACTCATGAGGCGGTTCATTTATTTTTGACTTTTTTTTGACGATTAATACGGATTATTTCAAAAAATACTAAGCTATTCTTTGCTACCATTTTCTATTTTTTGTTTCAGATTGGTGGTTTTATCACTCCTTTCATGGTCATAGGCTCATTTCAGGTTATCCTGCTCATAGCCTCCTGGTATATGCTTCCACATGTTCCCAGTAAGTGTGCGTTTCACACGTTTGAAGAAACAAATATGTTGCCTGTGTTGTATTACTTTATCACCTTTGGCCCATTGTTTTGGTTGTGTATTTTTTTAGGTACCACTACCGCATAATAAACTTTATAATTGTTTTGAACTATAAGTGCAATAGCTCTAAACAAGCCGTTTGGATTTTTTCGTTTTCGGTTGATGATAAGAAGAGCATGCAAATTGATGGGGTACCTGTTAATTTCCAAATTTGCATCGAATTAGATGTACCGGTACGTCTTGCCTGTACCATATTTGTACGATAAATTAATTGTAAAATTTACATGAGAAACCTGTAAATGCCAGTAGCTTGGAGATCCGTGATCGAGGTCGTGTTGGGGATCGATTTTTGCCTATGAAGAAGATGTTTGCCGACCTAACCGTTTACTTGTATTGTAAACTCTGCCTTGAAACAATAAGATGTTGTAAACTTTAATTTACTTTTTTTCTCGGGTAGATCAAGTTCTGGCATTTTCGAAAACATGTGTCTAGTGCATTTGTCATGTTGTTATAATTTCGTATCTTAAGGATTTTGGTTAGTCCAAAGCTAAAAAAAAGATGACGTAACGATCAACGTTTGATTTTTATAGTTTTTGTTATTCGAAACGCATTGCGACTAAGGTGTTTGCAAATTCCCTGACATTGCAATCAATGGCTTTGTAGTTACTTAAATCTAAAAAGAATATTCGAATTTGTTTAAAGATTGAAGAATTGATATTACTTGATCTGAATTTCTCAACAAAAACTACTACGTTCTAATATGAAAGGTTTTATACGAGATGTTATTTTTTGTTAAAGTTCAAGACCGGATAGCTTCTCGTCCGCCGTTTTATCTGCTAACCCACTCATCGGCGCTGATTTCAACTTTAGTGGTGATTTACATCTTCACTGCTAATAGTTTCATCATTTCGAATATGGGACCTTTCCTCACTAATGAGGTGAGACTGTCATTCATTCATTCATTTGTGTTGATTTTTGTTGAATTGTGTTTAATGGGATTGTATGAATGAGTTGTAGCATTCAAATATCTATTTTTTGGTGAAGGCATAACAGCAAGGTTTTGCTAATTGAAAAACAAAGCTTTGAAGCCACCAGTTTACCAGGAGACTTGGAATGACCAAATTTTCGGATCGCGTTAGATTTGTCCATCAGGTCTCTGCTTTAGAATTCAAACATATGTTTGGACGTTAGGGCCGAATCGATACAGTGTAGGTGGGGCCAGAACAATCATATGCAGTGACGTTTACGCGCCATGAGTTATTATTATTATTGTTATTGTAAAGTAAAAAGTTTATTTAGGGTATAAGCTTTGGTTTTTTTTGTTTTTTTTTTAGCGTAGTTTGTAGTTTATTGGTAGTTTTAGCGGAAGTTAATAAGCAGTAATACACGTAAGAAATTGTTCAATGAGTAAGAGACAACAACGCTATGGAAGCAGCGAAAGAGCGACGCTCATCTAGTCTGCTGCCACCATTGAGTTATGAAACTTTCGACACATTTTTTGAAGCAAAAAAACAAAACGCACACATGCGACTAGCCTAATGTACGGCTGGTGTTTGCGTTGAAATTAATAAAAAGCGAGAACAGATTTGAACTAATCCATGCAATGATTGTTTAGTGGTTAAATGCCAGTTCCAGGACCAGGGTTACGATTTCAAAGCAAATATTTACTGATCAAAGCTCATCTCGCTTAATTCTGTAAACCTGCTAATACGCTGGAAGTAGCAATAGCGTATTGTATTTGCACAACTCTCTATAATTCATCGTCGCTCATCGTGGCGCTATTGAAAATATCCAATGCTAAACGTCATGAACTTGTGCGTTGAAGCACGAACTTTTAAAATTGTCTAAATTTGCGATTTCACTACGTTTTTCGGTAACTTTAAATTGGTAAGATAGCCAGAAAGTAAGTTTTCCATAAAAGATTTTGGCCGACAAACTAAAAGTTGAATAATATAAGAGATTGTCCATTCAGTTTGCCGTTGCATTATATGTACTTAGTGTCAAAGAATTAAGAAGACATCGGCTTGGTAGTTTGGAGGTTCGGCTTTAGATCGTGGGGTCTGTGGTTCGATTCCCGGTTATCTTGACAAATTCAAGAACATGGTCATTGGAACCGGTCATTGGTTTTGTTTCATTTTCTTGTTGCTGTCCACATCAAAATCTTTACCGCCACAAATCTTGAAATTTGCTGATAAAACTTAGAGGAGCTTCTTCCGTTTATAATTGTTCCATTATGCTTTATGCATTGTTCCCCAAATTATTATTATGTTTACTATACGGTGTAGACCAAACGCAGGTATACAGGATCACAATTTGAATTCTTTAAAATATCTTTTTACGTTCTAAGCTGTACATTCCAAAGTGTTTCACATTACATGCTAAGTACCAGGAACTGAAATGTGATTTGAAATGAAGTATATACCAGAAATAAAAAAATCTTGCAACTCCTTCGAGCGATAACTGCATACGTACTTACGGGCCACCTTGTGGTTAACAGCTCTTTATGTTCCACAAATACTTATTAAAATTGGGACTACTTAGATTGAGATTACTTAAATTAAATAGTTTTTAATTATATCATTAAAATGATTTAATTACCAATTTAGCGTTATGAGAGGACCGAAGCCGAGTCATTTTTGTTTTGTCTGTTCACAAAAAAGCTTTATTCCATTGTCGGCAATTTTTTTTTGTTTTTTTATGGGACAAGGAGACTCCAAAAAATCTGAGAAAGAACATAAATTTTTAGCAATGGTTATTGTTAATTAATCTTTTTATGCAATGATAGTATGTAATTACAACAAATGTTCCAGCCACGATGTTTGCTTTCGTCAAATTTTTTACTTCCTTTTGTTTTATTTTTTAAACTAGTTGCCGAACCCAGGATAAAAAACGCTTAAAAACATTTTCAGTTTTTTTTTCGTAGCAGCAAAACTTTTTATCTTTTTATTGAAAATCAACTGTAGTTTCTTTATCTCAACGAAAAAAAAAATTTTGTGTCATATCTTCAGTCGGCTTTAATTGTATTACGTATTGTTTTGCTACGTCATTGTTGTACAAGCCGTTGCGCAACCTCGCGTAGTATTGCTTGTTTTCCGGTATTTGAGCATATAAATTGAAACGAGAAACCGGAGAAGTTTATAATTGGGCTGTACCAAAATTTCCCTCACTCTCCCATCTAATTTCAAGTGGTTGCGTAATTTCTCTACACGTTTATGCCATATTATTCTTTGTTTGCATAGTTTTCAACGTAGTTGTAAAAGCCTTTTTTCGCTCATAATACTTTGCTGCCATTATCTAATAGTATTGCTCATTCCCTCATTAATATAAGAATATATTTATTGTTAATTGTTTGGTCAAAGTTTTGGTGAGAACGCAGAATTTTTGAAAACCTTGGCTAAATGGATTTATTTATATGATTTGGAAACAAAATTCTTATTGTTGAATGACATATTAAAACCAGACGTGAACCGAAGTCCGGAAATTTATTTCGAAAATTATAATTTGGCAGTACAGGTTCATAAAGTATTGTCAACGATCTTTATCATTGTTTGAAACTTTTCTACTCTGATTGGTTGGTGGATTGCTGGAACATTAGTTTGGTGATCTATAATTGGAATAAAATCAGTACTTTGTATTTAACTTGTCTTGTTATCTAATCATCCTGCTGCATTTAACATGATCGATATTTGCAGGTTAACGCGGCAGTGCTGGCTGCTGTCTCATGTGTGGTTTCTTTTTTGGATTAGTCGGTGGCTGAAAAATAATCTCAATTAATGTAGAGACTGAAGTATTTCTAATCAATCGCAGAATATCACGTTCGAATATGATGCGAAAGCAATTTAAGCCCATGTGATGCTGCTTTATGATTGTATATTTACAGCACACTGTCAGGCATAATGAATTTGTTCGATTCTGCTTTATTAGTTTTTGAAAATTTTTCCCTCATTGGGACTTTGTGTGAGCGCGTAGTACCTTTGTTTTTGTTCGCGAATTTTGGAAGATGAAAATTGATTTGCTCATAACTAGCAAACAGTAAAACCTACAAAAGTTGAAATTTGAACTCAACATGAGAATTAATAAAAGCCGCATGTGTGCCAATTTTGGGGATCCTAGGTCGCATGATCGTAAATTGAGACATAAAAAAGCATAAAAAAAACGGCGTTTTTTGGCTTAAAAATTTAGTAATTCGCCTATAACTCGAAAACCACTTGGCGTGCACAGCTGAAATTTGTACACGATGTTGGTGCTTGTAAATGGCTTATGTGAACCGAGTTTGGGGGGCGCCCGGTCACGTGACCAAAATTTTGCAGGCTGAAAATGGGCAGAAGGTGGACGATTTTGAACTGATATATCCCGGGAGATACCGATTTAGATAGAAAATTATTTGAGATTTATGGACACATTATCAACCGCCTTTCTTTTGGTTATGTTCGTTTACCGCAACCTAAATACTAATTTTCTTTTTTCTTACTTTTTTTTGCTTCTCCAGCTTTCTGCTTTTAAACCGCTATACGCTCTGTGTTCAAAGTTTGAGCGATTGAAGATATCAGGGAGGACTGTTGCCCGACTAAAATCGGGGTTGCCGGGTTGGGGGCATCCCCCCAAACCGGGCCCTCCAAATTTCTTAGTTTTGAACTTTTTAAGCTAGGCACACAAAATTTTTAAGGTAAGTAAACATTAAGAAAAGATAAAATTTGACAAAATTTGGGGGTACCAAAACAGGGGTCCCCCAAATGGGGCTGCCAAAATCTAAACTTTTTAACCACTCACGCTAGACACATAAAATTTTTAGGTACGGAAAATACGGAAATAAGATTAAATTTTACAAAATTTGAGAAATCAAAATGGGGGTCACGCCGCAAAAATTTTTAACTTTTGAACTGTTAGACCTAACCAGATCAAATTTTTGGAGTGGGTAGATATTAAAAATGTACTAAATGTAACAAAAATGGGGGCCCCCTAACAGGCCCTCCAAAATTCAAAGTTTTTAACCTTATAAGCTGGACACATGGAATTTTTAAGGTAAGTAAATATAAAGGAAAGATAAAATTTGACAAAATTTGGTTTCCAAACTGGGAGTTCTCCCCAAACAGGGCCGCAAAACTTCAAACTTTTTAACCATACACGTTAGACACATGAAATATTTGGGTTTGGCAAATGTGAAGATAAGATAATATTTAGAACAAATTTTGGGGTTCCAAAATAGGGGATCTCCTTCAAACGGGGCTGCCGAAATTCAAAGTTTTTAACCACTTATGCTAGACAAATGAAATTTTCAGAATAGATAAATATGAGTTAAAGATAAATATGACAAAACTTGGGGATACCACAATGAGGCTGTCACCCTCAAATGGGGCCACCAAAATTCAAACTTTTTCACCACTCACCTTAGACGCATAAAATTTTCAGGATAGGCAAATCTGAAACAAAGATAAAATTTGACAAAATTCTGGGGTACCAAAATGAAGGAATCTACCTCAAACAAGGATGCCAAAATTCAAACTTTAATCACTTACACTAAGATTGATGAAATTTTCAGAATAGGTAAATATAAAGAAAAGATAAAATTTGACAAAATTTGGGGGTACCACAATGGGGGGTCCCCCTCAAACAAGGATGCCAAACTTCAAACTTTTTAATTGTTTAAGCTAGACACATCACATTTTCAGGATAGGCAAATATCAAGGAAAGATAAAATTTGAGGTGCAAAATCGGGGGTTCCTCAATTGGGTCTCAAAATTCAAACTTCTCAACCATTCAAGCTAGGCGCATAAAACTTTCAGAATAGGTAAACGTATGAAAAAAAAATCAGAATAGGTAAATAAAATATGACTAGGTGCCACAATTGGGGAGTCCTCCTCCGACGGGTCCTTCAAGATTTTTAACCACTCAGACTAGGCAAATGAAATTTTCAAGATAGCTAAAAATATACTACGAAAAAATCTTAAAGATCTTATACTATAGAGGTCCTCCAATTATGTTGACACCTTCCCCATTAACTACAAAATCTACACGAATTAAATCTATTGATAAATAGAATTAAATCTATTGATAGATAGAAATAAATCAATGATAGATAACAAAATTGGTGGGCCTCATTGAGGAAACCATGCCAAATGGGCCCCTTAAAAGTTTAAAATCTTAAATACAAAGTACTACAGCTAGACGTATCAAATTTTAAGAATACCGTTAGGCTAACATTGGAAAAAGATAAAACATACCAAACTTGGTAATGCCATGTTGGACGATCAACCCTTAAATGGACCTTCAAACTATAAGATGAATTTTCACAATGAATTGGTATCACAAAAAAGTAGAAGAGTCAGACTTATGGGATTACTCGAACATTTATGACATTGAAGTACTTAGGTTTAATGGCTTGGTTAGATTTAAGCTGGAAGGCCGAGTTTTTTTTTGCTAAACTGTCTCCTGTGACTCCTGCTTGCTCTTCAAAGTTTTTGAACAATTTTATTCAGAAAGCTTTCGTGCTGATTAATGGATATAATACAATATACTATACAATATCCAATACGTTGGCTGTTGGTCGCATTGATAAATAACGTTTCTAGAATCGTAAAATGCGTGCATATTTTTGGCCATGGTTAGTGTTAAGTTTGGCATATGCAATAATATTTTTTGCTCAAAAGTCGCTGGAATTTTAAAGATCACGCTGTGTTATGTCATAATAAAGCGAAAAGCTGTTACGAACTCCACATAGGTTTCTGATTGACGTTATTTGATTATTTGATAATTTTTTAGACCATTAAACTTTGAGAGTGAATAACCTCAAAAGAGTTAAAATAAACTAAAAAAAACGTAATGTGCAAAAGAAGTAGATCATTTTTGGTAAATAGTTGTTTGAGTTTAATCAGTTCATCTAGGGTTCTGGGAAACATAGAGCTGAGTAAATTAATATTAGTGTTCAATGTGAAGTTGTCTTAAAGTTAGACTCTGCAATATCACTTATTATAAATTTATAAGAATTTGATTTTTTGTTTCTAAATTTTGTTTGTGTACGTATCTTTTTCCGTGCTAATTGCTATTGCAGGCATTGTTTTGATTTGGTTCTTAAATTTTGAGAAAAATCAGTATAGAACTGTTCATACATGTACTTATATAAAATTATTAAAAAAAACAAACAAAACATTGCAGTGGGTTCGTTGATGGTGTAGATTTGATATTTTGAATATAGTCTGTCAAATTTCTAGTTAAGATAATGAAAATTACGAAATTCGAAAATCATATTGGCATTTTCAGACCAAAAAGTTTTGTTTTTGTTGTTTTAATCGGAGCAAAAGATTACTGTCGAAATATTTGCTTTAACGAGGGTTTTGTTTGTAACCGCAATTTTAAAAATTGCGCTCCGAAGAGAAAATTTTACTAACTCCTTAAAAGTCGAAACGAGAACTTAGCAGAGTTGTAAAATTTTGATTGACATTTAATTAATGGATATCTTTTCTGAACGTTTAAATTTTGAAAGCCGTTAAACACAAACCTAATCAAGGTAATGAAACAGTATGAAATTCGAAAGCAGTGTATTTCAGATCTGAGTATCAATAACCATGAACACGCTTAGCTCAGTTGAGAAGTACTTTAATTCAGTAAAGTTAGATACTTTTCGCTATGTCCCCGGATATCGCTTGCGATGTCATATTCTAGTTAATAAAAAGTAATTTTCAAGATTTGCAACAACTTGCTGTTGTTTTGCAGTTCCAACTTGACGCAACGATGATAGGTGTTGTTCTGCTCGTCAGCAGTGTGTTTTATGCGGGCATGTCGCCCATATGGGGATACATTGCTGATAGATGGTAAGTCTTGGTATATGCAATGAGCATGATCTCTAACCACATTATGTATCCGTCTAGTATTCCAGCCCACCTATTTTTGATTGCAATTTTCAGCGACCTAATATAAATAGTAACCTGTTTTGCCCCCAGGGCTTTAGAAAGTACCAGTCAGGGAATGGACGATAAGTGCATTTTGTAGAAAATAACTTGAATCGCCCAAGACCAGTAGCTTAACGAATGTTCCAATAAGAGGTGTGCGTAGTACAAGAACAAACCCTGAGATTTCTTACACTATAAATACTGCCATTATTTGACATTCAGTACTCGGTAATGCGCTGTTTCGCTTAACCAACAAAATTACATTTTAGGAAGAACTCTTATTTGATGGAAGTGGGGACACTTGTCGTTGCAATTGGAATGACGCTGGTCGGACCGGCTTTGTTTCTGCGTAGATGGTTTGGTTGGGACCACCAGCGACTCTGGCTGGTTTACGTCACTGCCGGAGTGATGGGAACGTTTTTCGGAGGGGCGCTGATGCCAACGTTCAATGAGATGCTGACCGCAGCAACGTAAGTTGTTTATTACTAATAATTCTGATATTAATGTGTATTTTGTGCTATCTGGCGTTGCAGAGTGGCAGTAGGATTATTGCCAAAGACGATCAAACGGAAGCTGATGCCTGCCTGAAAACCTACCTCTGAGGTTTGAAGCTTTATTTTTCTTCAACTGATTTTCGGGCCCCAAACAGCTGAAATTTGTGCTTTTTGCGTCCTGAGTTTAAGGCTCCGTAACTTTCTAGCGTTTCTAGCTACGTTAAAATGTTTCTAGCTACAGTCCTAAGCGGCTGCCTCAAAATAATGTCACTGATAAATTTGTTTAAAATGGATTCGCTGGCTAAAGCAAAATCCTAGGCTCTTAACCATCCTTATCGAACATCGCGGCTCCAGTCTGTGAGAAAGTTCACAAAATCAGCCTTTTGTGATGTCTCACAATTTCGAAATGCAGGGTTGCCAGTAGTACGGAGTCAAAGGTATTAAATTACATTTTCGCGAATAAGGAAAAATGTGGAAAAAGGTTTGGGGCACCTCTCTGTTGCATCAAGTAGTTTTCCTTTCTTCAATAAAACCGATTTCAAGCAGTATCTCTTTAGGGGGGATTCCGGGGCCTTGCCTTCCCAAATGACTGCTTGTGCCCCCCAAACGAAAGTTGTGCTCAAAAATTGCCCTCGCTAGAAACAGTATTGTAGTTGTTTATGTATTTCGAAGTCCTGGCATTTTAGTTGTGTTTTTATAAAAGTTCAGGGTAATTTTCGTGCCTCGCCAAGTCAAGAGTAGAGAAGCTAACCTTTCAGCGAGTTAAAAAGCCGACTTGATATTGCAGGTAGTTAAGGTCATTCTGGTGGAGAGAAATTAACACTGCTTTTCCAGCCTCTTTGCTTCCCAATAACATAACATGATTGCTAATTCCAAAAATTTAGCTTTCTGTCTTATTTTTGGTGTATTACAACTCTGTTTTTGGCCATAGCGAAAAATATCCTTAGCTATTTTTCAACAACAATTTTAACAGTCAACTTTTTGCATTCAAAAACATGGCAGCGATCGTGGTTGTAGAACTGCTTGAAATAAATTAGGTTACCATGTACTACTTAATGTTTATAAGACATGATCAAATGCGATAGCAAGATTTATCGCATCATTATCTCAGCAAGCAGACAATTTGACATAATAGTTGCCTGTAATGATTTAACTGCATTTCCGCATTGTCTCTTATATTTGTAGATATTGCGTTAAAGCTGTACTCGTACAGCCAAACGGATGTCTTCTACTGATATAACAAAGCCTAAAAGGTGTGAATTGTCCGAATGTACAGTCGACAGTTCGGTAGAAGAATGGTTAAAATGTCTCACTTCTCAGGACGGTTGCCATCAGATTGATCAGCCACTAAATTATTTTAGTATGACCAAATTCTCTCTGGCCCATAAAATATAATATTGCAAGTTTCCTGATATTTTCATTAAACTTTAGGTTAAGCGTTGTTTTTAGCATCAGATTTTATTTTTTCACGAATGAAATGCTGTTTTGATCGAAATGATTTGGTTGTTACAGGTTTGTTTTTCAAATTTGAATTTTGCTTTTGATATTTGTAGATCAATCATAGCAGTAGATATGGACTTCATTTCAGTTGTCTGATATCTATCTGGTGCTTTTAGCTTCTTATCGATTTGCTGTTTTAGTTTGCGTTCGAAAATCACATGTGGTATTTCAGTTACTTTCATTCACTTGATAGGGTGGAACGTCACTCAGAGAAAATGTATTATTTCAATGAACAGAATTAAACTAACTACGATTAAAATAAAATCGGTAGAACACACTATCCCATCAATACGTAGTTTATATTGAAAACACTCTTGCAAAATCAGTATGACGTTGAGAATCACGAACTTTTAGAGTTGCTATCAGTTGGCTTTCCTATGGTATCGTGACTTAAGGTGAATTTACACAGTATCCGTTTTTCGTACGTTTTCGTCCGTTTTTTTACGTTTTTGCTTCTTGAAAAAGTATGCGCTTTTTCATCCGCATTTTTATAAGTCCATATCCGCACTAAGTAGACTGTTGTATGTAGGTAAAAATTTTGTTCAAAAATTTTGTGTATGAAGAATAAGAGCGATATTTCAAAATAGAGCTGTACCCCTTTACCAAAAATTTTTTTCGGAAAACTTTTGTTCAGTATGTGACTGCCAGGTTAGTGCGGACATGGACTTATAAAAATGCGGATGAAAAAGCGCATTCTTTGTCAAGAAGAAGCAAAAACGTAAAAAAACGGACGAAAACGTACGAAAAACGGATACTGTGTAAATTCACCTTTACGTGTGTTTTGAGCACCTTTTCTATCTTCAAGAGCATTGTACAGCAACTTGAAAGGCGGTGTACCGACAGCATTTTTTACAACTTGTACTTTTCGATTATAATCCTCATTCATCAGGGGTAGTTTCATTCAAACAGAATCAAAGTGTTTCTATTCAAAGGGATTCATAGTGTACTCGTGTAGAATTAGAGAGCATGAACGGTTTCAGCGCTTTGCTTCAAGCTTTTTTTGTTTTATTCAGGGAACTACGGCTCAGTGACACGGTTCTTGCTCAATACGGGTTGGTGTCTGGTCTGTGGAACATGAGTTTCGCCTTGGGCGATATACTTGGTCCGTCTCTTGGTGGTGTTCTGGAAGAAAACTTCGGCTTTCCACGTGCTGCGGCTATCCTGGCAGTTGGAGGTGTATTTTTGGTAATCACAGTTGCACATTCTTATTTGTGGTTGTTGGCAGTTGCTTGCATTAACAAGCTGTCATTTCTGTGGCAAAACTAGTAGCGATATAAAGATTTAAAACCTCACAGATTACCACACGCTTTATTACAATCAAAGTATAAGTAATATTTTGAGACTTGCATTTGAAGTCGTTTTTCAACTTTAACTTTATCATACAACAGCTGTGAACCGTTTCAGATTTGTCGTTGTATGAATTTGTTTCGTGGAGTCGTGAAAGACTCGGTTAACAAAACACCTTTTAAGTGTTTTCGGGGTCATCATGAGTTACTGTTAATTGTAAGACAAAATTGATAACCATCGATACAAGCTTGCGCTGAGCAGTGCTATGTGGCCCCGCCTTTGGCCATCAATTTTAATATTTTTGATTTTATCTTGAGAAAGACTCGAGCTTAAGCCCACTATGTAATTTGGTCAAAATGTATAGTTGTGACGTAAGAAATTACAAGTTGGTCCAATCACACCCGAGAGCATTTGTACAAAGTCTACACAATGTAAAATAGTTACTATCTCTCACAATCTTATTTTTGCTAATTCCGAAAAAATTTCTCTTAAGCTACATTTTTACCGACTCTCCGTTGGAAATTTTAGATTGCTGCATTTTTGCCTGTTTTTTACTTTCAAAATCCTTTTTCGATTTAAATCTGACTCCGTAACAAATTGACTCCAGGTAACCGACTTCAGGGAAAAGAAAATCCTGATATTAAATTACTAAAAACACCACCTTTGAATCTCCAGCTCCATCGTCATGTTTCTTTGCTTGCGGTATCATGATTTTTTTTTGCTTTTCAGACGGCTCTCAAATTACTTCATCGCTTTTATCGTCACACAACACGTCATAAACGGAATGTAGAGGTGGAAGAAGAGCAAGCTCCTCTGCTTGCCGACTCCGATACTTCCCCAGTTGTTGTGTAGTAAATTTGAACATTCTTTCATACCTTGTCCTCCCCAAGTGTCCATGAAGTAGTTTGAAATCTGTTCTTATGCAATACTGAGTTTTGTTGTCTCAAAATCTTTTTTTTATTGAATTTCTGCGTACCTACTTTAACTTCTATTGTGGATTTGACTTCATGATGAGAAAAATTTGAGGTGATAAAAGTAAACCGTCACGATAAATAGCTGAGAAGCTCGTAGTTGAGACTGGCACCGCTTTGCAAGGCTGCGAACTCGAAAAAACTCGATCGTTTTACGTAACTCGAACTCCAATAAAACCGGTCGAGTTCGAGTTCATTAAAAAAATCAAAGATCAAAAAATTATTGAAAAGAAATATTTTTTCTTAATTGTGCAGGCTAAATATAGCTTGTTCATTTGTTTATGCCGTGGCCATCTAGAAAACCAGCGTGTATACGAGAAGTGAGCGTTATTGCCGTAAAGTAGACTTAGTATTTTCGTCAGCCTGCGCTTGAACTCGAAAAAACTAAATTAGAGATGTCGAACTTGAACTAGGACGTGCTAAAATAGGCTGAACTCGAATAAAAGTCGATCAGTTCGCATCCCTGCCACGTTGTAGTATATCAAATAATGCCATAACAAATATCAAATGACGTCTGAAGCAAAAATAGTCTATTTGTGATGATCAATTCTTCTGTAGCAGTGTGGGAGAGAGGTAAACTAGTGATCTATGTTTGTTGTCCCATCATAAAGAAGCGACAATTGGGGTTTGATTGTGGATGAATTCATACTCGCTTGGAAGTTTTTGCGTTTTGGTCGATCACACTGTTACTGCATGGAATCAGTAGCATACCACAATTTATTCTTCCAGGAAGATTTAAGCAGATTGTTATTTGCTTCAATTGTTTTTGTAGTTTGTTTTTTGCAAATATTTCCTTTTTAAATCGTTATGATGCATCTTCCTCATAATTGGTTAAGTTTTTAATAATTTTCGAATGAGCATTTAAATAGGAGTGCATTGTTGATTCCAAGAATTCCTTGCTGCGGACGGATGCCGTTTACTTTACTATTTGAAAGAGCAGCTAATACGTTGCAACTGCGTGCTGCTTGCGGAGCAACATTTCGAGTTTTAGGGAGTCAGTACAAAATTTTTCTCATCCGGTTTGGCCCAATTCAACTAATTTGGCCCCAACTAAATTACGCCAAGTTTGATAGTTTATCCGTGATCAACTGATTTTTTGTACTCTTGTTAGCACTTGTTTTTTTTCAGTGTCGTAATAATACTCTGCAACGTTGTAGTTCCTTGTCACTGTAATTTTTATTTTGCTGCGTTTTCATTTTCACGTTTTTTTTATCTTCAAGATTATTGGAGAGCGAAACATTTTTTGGTCTGTAGCTAAAAACATTTTCGAATTTTGGCCTATCGTATTTTGTTGCATTGATTTTTTTCCGTCTTATTTCCATTTTGGGCTGCTTGAAAAAGATGCAACACAACTGTATCGAAATCCAAGATTATTTTACCGAAGATTACCCACTTTTCCAAAATCCTGTTCTAGCGACGAATAACAATTCTGGCACGAATTGCTTGCCAGCCTCAAATAGTCATGTGAATAAAAACATAGCCAAATATCGTTATATCACGGTTATGATAGTTTTTCTTGCCACTTGATAATAATCGATTTGTTTAGTTTATTATACGAGTACATTCATGTTGCCGCATTTGCGTTTGTATTTTTCCTGTTAATTTTCGATTCGGTTCAATTCACTGTATCAAACTTGCGGAGTGGCAGTCCAGATCATTCCCAGAATATGCTTGAGCTTCTAGCACCAAACTAACATAACGCAGAAATCTTCCAAATTTTTTTGATATTAAAAAAAAATACGGCGGTTCAATCAAATCCGCTTAAAAATCAGGTCAAGTTTTTTACTGTTGACCAAAATGTTGGAAAAGCCTAAAATGTATTTTTACCAAATTTGTACTTTCTACGTCTTCCCATTTTCAAGATATTACAGTTTATTTATTAAGTTGACTATATACACTGTGTGTAAGCCAAAATAATGTAAAACTAACGTTCGAAGCAAAGTAAGGATCTTTCGCTTTGTCATTCGCAATCAATGAAAAATAATGTTTACACTAAAAATAACTTTTCAAAAAATGTACTGAATTACAACTTTTCTAATAAAAATTAAAACCAAATCAATTTTTTCTCTAACAATTTTATGCTCCATTAAAATTATGCTATTAATTCTTGAAGAGCATTCAAGTCAACTTTTTCACTGTTGACCAAAATGTTGGGAAAAGCCTGGAATGTATTCTCACCAAATTTGCTTTTTCTACGTCTTGTCGTTTTCAAGATATTGCAGTTCAAAGTTACGTAACAATTTTCATCTTACTTCAGTTTTGCCAATTTGTCAGTATTGTTGCAGAAGATTAACTTTTGGAAAGCTGGTTTACATTTACATGAAAAGCAGCTAATTTACGATTTTGACCCTTTGGCTTGACAATAACTCTGCTGCAAAACACTGATTTAAAACTAGGTACTTGCAGTAACGTTTTGAAATCTTGTTTCTAATTGGCCACCCTGGCAAAATTTCTGAGGAAAAAACTTTGGGCATCTCAGCTGTTCGTAGAAAGCCTACACTTGGCGAAATTAGTCTTCAGATCTGTCAAAAATTTTTGAGAGAAAACTAAACAAAAAATTTTTCTCCTTGAATTACCTTTTAAAGACAGTTTTGTTTTTTTTTCTTCTATAATTATCGTTTTTTTCGCTTTTCCAAGAAACCAATTTGCATCTTTGCATTCGCTTGATCTTCTCTTTCCCGGTCCACAAGATCATAAAATCTGAGGTCACAATGTAAAGATTTGAAGCATAGGACTTTTTGCGATTGGATTTTTAAAAACTGCTGGTCTATTGCTGGACCTTAATAAATCTTCAAGCGCCTTGTGTAGGTTAATTAAAACCCTCTATTATCCTTATTCCTATCCTGTTTTATTTTTGGTTCGTGTTTCTAATGACCTGACCCAATTTGGTTTGCCGTCTCGTTGATTTCAGAAAATTTTTGTTTGGATTTAATTTCACAACCCAGTTGTTGCAAATGTAGGAATTCCGCTGGTGGTGGAAATGGCTTTGTGCATATGTAATATTGTGAAACTTAATCGTTTCTAATCTGCTATTACTGACACGGCAAACTCGGGTTTGATTATGAAAATTGGTATTTACAGTTTTCTGCTTGATTTTCAGTATTAAAAGGAACAACGTAAACAAAACCTCCACAGAGTGTAGTGGGCAGGTGGCAGATTGATTAGAAGATGGAAAGGACCCTGTGACCCTTTTACTGTCTCTGGCCAATGTAACTTGATTGAGTAAAGATGTGCAGCGTTGTAGCTGGTGGCGATACGTTTCCCCTTTCACAAAGCATTACACGCAATGTCTAGCTCATTTAAAAGCAACTAGAGACAATTCGAATGGATTGGATTTTTAACTGGCGAAAGTGGTAAAAATTACTCGCATAATATTTGGCAATTTTTGTAATTGAAATGAATTCTTAAATTTTCTGCTGCAACGAACTAGAGTTTAAAGGACGCGTTTCAATTGCGGTCGCCGGCTCGTATGATCAACCTACTAGCGGTTAGACTGAATTGCTTTATTAAGCTATGCTGGAGCTGAGTTTTACTTGTTGCTGCTTCGTGTGCTGGATTTGATGCATGACATCATCGATTGGAGCAGTTATGTGGCTGCGACACTGCTGTAGAATAGCTAATTTTAAAACTCATTTCCAACGGCACTTATAGAGATACTGCTCGAATTTGGTTTTATACCAGAAATGAGAACTACTTGAGGTAATAAAGAGGCGCCTCAAACCTTTTTCCACAATTTCCTTTATTAGCGAAGATATATTTTAATCCGTTTGACTTCGCACCATTGGCAATCCTGCATTTCGCAATTTTGTAACGTCACGAAAGTCGTACTGTAAATCAGTACTGGTAGCTTAGGTCTACAGGTTCCGGTAGCAGTAGCCAAATTTCAGGTTTGGTTATAGGCTATTCACTGCTACCAGGTGGTAATCGCGTTTTATTTTGCTTGAATTTTTGCAAAATTGGGCATTTTGTGATGTCACAAAATTGTGAAAATCTGGGTTGCCAATGGTACCGAGTCAAACGAATTAATCCATATTATCGCGAATAAAGAAAATTGTGGAAAAAGGTTTGGTACGCTTCGTAATATTACCTCAAGTAGTTCTCATTTCTTCAACAAAACTGGTTTCGAGCAGTATCTCTTTAATGCTAGTGCTTTTTGCGAAATTATTTCACAAAATGACATTGCGTACCGGTAATAATTTTGGTAAATTTAGCTGCATTGTTCGTATAATGTTTGTTTTTGAATCAAACAGTGAAATACTCGCTCAGTTTACCTTAATTTTCTTTTCGTATTGCAGCTGAGTATTTCCTGCTAATTCAATTATGTGGTTAACATTTTTGTGTGGATAAATTATTGTATGTTGCTGATTTTTGTCGTTGTCTTGCGTTATTTTGTTCGGCATTCCGACCACATTTTAAGCTACCTGCATAACGGCACTCGTCGCCAGGTGTAAAGTTGTAAACTCGTCGTTTTCTTTATTCATATCCTGACGCGAATGATCGTTGGTGATTGCTGAAGCATTGAGAGTTAGTCAATTAATTAATTGTCCAAAGGCTAAGTAAAGAAGGCCTATTTGTGAACGGTTGAACTTCAAGGCTTAAGTTGGAAATAAAAATTTTCCAAGTATTGGAACTAAACTATAATTTTTTTTAATTTTTTTTTTACTACAGCATGTTTATTAATTTGAATATTGATTTATCAATGTTTTTCTCGAGATTGCTTTGTAATTTTTTTTCTGTATTGCATACAAGCAAAATATAACAATAATTCATAATAGCTTATTAAGTGATGTTTTTACGTTTGCGGTTCCAGAGTTTTGATGCTGAAACAATCGTTTACGTGCTATCTGGCCTAAAGGATACTAGCGCGGAAGCATAGGCGTAGCCAGGGGCCCCGCCCCCCACCCCCAACTGAAATGTAACTAATGACAAAAAGGTTATTGTTTCTTTAGTTCAGTTTCTTTTAGCATCTTCGCCTGCAACAGCGCACGCGTGCAACAGTAATTATCAATAATATTGACGACTAGGAGGCCCGGGCCCCCTCAATTCAACTTTTTCAACCAATTTAAATTTATAGCCCTGGTGTAATTAGGGATTTTTGCCCTTAAAGTTGCTATCTCAGGCCCTCATCTCACCTTTTTATGAACGTAATGCAATAACCAGGGCCGGATTTACCGTATGACACAGCGCCAGGTGCCCTGCGCTCAGATGGTAAGATTGTCTTCACCTATATTTGGCAGGAAGATGTTGCGAAAATCCCCAAAGTACGGGGGCTCCACCCTATCTAAATCCGGCCCGAGCAATAACATGCTGGTAAGTAGGTCTAACCATCTATTATACCATTTCTCAATAACAATTTCTTCCACCTCGCTAGTTTTTACTCGAAAAATACTTTCAAAAAAATAATTAGGGGAAATGCTCATTGAACAAATTATTAAAGTTGAATGGAGGGGGCCTAGGCCCCTGGCCGTACATGTACCCCTATAACTGCTAATGTTCATGACAAAACGGAAATGTCTAAGGAAAATCTTCGAGTGGATTATTATTTACTGCTAAAATATTGCAGGAGGCAATGTGCCTTACTTCCCCCTACTTGGGCCAAATCACTTACAAAATTTATAACCAAAATGCAAGATCCTAAACGTGTTTTGAACTTAAATTGTAAGTAAAAGTAGGATTAAGCATTTTACTTTTTTAGTTAACTTTCACATGTTAAAAATCTACTTCTTTCAATTGACTCTGAACTCGAGCAAAATGTGATCCAATGGCATTAAAATAGTTTTTTTTTACACAAAATTGTCCAGCGGTTGGCGGCTTTGCCCCCAGACCTTCATTGCCTCCGGCGGCTGGGATAAATTTGATTTACACAAGCTTACCCGACGCATTTTCAGCTTTAGACATTTTTTTTACTTAATTTTGGGTTTAAGCCCCCTCCTTTCAGCACAATCCTGGTTAAGTGCCGAAACACAGGCCTCGCCTTCTGATCTTCCACTTAACGATGTATTTTTCCCACCAAAAGTTCCTCTATTAAAAATTTCTGATGACGTCATTGCATGTGATTTGTGGTTTGCCCCCCCCCCAATCAAATATCCTGGCTACGCCTGTGCGCTGAAGCCTGGGGAAGAGTCACCAGAACGGCGACTGCTTAAAACAAGCTATGCGAAAAAGCTGCATTGTGAGTGTGGAGCATATTTTCAGTGTATTTCAGGGGTTCGAACTTGAAAAAATCGATCGTTTTGCATAACTCAACGTAAAATAATAAGTTTTCTCTACTGTTCGATTTCGAGTTTAATAAAAAGAATTTTAGATTAAAAAATTGTTGGAAAGAATTTTTTTGCGATTGAAATTTGAAATTTGCTTCGGATTGAAAGCACGTATTTACCTTGTCTTATCAACACTTATGCAGTGCGCTGCAGAACAGAAGTACTGCACGGGAGTTCGAGGCTATCTGCGCAACCGCGCAGCGTGAAACATAGGGATCCAAAAATATATTTAAATTTTGTCGTTCACTAACTAATTATTGATTATCAGTCGAGGAATTTGCAAGCGTAGAATAATAACGCATGGCCAATAGTATCTTTTTCCATACCATTGCAGTACGTTTGAGCGCATTATTTTGAAGTAGAAATGCAAATGACGTCACAATAAGCATGTTTATTACGTACTAACGTTGGTTACAAACATCTCGCAAACAAATTCGAGTGGTCAGTTTTAACGCGTGGTGAACGAGACGGTTCGGAAATAGCAGTTTGTGTACTACGAAGTTTTTTTGTTCGTTAGCGCCGTTTAGCGAGCGATAATGAACTTTACGAGCTCGCTAACATGTTCTGTCGTGTGGGCCCAGATATAAACAAAAAACACGCCAACATAAGTCGCATATGTCATTAATGGATTGTTGTTTAAATAGATTGATTGAAGGTACGGTACACCAAAAAAAAACAAAGTACGGTATGTGGGTACGGTGCACTTCAAAAATTGAACTGAAGTACGGTACACTGGTACGTTACTGTTCGCTGGTACGGTACCAAGGTATGGTACGTAAGTGCCGTACGCTTCAAAAATTGAACTGAAGAACGATACGCTGCTATGGTAAGGTTCAAGGTGGGAGGTACGTAGTACGCTAATTTTGAACGTACCGTACCGAACTGCCCTCCTTCGTTAGAACTGGGATAGCGTTGCTAACAACGTCAAAGTTGAAATAAAATATCTCTGGAATGACTGGGTCAAGAAAGATAGAGTCAACGCCTTATTTAGTCTTATGTGTTTGGCCAAACTTTAGATACACCCCATTGATTTTGCATTTAGTCCTTATTGAACTTTTTGGAAAAATTTTTAGTGAACACTAGTCTATATGCCAAATTTGATGTTTCCATAAGTTTTTGTTAAGGAGTTAGATAGGGGGGAATATTTTTGTCTCTGCCTCCAAAATGCTTCGCAACCTCGAAATGTCTTCGCCCCTAAAAAATGTCCAATGCAAAATATGCATTGTGACAAGGCTTTGCTGGTTAATTTTTACTCTGAGTCAACGATAGATTTCCATAACTTTTTGTTGTTCGTTTTTTTTATCTGCTACGTTGGCGGTGTTGTTTTGAGCATTAGGCTTATCTAAACTGCTTATCTCAGATTTTTAGTGATTTTCTCGTGCCGGTTGAATCCGTTATTGAAGCATGGACGCATGTAGCCTACTACTGTACGTGTACACCGAGCTTTACTATTCATTGTATTCCGCAGGGTGTAGTTTTAGTCTTTAAACGGGGTAAAGCATTCAGCCGTTTCTGGTAGTTTGCAGTAGCTAAAATCGAACTTAAATTTTTGAATTTTTTTTTTTTTTGGGGGGGGTCTGCAGTTGCAAAGATATTCACCTAATAAAAACAGTTATCTCACAAGTTTTGGAAACTCTGAATTTATTCTTTTAGCTTGAACTTCCAAAGATGACGAAAGAATGAAACATACTTTAATCCTTCCAGTCACATCACGTGACCACCTCAAATTTGGTAAAACCTCTCCTTTTTCTGGAAATTCAAACTACCAGAATAAATTCTGCGTTTCCAAAAATGTTTTTAGGGGAATATATATTTGAATTTGTTAAATATCTTTGCAACCACAACCTCAAAATGAAAGCAAAAATTTCAAAAATTATATTTTGATGTTAGTTATTGTATACTATTGCAATTATCTGGATGCTTCACCACCTTTAATTCAGGATTTTCGTTGCGTCTTTGTGAATGCTTTACTCATTTTAATTGTTTTTGTCCAGTTAGTTGACTGTTCAAGTGTTTTCCTAAAATTTCATATTTGCGCCGTAATTTTACGCAAATCTAGCACTTATTTTTTCCGCGCCGCGCCGATCAAAGTATAAAAAGTGCGCCAATTTAGACGGATAAAATTTTCTCCCAGAAATTTCTGTGTTTCTTTGTTTTGGGACTCAACTTCTAAAAAAAATGCAATCACTCCTAAATACTGCAAATGCTGCGGCTGTCCTCGCTCTAATTGCGTTGTTGGGACTTGAGACTGTTGAGAGGATTTTGCACCGCGCCAAATAACTTTTTATTTACCGCGCCAAATTGGCGCAAGATTTCCTAATTCTCATTTCTGCGCCGGAGAAACATGCAAACTTTCCAGTGGGGTTAGGGAGGTTGTTGCTTTGTCAGGAACCATTACCGAAAGCTACAGTAACTATTACGTCTACAAAAGACAATATACTTGTACCAGGGGCGCATCAAGGAAGTTTTAAAGGGGGGAGGCGAGTTCAATTTTTCAAAAAGCAACCAGTCGCCTACCCAATTTTAGTTCCCGGTAGCCTACCCAATTGGTAAGTTATTTTAACAATTAATGAAAATGCTTGCTACTTATTATAGTCAAGCAGGGATTCGCGTAAATACTAATAGTTGCATTTTGTGCAGCATTTGTTTATTCAGAAACCCTGTGTAATAGCGATTTTGAAAGTAGTTGGTTGTGAACAGTGAAGACCTAATGTGCAAGAGAACAAGTTACCGGGGGTGTTACTAAGTATGAAACTGTAAGCCGTTTGCTTTTTTTCGGAAGCTCTACACCTGTGTATGAGCGCGCCTGCGTTCTCTCTTTCTCTTTGATCTAAGCTACAGTATTCCCCAAATCTTGCCCCAACCCTAATCTGTAGCCTAATGCAGAGGTGGGCACTTGTGCCGCAATTATTGCTGCACAACTAGTTTACTTGCGATTAACGCTTGTGCCAGAATTATTTTTAAACCTTTGTGCCACAAGTATTTTTAGCAAGTTTAAGCGCAATCACCCAAGCGCAATTCAAATACGATTATGGTGTATATATAATGTCACAAAAGAAGTGTATGCCTAAAAACGTGCACAGATAAAAGCTGAAATATGATATAAAAAATCAACCATAGAGAATATTATATCATTACTTTGTTTCTATCTTAATGTTTTAAGACAAAAGTACTTTTAGTACAAACAGCATCAACTCTTTGCCGCGTTCCTAATGTTCAAAGTCCGTTAACGTTGGAGATCAAACAGGACAAATTGAAGCAAACAAACAACACAAGCAGCAAGGCAGAACAGAAATTTTAGCAAGCAAATAGCACATGACAAAAACAGGCAAGCCAGAAGCACAGCATTGCTAGCATGTGGTACCACACAAGTAAGGTTTACTTAACCCAGCCACGAACTAGCCTAACTTAACACAACCATAGTAATAAGATTACCCTACTCCCCACAAATGTAAGATTACCCTACCAAATATTAACCACAAACAATGAAAAACAAAAAAAAAAGTAGCATTCTACAAAAAGAGACACTGCAGAGTGAGGGTTAGCTAACAACTGAAGATAATAAGCATGACATACTAGTATCACAAACGATAAAGAAAAAAAAAAAAAAAAACTAGAACAGCAGAAGGATATTGAACAGTGCTGATAAGTTACAACTCATGTAGTAAGTTAGGCTACTAGATTATTGCATTAATGTAAGCCTCAAGTTTAGTCAGAGATCGACCCCCACCCAATTACCCTTATTTTTAAATCTTGGAAAAAAAACACTCTAATACTGCCAATATCGTTGTTTAAAGACAAGTATTATATGAAGTAATCAAAAATGAGGTAAATAATAAGCAGTAAGTACCAAAATAGCAATATGGTTTGGTGCATGCAAATGAGCACTTACCGATATACAATACGTTATTAGTGGATTAAATCCTAGAACACTGTACACTGGACAAAATGAATATGTAGAGTTGAGCAGCTTAAATATTTACAGTTTGCTTCAAATATTCTAAACAGATATTAACTGGTTCCCCAAGCAGACTTAAAAAATTGCCTTGCCTGCTGTGATTAAGCAAGGTAGTTGAAAAATCATCAGGCAATAGATCAAAGCTAACTTCCACATTGCAGATAGCCTTTATCTGCTTTACTGTTTCAGACTTGGCTTGTGAGGGTTTACATTCACATGCAACATGAAATGAAGACTGCACATTAGCACCACAACCACACAGTGGTGAAGAGCATATTTCAGGAAAATGCTCATACAAAAACAAATTTGTCAAATTATTTGGCGAAAAAAGACTTAAAGTTAAAGTTTCAATATTGTGAGGGATACTTGATTTAAAAACCAAACTACTGCAAGACACTGTTGGTATAATACTTGACCCATTTAATAGCCACTTATTTTGGACAGAATTTTGCCAAAGTTTTTCAGTATACTCCTTAACCGTGGTTTTGGTGTAAGAGCAACATGTACTGGACAAATCTGCAAAATGGTCAACAATATTTTCTTCAACTATAATTTGATCAAATACAGTAAAACATTCCGGTGATAACATCAATTTCCATTGAAGGAATTTAAATACTTGTTGTAACTTGCCATGTAAATCTTTACGATTATAATTATGAATACGATTATGAATGCTGAATGATAGGCTAGTTTTTCCTACAACCTGTCAACTGTGATTAAGGTTTAGAAAAAACATTGATGAGGCACACAGGCATAGTCAAGATTTTTGATTAAAGAGAGGGTCACATGCAATGAGGTCGTCAAAAATTTTCAAAAAGTGGGGTCTTTTATTGAACAAAGATATCGTAGATGGAAGATCAGAAACCGGAGCCTGGTTGTCATGTAATTGTATCCTGGATGTTGCTAAAGAGAAGGACTTCAACCAAAAGTCAAAAAGGTTTCCAAAATTGTCTAAATTGGGAGACATTGTTAGCTAACTAGCCTAGAGTAGTTTAACCCTAATGTGTCACAGACTGGGGTATGGGGCCAGCTGCTGGGCAATTTTTTGTAATTTTTGTGGAAAATAATCAGTATATAATTGCTGCCGTATTTTGAAACCATTTGGATCAAGTCCAGACTCCACAGCAGTACATAAGGAAAAAAAATTGGAAGGCTTTATTTCACCGGAAGTTTTTATCTAGTTTTTTATTATTTCTGACTCAAATCTAACCCAAACTCAAATGCTTACTCTATCCCCAAATCAAACCCAAAACCTAACTTGAACCCTAATCTTAACTCCTAAAAAAGCAAATGAAAAATGCGCGGATATTTCTCATTTTCGTTTTATTCTCTTTAACTTGAAAATTTTCAGTGAAAAAGTCACTAGCAAAAAAATTACGGTAGGTGTGCCTTTTCAGCAGCTGAAGTTATGAGATGAAGACAATAGCCTATACCGATAGCTTGGTTATTCAAATTTACCGGTTGATTTAGCCAAATTCAGAGACCAAAATTCCTTGCGTTGTATTGACACCACTTCTCACTGATGATGAAGTCAGTTGACTTCGAAACATGGGAATGCTCCTGCAATCGAGAGCCAGCATCACTCTAGAAGTTGAAATGATTACCCATTTGGACGGGGAGACAGCATTAAGGTGTTGTCAAATGAAGCAGGATTGTAAGACGTGATGTCTCTGTTAACTATTAAATTAATTCTGCCTATTTCACCTCAGGAATAATTTAACTCATTTGGATCACATTTTGCTTGTAGTTAGAGCCGTTTAAAATTACTGAATGTTTAAGATTTGAAAAGCAATTGTAAAAAAGTAAATTGTTCAGTCTTCTCTTTACTTATAGATCAAGTCCAAAACACGTTTAAAATCTTGACTTTGGTAGTTAAATTTTGTAAGTGACTTGGCCCAGGTAAGAGAAGCAAAATACATTGTCGCTTGTATTATTTTTAGCAGCAAATAATAACTCAAGCGGTTGACTTGGAGATTTTTGTTTTGTGATGAAAATGACCAGTTTGACTTTAGGAGTACATTTATATAACTAAGAGACCCATGCCCCCTCAATTCAAATTCAATTATTTGTTCAATAAGCATTTTTCCTAGCTAATGTATTTTCTAAAGTTTTTTGTCAAAATTATTTTGTGTAAAAACTGGCAAGTTAGAGGTGGATTGTTGTTTGAAATTGGTGCGATGGATAGTCATTTAGTAATTGCGTTAAGTACACAAAATGATTGCAGGACGTCGTTTAGTATAAGCCGTCCACTTTTTTTGGAATCTGCGACTTGTGTATGAGCGTGCGCGCGCTCTCGCTCCTCTCATGCGTGCACTCATTCAGGTTATGGCTAGATCTGGGGAATCGCTTAGATCGGAGAGAGAGAGCGCTTGCGCACTCATACACAAGTCGCAAAGCTTCCAGAAAAAAAGCGATGGCTCATGCTTAATGACACCCATGATTACATGAGGGATATTAGTGGGTTGTACATGTATGCTGTTGTATGCGAAAATGCTGAAAGAAGCTAAAACTGAAGAAACATTAGGCTTGGTTATTATTATTTTCATCATTGTTGACATTTCAATTGAGAGAGCAGGCCTCTTGGTCCCCCCTGTAGCTTTGCCTTTGACGAGGTAGGTTCATAAAAGCGTGGTCATGGGAAATTCCACTCGTCTACTGCTTGCAAATTTCTATTGGATTTACAGCAGGGGTCATCTTTCACTGAAACGTTTCTCTCTAAAACATTTTTCTTATTTTTCAAAAAAAATATCTTATTGAGTGTTTAAAAAATGGTTGTAAAATAACAAAAATTTTTGTAATTGTATTTCTAGAAATACGCTACTTGTTTCTAAAAAAACTTAAGCTTGCTTTGGGCATTAAATGTGTTACTCGCAACAGTCTGACTTTTTTTACCGTAATTCAAAAGGAAGGCTTTATTTCACTGGAAATGTTTATTTACTTTTTTATCAATTCTGACTCAAATCTAACCCAAACTCAAATGCTTACTCTGAAAGTATCCCCAAATTGAACCCAAACCCTAACTTGAACCTTAATCTTAACCCCTAAAAAAGCCAAGGAAAAAAGCGTGGATCAATATTTCTCTTTTTCATTTTATTCTCTTTAACTTGAAAATTTGCGGTGAAATACAGTAGTCACTACCAATTCAAAAACAAAAAACAACAAAAATGATTAAGTTGCAACTTTTTCTAGTTCTGGAAAACTTGAAAGATATTGCAAACAGGAGTGATGACATTGGTAGCGTTTATAATTAATACTTAGATGATTCAATTTCTTCAAACAAAAAACATAATAATTTTTTTAGCATGCTCCATTTGTCAGCAGTGTTCCCTCTAAGTTTTCACCTCCTGCGAAAATGCCAGAAATAGTGCGAACGTTCTCAACTCAATCTGAAAATGCCAAAAATTTTCTCATCTTTTTTGTCCAGTTTCAATGCGCTTTCAAAAAAAAAAAAAAAAGGTGCTGACGCAGGCATCTTTTTTTCTGATTTTATGTTAATCTCCAAAACAAAAACAAAAAAAAGATCCTTTGCCTGAGTTCAGCAAGTTTTCTCTGCGCTTTGTGCGACATACCAGAGCGAGGTGCCGTGAACCGCAGCTATCTACAGTTTTTGGCGGGAAACAAAAACGCCAGTTTTTGGCGGGAGAAAAAACGCCAAAATTTCAGTGAGAAAATGCCATAAAAAATTTCGCACTTTTTTGCGCTTATAGGGAGCACTGTTTGTCGGAGAGTGATGCTGATTGCTCCAGAAGTACAAAATATGCCTTGAAGCTTGTAGAGAATTTTCTTGATGAACCATTAGAAAAAAGGTCTGATTCCGAAGTTGTTTGCTTACCACCACATGAAGACTTTATTAGGGAATTTTTAACACCTCGTTTCCTTTAAGTGCGATGTTGAAAGTCTGTTTTCATTAGGTGTAAAGACGTTCTTTGCCCCAAGGTATTAAGCGATGCGTATTTCCATATGCAATTTGGTAACGAGCATAATTTGGTTTGAATATTGGTTTTGTATCGTAGCCTAGCACAGATTGAGCAGTGAGTCAATTGGAATATACTTTTCAAAATCTCACACCTGCTCGTGCACTGCTGGCAGCGAAATTATTTTTTAGGCTTGCGAAAACACTTGTGGTGCAAGATTTTCAGAGTAGTTGCACTTGCAGCACAACTTTTATGACTTGCGCTTCCCACCTTTGCCCTTATGAGAGGAGACAGGAAAGCGCAGGTGCTCATACACTGGTTGCACAGCTTTCAAAGAAAAGCAAACGGCTTATACTAAACGACACTAGTTACTAGTACCAGTATAGTCTGTACTGTATGCCCATTGCCCACTGCTGAGATCCCCCATTGGAAAGTCCGCATGATGCGCGGGAGAAGTATGGTGCATAGTATCAAGTAATTGTGAACCAATTTGTCACAGAAAAAGTAAAACAGCTCTGGCATAGTACATAAGTCCCTTGACACAAATTATAGCGTGGACGTTATTCCGCTGAAACTTGTGGTCGTTGAGGGGTGTAGACCTTTCTTCTTTTGGAGCTCAAGTCAACAGAGCAAGGAGAACATAAGAATTCTGGAAGCAAATTTTTTCTGTCTAAATCGGCGTTCTTCCTGCACTGTGATTGGCATGGCACAAAAATCATACAGTTGACCTGTGGGTTTTGAATTGGCAGAGTGGTGCAGTGTTATCTGTTATTTAACTTTTCAACCTGGCCCCGAGGCTGTCTTATCCCAACTATCAGTTGTGACAAAATCACTTTTGAACAGTTTAGCATCTGCTATTTTTTAATCTGGTATCTGATATTGCTCTTGCAAATCTGAAAATGATCATCATGCCAATGTTGTAGTTTTAAAATGACCAAAAAATATTTCCAAATTCAGACACTTACATTCGATCAAACGCATCAAATAAGTTTGGAAGGTTTGGGGAATTGTATCCATGATCATGCTTGCTGATTTATTTGTTGTAGCTGCTACAATGGTAGCATCACTTTACTCTGAACTGGATTTCTTTAAATGGCTCAAGTTGCATTTGCTTATTAAATCTGAGATATTAAAACTTAGATGAACTTGGTGTGAAATAAAATCCACAGTCTGTAATTTAATGATATAACACTGAGCAAGCTGCTACAAGCATTTTTTTTGGTACTCTAGCAAAGACATGTTGAAAACAAATTTAATATGTGTTTGCTTTTAGAACTGTTTGTTAGGAACATAAAGAGGTAATGTTATGTAAATAAATGTTGGAAATTTTCAGTGATAGTATTGACACTTTCTTTGAAATCATGCATAAGCTATCTGTGTGGGTCAACAAGAATGATGGAAATGGAGTTTCGTAAGTTCTCTTATACTTGCTGATAACCATTTTACTGTATCTAGGTATAATCGGCACTAGTGACTGGTGGTGCACTAAAATTGAATTTTATGTAAGTCTGAAGTTACAATGCCTGCGCGCTTTAGCTTCAGAAGAAATACTGCTGAAAGAACTCGTATTTTGAGTACCGATGATGAGTTCTTTGATGATGATCCTGAAAATGATGATTTAAGATTTAGATATGATCATTTATCCAGAAAAACACAAGTATTATGTCAAAAACGAACTTTAGTGTGCTACAGCATTACTGGATTAATCTTATCTCTTGCTATTGGAATTTTGATTGGTCGTTTCAGTACTACTGCATTTAAAAATCCATCACATCCTTCAAGTCCTGGTAACACAAACCAATGGAGTTACGATTTTGCTATTAATCAACAAGTTATAAATGAGATAAAAACTAAAAATATTCGAGAAAACTTAAAAAAATTAACTGAAAAACCACATTTGGCTGGCTCAGTAGAAGATGAAGAACATCTGGTTGGGTTTATTAAAAACAGATTTGAAAGTTATCTTGATGCAGTTGAAATTTTTCCGTATGATGTGTTACTGTCATTTCCCAATGACACTGACAAAAACTATGTCGCAGTTGTTGATCAAAATGGAACTGAAACAAGGAAATCAAACCCAGTTGAAAAACCAGTTGGATCTGAAGATAATGCCAATGTTGTATCAGCGTTTAATGCTTATTCACCTCCTGGCCATGTTAACAGCACTTTGCGCTATGTTAATTACGGCCGAAAGAAAGACTTTATGGATCTGGTGAAAAAGGGTATAAATATAACAGGATCAATTTGCATTGCCAGATATGGTTTAATTTTTCGAGGTGACAAAGTCAAGTTTGCTGAACAATATAATTGTTCTGCACTTATCATGTATACTGATCCTTTAGATTATTCAGGTACTGCCGTTCATAGTTGGAAACCCACTAGCAAAAATAATGTATACCCAAGTTCATGGTGGCTACCATCTACAGGTTTTCAAAGAGGCACAATCGGATTAAATGGAGACCCTTTAACTCCCGATTATCCAGCTCTTAATTTCACGTTTAGAATACCTCGAAGTCAAGCCAGTTTACCTACAATACCAGTTTTGCCTATCAGCTACAAAGATGCCTATCAATATCTGTCAATCCTCGGTGGTCCAATTGCTCCCAATGACTGGCAAGGTGGACTCAATGTTACTTACAGATTTGGTGGTTCATTTGTTGGCAGTCATGCTAACTCCAAAGCACTGGTACACGTTGCAAACTATATGGAACGCAAAACAATTCACACAGTGATTGGATACATACGAGGTTGGCTCGAACCAGACAGATATGTGATAATGGGAAACCACAGAGATGCATGGACGTTTGGAGGAGCAGATCCTAACAGCGGAACAGCTATTGTGTTAGAAGTTTCCAGAGCAATTGCTAAAGTTGTGAAAGATGGAAAATGGCGTCCCAGAAGAACCATTGTTTTTTGCAATTGGGCAGCTGAAGAATTTGGCCTGATTGGTTCTACAGAATGGGTGGAACAAATGGAAAAAAGGTTAATGATGCAGGCAGTGGCATACTTGAACATAGATATTGCAGTGCAAGGAAATAAAACTTTTCGTGCTTTTGGTTGTCCCAGTCTTCAAAAACTTTTGTTTAATTCAACAAAATCTGTAAAGAATCCCAATTACAATGAAACTATGCATGGTCGCAGCACTGTGTATGATACTTGGCTGCACTATCATCCAGATTCGTTGCTGCCAAATCAACCATTTGTGCACAACCTTGGTTCTGGCAGTGACTACACTTTTTTTCTTCAAAAATCTGGAGTTGCTGCAATGGACATTCGCTACACATTCGACTACAAAATGAATGTGTCATCCTACCCCGTTTATCACTCCATCCATGATACCTTTGATTATTTTGAACATTTTTTAGACCCAGATTTCAATCTATCTCTTGCAATTGCCTCAGTTTCAGTGAACAGTGTATTACAGCTGAGTAGTTTAGCAGTTGTGCCTTTAAATCCTGTTGATACTGGAGTGGAGTTGAAAATAATGGCTAATTATTTAAATAATACGTACAAGAACATTTTCAATGAGAACAATATTTCACTTTCTGAGTTGTATCGAGTTATAAGCATATTTAAGAACTCTGCTGAAAAGCTTATGCGCCATGTTGGTACAATTAAAGCATCTGCAAGCGATATTCATTTAAGGATGATAAATGATAAGTTGTTTTATATCAACCGAGGATTTCTTGACTTTAATGGACTGCCTGAACAGCGATTTTACCGCAATGTTGTCTTCGCCCCATCTTCACAGAACAGCTACAGTGGAGCAGGTTTTCCTGCTGTAAACGATGCAGCGTTTAGTGTTGAAAAAGGTGGTTCTTTGGCAAATGTCAGAAAACAGTTGTCGATTTTGTGTCTTAAAATTTTATCAGCTGCACAGCTTATGGAAGATTTTTGATTATGTTAAATCTTTTTTAATGGTTTTGCGATCACTGCTTGCATTCATAATCTACAATCAATTAAAATTTATTTGCTCTCTTTTGCTTAACTTTTTTTGATTAATATTTTTCTACGTTATTTTATTGCTTTGCGGAAACTTTTGAGATTTTTATAAATTGCATCAGTGCTTCAAAATTTCTAACGCTAACTGCAAGATGCTATAGGATTCATTTTTTTGATGTGGTCTGGTTGACTGTAACTGATTTGCTGTTCTAGTCCACATGCCGTTTCGCAGGTGTTTGATTTATACTTGAACGATGATCTCACCCAACATTCGCTTTTTGCTGATAGCACTGCGAGCATTTCCCCTTTCTACTCATTAAGCAGCATTAGTTTACACACTTCAAGCCATGCAAAATCTCAAAAACCCTATCAACCCAGGCAGTCAGAACTTGCAAATTATTTTAGCAAATTATTTTTGTGGTGTTTTTGCAGTTTATGTAGTTTTTGCAAATACTGTTTTTCAGTGTCATTTTTGCCTACCTTTTCATAATTCGACATAATGTCCAAGATTTGTTAAAAAGTAGAGCAATTATTTAATAGTGTTTAAATTTTTTTTTTGGTAATCGATTATAATTTTTGTGTTTGCAAACATTGCTTAATGCTAGCAACAGCCAACTATTTTTACCATTGTTATTCTTGACTCAGGATTGCATCTGTGACTAGAGGAAAAGTGGATTATGGCATTAATGCATGGTTTGCTGATAAAGCCGCTACGAAATCATTGTACAGTAGAATTTGCTTATAACGGCACCTCTGGGGGATTTTTAAAACCTGCCGTTATAGCCGAATTTACGTTATAGCCAAACTGCCACAAACCGTCCTAAAACTACTTGTTTGTTCAACATAAAGGCTTATTATGACGCTAGGTTCACATTGTAATGAAAGACAAGAAATCAGGTTAAGCAAAACTCGTGCAGAAATCAAAACCTTGCACAAAAATAATAAACGTTTATTCAAAAGCCAACTGTCAAGCGCATTGCATCATTTCTTCGCAAACATGTCGGTAATCTTTAGTTGTTTTGGCTTTGACGTGGATTTGGTTATAACATAATGCTCAATTTTCGCTAAACAGCGCAACATTTCATCGCTATCGTCATGACTGCGCAAGTATCGGTCCAACTGCCTCATTGACGTCAATGCTGCTACGGGGGACAAAAGAGTTTCTGCATGATCACCGCTGTCATCATCACCCTCTTGTATACTTTCCGGCTCTCCTGCAGTTTCAGTTTGCAGATCATTTAAAATGTCATTCTCTGTGACTGCTTCACGAGAAACATTTGCGTACTTTCAGAGTAGTCCGTAAAAGAATACGTTTCTGGAATCAAGCCACTTGCTTGAAGTCGTTCCCAAATTCCTTCGATGTCGCTGTTGGTAAGGCTTTCAATTTCTTCTACGTCGTCGTCTTCTTCCAGTCGAACAAACTTTGCTTTTTTAAAACAATTTTGAATCGTCACCTGGGAGACGCTGTTCCATGCTTCTCTGAGGAGCCTCATTGCTTGAAGGACATCGACTTTAAAATCTTTTTTTTCTTCAAAAGCTAGCAGACGCAGGTTTGCAAGCCTTTTTCTGTAGTGTGCTTTCAAACACCGTATAACACCAGCATCCATCGGTTGTGTCTTTGCAGTGGTGTTCGGAGGCAAGAACACTAGCTTAATGTTCGTTAGACCACTGACATTAGGATGGGCAGTACAGTTGTCCAAAATGAGAGCAATTTTTCTGTCATTTTGCTTCATTTGAAAATCTATTTTTCTCAGCCACTTCTCGAAAAGAGTAGAGGTCATCCAAGCTTTCGAGTTAGCTTCATAAGGAAGTGGTAGGTTCCTTACGTTTTTAAAACACCGTGGGTTTGCAGATTTTCCGATGACAAGCGGTGGCAATTTTTCTCCAGTCAAACTTGCCGTCACCAATACAGTTAGCCTTTCTTTAGACAACTTTCCACCAGCGCATTTTTCGTTTTTGAAAACGTGTGTCTTGTCGGGTAAACACCAATAGAAAAGCCCTGTCTCATCTGTATTGAATATTTGTTCCGGAAGGAATTCTTTTAAAAGTGCAGGAAGTTGACGATTTTGCCATTCGTTCACGCCATCTTGGTCTACCGATTCCGCCTCGCCGTGAAGTTTTTTGCAAACGACTCCAACTCTTGCTTTCCATCTGTTTACCCAATTTATATCCAGTTTTTCTGAATTTTCATATCCACGCACGCGGCCATATTCTTGTGCTTTCAGCAGCAACATTTCTCCGCTCACTGGAATTTTTTTATCCCTTGCACATCTGAACCATTTTAGCAAAGGCTCATCAACGTTATCAAAGTTATGCTTTCGCTTTTTCTTCATTTCTGCATTTCGACCTGCTTCAAACTCCGATATCATTTTATCTTTATTGCTTAAGATTGTCTGTAATGATGATCGTGGGATTTCATATTCTTTTGCCAGCTGGGATACATTTTTAACTTTTCCGCTGTTGAATCGACTGACTGACAATTTCATATTTTTTCCAGAGAGGAAAATTCCTTCGCTTTTTAAGACTTTTGCGTTCTTGTTCCATCTCACTGCAACTTTGTCTGTACTCTACAAGCACGTCTCTGATAATGCTTGTAAATTTCCATTCAAAGTCTCTGGCCTAGATTCCGTACAGAGAACACGTGGCAACGAAGAACAAAAGAAGCTCGTCGGATCCGATGTAGACGTGCGAGGTGTGAAATAGTTTGCGCCATAAAGTGTTTTCAACCAGGCCTTGCGTCATAAAAACGAAGTCCAGCCATCGCGCAGTCGGAAAGAAAAACAACAACGCACAGAATTAACACCCGCAATAAAGTTTGGCAGTTTGTGGCAAAGATAATGGCCTACAGTGCCGTTATAGGCAAAGAAAATTGTCTGGGGGATGGAAAAAGGGTGCCGTTACAGCCAAATTTACGTTATAGGCGATGCCGCTATAGACGAACTGAAATGTACACAAAAGATAGGAATTTTGCCGGGACCAAGAAAAATGTAACGTTATAGGCGAATTTACGTTATAGCCGAAGCCGTTATAACCGAATTCTACTGTAATTTGTAAAGTAAACGCTATAGAAGTGCTATGTCAGGTTTTGTCGCTTACTATGTAGAGTAGACAATTTTAGCGTAGTCTGACATGCTGTCTTGTCGCTTGCATGATTTAAGTTTTTGGACATTTATTCACAGGGTTGCCACATCCTGGAAAAGTCCTGGATTTCTTTTGCTGTCCTGGAAAGTCCTTGAAAGTCCTTGAATTTGTTTGTAAGTCCTGGAAAGTCCTGGAAAATGTTTATAGAGTTTTCCCGTGATTTTCCAGGACAGAATGTGAAGTTGTTTTTTTTTACAATAACTGATACCTTGTAATTGTACAAAGCTAATGTTGAAATAATTTGCATGTTGAAGTTGGTTTAAAAAGCTTTATTGTAATGTAAAAAGATATAGCTTATTTGTATGCTGGCGCACAAACAAAAAATCGCTATCCTAGCCCTGACTCAACTCTAAATCTAACTCAAACTGCAACCCTACCTCTAACCTAACATTAATATGAGCCCTTATTCTTCTGCTTTTTGTTTTCTTGTTCTTTTTAAGCAGTTCTTATTAGTATGCTGGAGTGCAAATAAGTGCTTCCTCGAATTAGCCAAAATTTACACTTTGCTATACAGTATGTATAAATTATTGAATATTATTAGGAAAAGTGAATTCATGGACATTAATTTATTGTAATGCAATACTTTAGTAGCAGTAGCATAGCGGGCTATTGCTCTTCATTGGCCCATAGACCAAAATGCGCGATAAGAAAAATAAGACGTTTATCTCACTGTAATTCTGAGGCAGTTTTTTGCAGTAATATGGATAGTAAAGTAATTTAAAGTCACTTTTGGACCATGAGTTTGGGAAGTGCTAGTATTGGTCAACAATAAACCAGTCACAACTACTGTAACTAACTAACTAACTAACTAGAAATGGCTAAAAATAAATAATTAATTCGATTGCTTGATGCAAAATGCTTAACGTAGGCTTTGTAAGACAATTATAAAGGGTTTATTAGGTATTTAATTCTGTTAATTAAATGTTAATCAACTCTTTCAAATCTCGTTTCATTAGCCCCTCCTCCCAAATTATATCTTTATCTAGCATTATAAAATACAGACGATTTGGATTAATTAGTGCTTGGAAGTTTTTTTTTCAAAGGAGGTGCCTATTTGCACTCTTGCATGCAAAATGAGCTCTGCTTATAAAGAATAAGAGAGCAAAAGTGGGTGCTTATTTGCTCAAATTCTCTTTTATTTTGTAAATTATTAACGTTAGTGGTTAGTTGGGATTTATATTTTGAGTTTGGGTTAGGATTAACTAGGGTTAGAGCTAGGGTTACAGTTTGGGTTTAGTTTATAGTTGGGGTTAGGGCTTGGGTAGAGTTTTTTTGTTTGTACCCTGGCGTTCAAATAAGCTCTGTTTTTTTCAAATAATAAAATTTTATAGTTCACGGTATGGAAATAAAGCTAGGACTGAATTTTTACTATTACCAGTCACTAGAGCTCGACTGATATATCTATCGCTCAGCTGATATATTTTGGCCGATATCAGTGGCAAGCCTGTATATTGTATCAGCTATCTACCGCTGATAAAATATCGGCTTAGCGCAATTACCTTAAACTATTTATTTTTTTAGAGCAAGTACAAGTGTTCCTGCATTCGATTTGCTTAGTATGACTTGTGTTTGCAATAATCTTTCTTTGGAGGAGGATTAGTGAAGCTTATCATGTCAAGTCAAGTGAAAAATATAGACAAAATTTGGTAGTTTATGAGCTTTATATCAGTATCGGCCTGAAAAAGTCATATCGATTGAGCTCTATTTTTTACCCACATTCTGTAGCCCATTTATGCAACCAGTTTCACCATGTTTTTGCAGTGCTAATTTCTATGCCATGTTTTAAAAGTAATAAGTTTTGCAAAACTAGGTCTAAAATCAAGTTATTATTGCAAAAAAATTGCAAAATCTTCGAATGCTGAGGGCCTTGCCCCTAGACCCCCAATGGCTTCCGGCGGCTGGATGTTGCCCCCATACCAAAAAACACAACTCTCTCGTTGCAAATTTTTGGCTTTGCCCCTGGCTAGTGGTCAGTACTAGGAATGCTAATGTGTTACATCAAAATTTTTCGTCAATCACAAGTGCAAAAGAGTAGGTGCATGAGAGTAATAGTCAAAATTAAATTTTAAGTCCTGTAAAAAAATCTTAAACAGTCCTGGAAAAGTCCTGGAAAATGACCTAAAAAAGTCCTGGAAAGTCCTGGAATTTGATTTTGCACTTTTAGTGGCAACCCTGTATTCAATGTGAATGACACCATCCTATTTTGCTCATTTCTTGGGCCCAGGCCGTTTGCATCAAAAAGGTTAACCATAACAGGACGTAGATATTGGAAAGTTGAAATACGTGTTGTGTGCTTGCTTTTCAGCAGCATCATGAATGTTGATAGTTTTTTAGAATTAATATATGTTGAAAACATTTCAAATTCGTTCGGGTTTTTCTGCCTTTGCTCAATAAAACAATTTTTAGAATTAAAAATAATCGCAATAAAATGCCTATTTCAAATTGTTGCTGCGTGCGCTACCACAGCAGAAACCTTACTTTATTTCTGATGCTTAAGGACGATAGCTTATGTTCGCGAGCCAAGTCAACTGACCGCGAACCAACGATTTTGTTTCAGTGATTTTGTCACTGATTTCTTCGCGGTGATTTCGTCACAAAGTGAGGGTTTGGGCAAGATGGCTATGGGGATAGTAAAAATATATTTAGGGTCGCCCTTCTAGCCCATCAGCGTTGTTCACGGTCTGTTGGTTCGCGGTCAGTTTGTCGTGGACCCTCATGTTCGATAGCATTTAAAAACGAGATTGGAACTTTTCGTGTATTGGTGCATCTGGTCTTGTTTTGCTAATCAAATATGTTTTTTTAAGCTTAGTTTGAGTTCTGTTTTGAGTGGTACGAGGGGAATGATATCACACTTGATGTACGTACTTAGCAAACCAGAAGTGCTATATTTGCTTTACAGTGACACGTTATGGTACAGAAAGCCTACTTTTTCACTAAAATTGCATACCAAATTATTGCACTTTAACTGCAAGTTGTTTTTTAGTAATGTTTGAGGTTTTGATCGCCAGAAACTCCCTTATACGAAGGTGATTTTTACCTACGAAAGGTTCTGTTTTAGCATCGTATCAAACTGTGTTTCGCGCCAAAATAGTTTTTGTTTCCTGTCTCTTGGGCTGTTACTGAGAATATAGCTCTGTCTACCTTCCTTTTGAGGTGCCACTTACCCCATTCCTGTTTTGGGTATTGTTATGGCTTATAAAACGTCATACTTAAGATGTCTTGCAGAGATATTTGTGTTTAATTTGTCTCTCAAGAGACACCAAAAATAAGTTGTTTGCGTTTAGTTTGCCTCTCAAGAGGCACCAAAAATAAGTTGTCATCAGCTAAGTTGCGTTGCACTCAAGATTAAAGGTGCAATTTTGCTCTTTAATGCCTGAATGTTTTGAATTATCGTTGTTATGGTGGATTGATTACCTTTTGACTGGTTCTGGGATGATGCAGTCAACTTCACCGCACGGTTCTGGCTAAATTAGTCACGAAAGTGTGAGTTCATAGATCGATAAATACATATTGGCTTTGTTGGCGTTTCGAGAATTAACTTATCTCATTTCAACTTCGACAATGTTAATAAAGTAATTCTCGAAACGTCTGCAATAAAAACAGGTTGTATTTGCTGTTCGGTAGTGCTAGCTTTTTGCTTTGCGGTATGCTGAGAATTGCGTTGGTGTCATTGGTAATTACAGTATTATGATTGTAATTACATTTTATTTACCAAGTTGCCTTGGCCAGGAAACTGCGAAGGGATCGTACCTTTCTGTTGTTTGGTCTAGCTGCCATCTGTCTATCACACAAGGTGGAGGTTTCACACTCTTCCTTTTGATGCAGAACGTAAAGCGAGGAAGCTGTGAATACCAATTTTTACAGTTTTTGGCTTGACCCAATCAAGAATAGAACCCAAGTCTACCATTTCATCAGCATCTATGAATCCGCTTGGCCACTGATCGATTTTGCTCTGATGATTTCGCGAATTCATAACCGATGGCATAGTTTAGTGTTTTTATACTGTTATTTATGCTTTGTTGTGTCTGCTTCTGCATTTTGTGTTTAATGTTTTCAACATTTTGCCGTCATGTTTATTCTTGTGTTTATTAATTGATTATTGTACACTGTAACCAGTACTTAGATTGTAAAATTTTGCATGGTGGGACGCTTTTGCAGCCTTGGCCAAACGCATTTGGCATGCGAGTGTACTTTAGTGAAAATTATGTAGTTCCATCCCCGAAATTGAATGGAGACCAAAAAAAAAAGTTTGTCGCCGAAAATTGAAGAGTTTTTTCCCCAAAATCAGGTGAAGACCAAAAAAAAAAAGATCTTCACCGCGATTTGGACTATATTCGGCCGGAATTTGTTGGATTTATTCGTGCTGGCTGGCTCTTTTTCGTCTAATCATCCAGCGCTCAAATCTCGATGGGGGACGCCTAAATCTCGATGGGAGGGACGCTAAATCTTGATGGGGGGGACGCGTCTGACTCTCACTGGAGGGACGCGTCCTCCTACAATTTAAGTACTGACTGTAATCTATTGTAGTTAAGTGCCATTTTCTGCTGTTTCAAACTATTTAGCTATACAATTTCTTTATTTTTCAGTATTTTGAAGTGTGAAGGCTTCCGTTTAAGCATGTCATGGAAATTGTCCAAGTGCCGTTACAAATTTAACAGCTGTATTGTAGTGCAAAATTGCCAAACGTTATTCTGGCCAGCTTCCGCCATTGCGGTTACAGTGCATTTTCATAGCAATTAAACTAACTGAAATTAGTCAAAAATATACAAGCCATCTTAAGAATTATTACATTTCTGCATTAATTTTTTTGTTTTTGAGGCCTGAAAGTTTCTCTTTGAAGTCAAGTAAAGCGCCGAACCCACGAGCGACATCTTCAGTAGAATTCGTCTAATTCGTCATCGTTTAATTCATCAGTTCGCTTAATTCGTCAAATTTTCGTCAGTCTCAGCAAAATTCTTATCGTTTACACGCATTCCAGTTCGTCTAAATTACCATTGTCTAATTCATCACTCGCTCAATTCATCATCTCTTTATATTCCCGAGAAACTTTTTGTTCGGCTTATTTGTCATTTGCAGCTTCCATTCAATGTTCTAGCGATATTCACAAATTGGTTTGTTACCGCAGAATGGACGGGTTCACGCAGTCTCAGTGGTTAGTTCAACCATAAGTCCATGGTTCAACACGTGTGAGATCTCAAACAAAGAGTTCGTATCGGATTAGTAGTCTACAGGGAAATCTCGCTGCAGCAACCCAAAAGAACAAAGTGCGAGGCGCCTTTTTTAGTGCAGAACATTATCTACTTGCTGAGAGTCTAGAAGAGTTTAAACTGAGTACTGTAATTATAGAGATTAGGTGTAAAAGAAAGAGCAACTATAGTTTGAACAGTTGAGGTTAATTAATGGTGTAATTGCGGTTACCGCGCATTGTATGATTCATGTTCTGTTTAAGTGCATTATTTTCAGCAATAAACAGCAAACTGCGTTAGCAGCAAAATAAGCGCCAAGTAAGCTAGCCTTTATAGAGTTTACAGCTGTTTGAATAATTCGTCAGTTCGCTTAATTTGTCACTTTTAGCTAATCCCTTTGAGGTGAGGAATTAGGCTAATTGTACTGTATTCCTATGAAACTAACGAACGTCGTACACTTGAAAGCGCTAGATCAATTAATCGCATGTATTTCTGGATCACGCAATTGTTGAGAGTTGGTCTTGTGATTTCAAGAGTTTGAGGGGTATGTTTCGATTCTCCACCGTTGCTAATTCTTAATCTGGCGTTGTGTTCTATGTCAGCAATAAACCTAAGTAGAATGCAAATTAGTGAAGGGACTCTGACACTCTGACAGTGCCGTCGCCAGACCAAACGAAGTGAGGTGGCAATAAAATAGACTGAACTTTTGCTCGTAAGAACTGATGTTTCACGGCTACACATTATGCGCTTTTTTAAAAATTTTGTATTCATGTTTGAAAAAAAGAGACGTATAAGCGCGGCAGCTTTTATTAGCTCATTTTGTATGCGTCTCGTATAATCGCTTAAAAAATATGTCTGCAGGAGTGAATGCGGCCAGAAGCTGAAACCAGGATTTTGCTAAGAGGGAGAGGGTTTGCATAAAAAGTAATTTTTTTGCACCAAAATTGTCTAAATTAGGCTCCGTGCCAAACAAATCGATGCAACTCGAGCGTATCACAGAGGAGGCAGAGCCCCCAGCTGCTGGATGATTTTTACAATTTTGCGGCGAAAAGTATCAATTTTAACGCCATTTCAATCACATTTCGCACATGTTTCACCCTTATGAATAAATACAGCGAATTGCTAATATTCAGAAGTCACTGAAGGAATTAAATTGCCCAGCCCCTTGAGCCCCCCTTATACTTGTAAGATCAAGTCCAAAAAACGTTTAAACGCTTGTATTTTTTGATTTTATTTTTTAAACGACTTGGCTAAAGGGGGCTGATGCCTCCTTAGGCTAGGTTGCGCGAGTGACTGCGACCTAAAAAATCTTGAGTGTGCTCTAAAAAATTAAAAACAGCTCGTCTTTTAAAAAAATGTCTTCACGTATTCTTTCAGATCATAATCTCTAACGAAGTATCGGTAACGATTTTATAGGCTTACATCCCTATTCCCGACACATCGGTAAAGGCGTGTTAATAAGACGGATAATTGCTTCGCATTTATGCACAGCTGCAGTTGGTGGCCAGCAATTTTGCGAAGAATCGAGAAAACTTCAAACTAGAATTATCTCTGAACGTTATTATTCCTTGTTCCATTATTGTCTGTTGTCTTGTCGTTACGTGATACTCCAAAAAAAATATTTTGAGTAAACCGAAATAGGGGGGCACGAGCAGTTTTAGGGGGGGGGGCACGCCCCCTGTCCTCCCGTAGCTACGGCACTGGGCTCTGACGATGATACGGAGTGTTTGCTGGTTGGTCTGATTTGGTGGTTTCTGTGGTGATTCATGTGGAAGAGAGTATGGTGTAACGAAGCGTCTCGCTATAGGCCCAGCAACCTGCTCGAGAACTTGGGAAAGTGTTGACCATTTTCATACCACTCGACAGTAATCAAATTATATCTTAATTTACGAAGTTGCCTTGGCAAAGAGACAGAGAAGAGACCTTTCGATCTTCGAGTCAAGCTGCCTCTCGTTATACCAAATGGTGGAGACTTCAGATTGTACTTTTTATTGCTGAACGTCCAATTGGAAAGAGGTGAATAACAATTATTCTAGTCTTTGGTTTAACCCGATCGAGAATCTAACCCTAATCTACCGTTTTAGTAGCAGAGGCTCTATCTACTAGACGATTGAACGGTATGAAGCGATTAAGTTAGCACCCAATGACCACATAAGCGGCCTTTGCTGATATGTTCCTATTAGCTGCAGATTTTTGCGATCCGCGTGCAGGAGAGCTTCATTCTCATTCTACTCCGGAGAGGCGCTAATTGGCAAGGCCTGTCGTTAACAACGGTAACAATTAAGCTGTGATAAACTTTTAACAGAACAATACGTAAGTTAGCAGTTCAAACCCGGCGCCACGGGGGAGCGTTCAGGGGCCGTGCCTCCCCAATTGAGTGCTTGTGCCCCCCCAAGTGAGGACTGTGTCCCGAAGAAATTAAGAGGCTCGGTGCTATTGGAGTGCAAATTGAGGCCCAAAGTGGTGTTTGCCAGCGGTATTTTTCTAGTTTTTGTGGACTGACACCGGATTTCATGACATATTTGGGATGAAGACTTTTTTTTTGAAGATCACCTGTTTTTGGCCGGAAAAACTGTTTGAATTTCTGATTTCGGCCGGAAAATCCTTTGAATTTTTAGTCTTTACCTTGTTCATTTGATCCAGACTGGGATAAATTTCCCGTGCCCCTCTCGAATTCACATAAATAAGCTTCTCGTGCCCCCCAAAATTTATTTCTGCCCCCCCAGTCACGCTATCCTGGTGCCGGGCCTGCAGCAGTTGGTCTGAAACTGTGATTCTCAATAGAAAAATTCCGGAGAACTCTACAGTAGTCGATCAAGAAAAACCCAAAGCGCCAACAACAATATTTGCCCACAATAGTAGAAAATATCAAATAGTTTATGCTCAAGGAGCAAAACAAGTAATTTATGCTGCTTTGTTACTTCCCGTTTTGAATATTAACAGTAACACTACGAAATTCTTGAAACATAGGTAAAAAGCACTCGGACTCTAACAGTAAAAACCGCAAGGATCTTTCTGCTTGATCGAAACACACAACACATGATGAGTTAAGTATGCGGAAGGTCGCTCATAAACCGTGTTGCTTTGTGTGTTTGGTTGTGGAAAACAAATTCTACAGTTAAGAAGCGGCCTGGTACGTAGCTAAAAAGACAAGAGTGCGGAATTGCGGATACGATCAAAGGTTAGTGCAACCGTTGCTTGTTTATGACAAGATAATCAAGACTGAACAATTGCGAGAAAACTCGTGAATAGGAATTAATAAAATTTTATTTCCTTTGCACGAATTTTCTCAGCGACCGCAAAACTACTAGTTAACTATTTTCAATATTTTGCTGAGTCAGAATTAGACATGAAGAAAAAAGTGCGCAATCATGCATTACGGATACAAGTAGCTTGCATTACAGATATAAATCGTGCTCCAAAAGCTTATTTTAATCATATCATGCTGTTAATGCAGCTGCCGTATTTAGGCAGTTCTGTGTGTAAGCGTATGAAGTTATGGTTCAGTAGTAGATTTAAATATTTCAGATGAGTTTTTAGAGCTGAGATGATATTATTTCACCGCTCGAGCGGCAACCCGTTCCTTTCTGGAGCGGAAGGTCTGAGATTCAAATCTCGGGTCGGTCAAATCGGACACAATGTTGCCAACGGTTCGCCACCGCTGCGACATTTCTTCAAAAGGAGCTGTGCCGCCCGGGCGCAATGACGCTGAGATGGGCCCCGTCAACTCGTTACACGCTTCAGCGTAATACGGCGAGTATAATTTCGGCGTAATATTTGAGTTGATTTATGATATTATTTCAGCTAGTTTTTCTTTTCACAAATCAAGCAAAAAAATGTATTTGATTTTATTTTTTACGGTAGTTTAGCTAACTAAAGAGTAAAGACTTCGCTTAAAAATGTTCAATGAAAAAAAAAACAGGCCTAATGTACAGTGGTCTGCAACACTGATACAATTATTAATCTATTAGTCTACGACAAGATTTGACCACTCAATTAAAATTACCGTGACGGGCAATACAATTCTTTTTTATATGTAAGTTACTAAGTAGTAAATTTTGGGTTGATGCTAGCTGTCTTTAAACTTTCATGAATTTCCAGCCTCATTTATTCTCAAATTTTACTGAAAGAAAACGTAGCCTAACACAAATTTATTCCTCAGGCCAGTTGTTTGAGCGGTAGCGCGTCGGTTTATGGAGCGGGAGATATGAGGTTAAAATCTTGGGCAGGTCAACTCGGACATGCTGTAGTGTTACCAACGGCTCTCCACTGCCGCGACATTTTTTCGAAAGAAGCTGTGTCACCCTGGCACAATGACACGGAAATGGGCCCCACCAACTCATTACACGCTTCGGGCCTTCCGTGCAATATTGCAGCCAGTATAATGAAAGATAAAATCATCGTTGGGAGGCTAAAATCATCTTTTGTTATTGATCATGATTATTGAAACAGTTTTTAAGCAAATAGCAATATGAAAATACAGAATACATAAAGTCGAATTTTTGTCAACCAATTTAAATGTTTAACCGGGTGAAATTAAGGGATTTAATTTGTTCTAAAAGTTGCAACCTCAGGTCCTAATTTAACTTTTTATGAACGTAATGCAACGACCAGGGCCGGATTTACCATGTGGCACTGTGCCAGAGGCCCCGCGCTCAGATGGTAAGACTTTTTTTTCGCTTTTCACCTATATTTGGGAGGAAGATCTAGCAAAATTCCCCCAAGTGTCAAGAGCCCCTCGCAATGTAAATCCGGCTCGGGCAATAGCATGATTAGTAGCCCTAACCATCTTTTGAATTATTTTTCAAAAATAATTCACCTCCACCTCGCCAGTTTTACGCGACAAAATACTCTTGAAAAAATCATTTCGGGGAAACGCTTATTGAAGGTCCCTTAGTCGTACATAATATTTCTATACAATAATACAATTGATTATTTTCATGACAAAACAAAATTTTGTCGGTAAGTTTTGTAATCAGGCTGTATTAAAGAAAAAATTTAGAGTTTTTACTTACTAGTACCGTTCAAATTTGAGCAGAGTTAGGGCTAATGAAAATAGGATGGGGGGGGTAGTTAAAAAAACTTCACGCTTTAATGAACATACTTTTCAACGTATCTATCCAGACATTATGTATAGTACATGTCTTGTAATCACAAAATCCAATTTTACGCGTTAAGCCTGCACTTTTTCCTTAAAAGTTAGCCGTGATTTTATTTTTTACGTTCAAGATTGACAATGGTTTAAAGAAATTAACCGAAACGTCTCAATACATATGTTCTACAGTATTTTGGCTGTATTGTTCATGATTAAAACAAAAACGTTAAAGGCAGTCTTCGATGGAATGATTATTTACTGCTAAAATATTGCACGAGGCAATGTACGTAACTCCCCCCTACCAGGGCCAAATCACTTACAAAATTTAACCCAAAATGCAAGGTTTTAAACGTACGGATTCAGCAATTTCAAATCAAAACCAAATCAAATCTTTCATTATACTCGGTGTTTTACGCCGAAGCGTGTAACGAGTCTACCGGGCCCATCTACGCTTCATTGCGAATGCAGGCAACACACCTCCTTTTGAAGAAATATCGCAGCGGTGGCAAGCCGCTAGCAACACTGCATCCGATTTGACCGGCTCGAGATTTGAACCTCAGACCTCCCGTTCCACAGACGAACGCGTTACCGCTCGACCAACTGGCCGATCCTATTGGATTTCAAATGTTAAAAATCGAATTCTTTCAAATGGTTCTAAAAATGTGTGATGTTTGATCCAATGCCATTAAAACAGCAAATTTTTCTAAAAATTACAAAAAATGCCCAGCGGCAGTGGCTTCGCCCCCAGACCACCTGCTGTTATGCGTTTGAGTTACACTACTTTACTCTCCACATCTCCCAATTTAGACATTTTTACTTTTTAAATTTTGGTTCAAGTTCTCTACCTTTAATAAATTTCTGATTACGTGCAAGGGTAGGAAACCGCTTCTGGGGCCACATACTATGGTCTTCGGAAAAACACGAATATTCATGTTTCGGAAGTCATTCGGTTTTCGAATTTTTATTCGGAATAGATTTTAACAAACATTGTTTGAAAGTTTGAATTAATTTTTCTTCGTAAAAGTATAACCTTATTTTCTTCGTGATCCACATTTAAAAAAAAATTTTTTTTTTTTTAAATGTAACTACTAAAAAATTTACGTATTCGGATATTCATTATTTATTTTCAAAACGAAAATGTTGCTTCAAAAATTTTCGTAAAAAGTTCTTAAATGAATCCCGAACAAAAAATCATCGTTTTCGTATTCGTAAAAGCAATTTGCTTTTACTTTTGCGTTCAAACACGAATAAAAAGCGTCATCAAATGTGTAACAATCATAAAATAATTGTTTATTATTGTCAATACCCAGCAAATCACTGTCACCTCTTTCGCTTTGCTGTGCACGGGTTACATTTTGTTTCATTTGAATGTAGCAGTCTTGAATTGGTTGTCTTAAAGTTCTGTCAAGTTATATTTAGACAAATCAAAAATGAGTCGCAGATTCACTTAGGAAGAAGTGAATCTTCTGGTAAGCTTAGTTAGTCAAAATTACGACTTTCTAACATCTTCGCTTTCCGCCTCCAAGACGAAAGGTATGGTGGATCAAAAATGGAAATGGAATGCTGATTCCATTAATGAATTAAGAGGATATCCACTGTCACCTAATAGCCAACAATTACCAAATTCGCCGCTTTCCAACCTATCATGCACAGCGGAAGCTTCTAGAATAAATGAGTCATGATGCGATCCAGGCCACTTGGCTTCCACATCTCGAAAAATAAGATTTGCATTGCATACAGCCTGAATGTTGATAGAGTGGTATCTTTTTCGATTGACATTGGCATATTCGTCTTCAGAGGGTGCAATTATGCGAATATGTGAACCATCAATCGCACCGATTACTCTATAGGCAAATAAGACACTTGCTCAAAATCTTCGAATACACGCAAAATTTCTTCTTTTTTAGACATGTAAATATAATGGGAAGCCTTTTTACCTTAGCATCAACAATTACGTACAATATTCGACTTACAGTGGCTTGTGAAATAAAGTAATAAACATAAAATCTTTGCTGAAGTTTTGATAACTGCCCGATACCAGCGTCTTTAAGTCCAATGATCTATACCACCCACACATTTCATATCGTCCCCAACTATTTCACAAACTAGGCAAATTTCTTCCTTCCTAAACCGAAATTCTTGGACAAGTTCTTGATCAATTTTGCTTTCTAACAAATTGCCGGTTTTTTTTCCAAAGTGTCTATCCTTATTCATAAATTCATATAGCAAAGCCATGCTGAAAGCAAGCAATAATGTGGTGCACGTTTTTTCTCTACTACCGACTAACAACCGGCGAAGCAAGCGTAAATGCCAGCAAAATAATCTTCGGAAATTTTACGAGTGGTCTAGAGCATTCGTGAATTTATCCGAAAATTCGGGCTAATTCACGAACATTTTGAGCCATTTTTACTTTTTATTCCGAAGAAAAAAAATGTTAGTACGAACAAAAAATGTAAGTCACGAACAAAAAAATCTTCGGTCTAACAAAAAACTCCTCGGAGAAAACTTCAAAATCTTCGTAAAAATTTCCGAAGAAAAAAAATCTTCGGCCGAATGAAAAAGTCTTCCGCTGAAAGATTTTTTTGTTCGGCGAAATATTTACGAATATTCGGAAAAATGAAAATCTTCGAAACAAAAATTCGGAAATTTTATTCGTAACGAAGACCATAGTATGCCAATTTCACAAAACACGAAGGTTCGTGTTTTTCCGAAGACCATAGTATGTGGCCCCTGATCTTCCTTTCTGCGATATCTTTGACCATAAAAATTTCTTTAAAAAATTTCTGATGACGTCACTGCACGTGATTTTGTGGTTTGGGCCCCTCTATCAAAAATCCTGGCTACGCTATGCTTCCTAGACGCGTGAAGTTTGTCAAAATGAACAAAACACAGGCCAGAAAATAACAAAGCGTCTCAGTCAAAAGAATGACGTCACCAAAACGCTGATGAGATCATACACCCAAACCCGATCGTAATTCACTGCCGGTGGTTCACTTGCATCAATTTGAAAAAGCGCAGCTGATTTGATGAACCTCTTGCTTACTTTATCTAGCAATATCGAATACTTCATTTGAATTTTAATAAAACTTCAAGTTATTATTAACTTACTTGGGTGCTGATATCTTGCAGAAATTGGTAAATTATTTGAACTATTAAATAAAACTTCAAGTTTTTATTAACTTACTTGGATGCTGATATCTTGCAGAAATTGGTAAATAATTACAATGTACAAAACCAATTATAAAAGTATGAACAATCAAAAGCATAGCGTAGGCAATGACAAACACTTTCAAAAATATCTTCATCATCGTTTCAAACCTGGTTTGCAGCATCACCGTAAAATGTGGACTCGGATCGCATGGTATGGTATAGTTCTTTTTGCGATTGGGTTGGGCATGGCGGTAGGAATACTTTACTGTCACCAATGGGTGATCTTGCCAAAAGATTCCGGTAATGATTCAAAAGCTCACGTAATTAATAAATGGCTCAATCTTGATGACGTTAAAGGTGATATTATTAAGGAACTGAATCCCGAAAATATTCGAGAAAACTTGAAAATTTTGACACAGAAACCACACTTGGCTGGTTCTGTGCAAGATGAGGAACATCTCGTTGGATTGATTAAGGAAAGATTCGCAAGCTACCTCGATGCGGTTGAAGTTTTTCCCTATAATGTGCTACTGTCATTTCCCAACGATACTGACAAAAATTATGTTGCAATTGTTTATCCAAATGGAACTGAAACAAGACAGTCAAACCCAATTGAAACTCCAGTCACAACGGATGAACAAAACGCAACCGTTGTATCTGCCTTCAACGCATATGCACCTGCAGGGCATGTAGAAGGAAATATGTTCTATGTGAACTATGGACGCGAGAAAGACTATCAAGAATTTACAAGACATGGATTAAATATTAGTGGATCAATCTGCATTGCAAGATATGGGCAAACTTACCGAGGAGACAAAGAAAAATTCGGAGCTATGTATGGATGCAAAGCTCTTGTGTTGTACACTGATCCATTTGATTATGGCGGGGCCAAAGCTCACAGCTGGAACCCCAGAATGGCAGATGAGGACGCTTACCCGCACACTTGGTGGATGCCTTCAACAGGGTTTCAAAGAGGAGATGTTGGTGGAAGTGGCGATCCCTTAACTCCTGATTACCCCTCCCTTAATTTTACTTACAGAATACCACTAAAAGAAGCTGGTCTACCTGAAATTCCCACTTTTCCCATTAGCTACAAAGACGCATATCAGTATTTGTCAATTCTCAGTGGCCCAATTGCTCCCAATGACTGGCAAGGTGGACTTGATGTTACTTACAGATTTGGTGGTTCGTTTGTTGGTAAATATGCTAACTCCAAAGCACTGGTACACGTTGCAAACTATATGGAGCGCAAAACAATTCACACAGTGATTGGATACATACGAGGTTGGCTCGAACCAGACAGATATGTGATCATGGGAAACCACAGAGATGCTTGGACGTTTGGAGGAGCAGATCCTAACAGCGGAACAGCTATTGTGTTAGAAGTTTCCAGAGCAATCGCTAAAGTTGTGAAAGATGGAAAATGGCGACCCAGACGAACTATCATATTCTGCAATTGGGGTGCTGAAGAATTTGGAGAAATTGGTTCCATGGAATGGGTGGAACAAATGGAAAAACGATTGCTGATGAATGCTGTATCTTACTTGAATATCGACATCGCTGTGGATGGTAACAAAACGTTTCGGGTTCAAGCTTATCCCAGTCTTCAACAACTTATTTTCAACGCAACAAAATTTGTAAAGAATCCCAATTACAATGAATCAACGCATGGACGAACCACTGTGTATGATACTTGGTTGCATTACCTTCCCGATCCCTTAAACCCAGATCGACCGATTGTACAAATTCTTGGTTCAGGTAGTGATTTTATTAATTTCATGCAAAGAACTGGAGTTGCATCGCTCGATATTCGTTATACGTATGATCCCAAAACCAATACGTCATCTTATCCAGTTTATCATTCTCTCCATGACACATTTCACTATTTTGAAAACTTCTTAGATCCAGGTTTCAATTTATCGCTTGCTATTGCATCCATTTCAGCTTATACACTTGTTGAGTTAAGTGGTTCGTATGTTTTGCCTTTGAACCCAGTTGACACTGGCAACAAGCTTGTTTCAATGGCTAATGCTCTGAAGAACAACTACAAGGATATTTTTAACGAAGAAAAAGTCTCGCTTGACGATTTGTTTCGAATTATTGGCATATTTCGAAATGCTGCTGAAAAACTGATGGAACATGCAGCAAAATTGAATCCATCCACAAATGAAATCCACTTGAGAATGATCAATGACAAATTGTTTTACATCAATCGAGGATTTCTCGATTACGTTTCACTTCCGAATCAACATTTGTTCCACAACGTTGTGTTTGCTCCTTCAACACACGACAGTTACAGCGGATCAGGATTTCCTGCAGTGAATGATGCAGCTGCGGAGGCTCAACGGGAAGGATCATTGGACTACGTGAGAAAAGAATTATCGATATTATGTGTGAAGATTTTATCAGCAGCTCAACTAATGCACGACTTCTGAATTTTCCTGATTTAAATTTTTTTTTTTCCTAATTTTTGTTGGCTTTGGTCATTGCCCAATGTTTGACTTTAATTATCTCAATCTGTTTGTGTGCCTCTGATTACTTTTTGCTTTGAATCTGGTTATACTTTTATCTGTTTCAATCCAGTTTAGAAGATACGAGTACTGTGCATTTTGATTTTGTTTATGATTTGAAGAACTTCATTTAATAATTATCTTTTTAGTTTCAATTTAACAAAGGTAGAGTTATCTTTTTTCCTTTAGTGCAAAGTATTCTGCAAAATTCCTTTCATTGTCTACTTTTGATAGCTGTGTTTTAGTGAGTTTTGATTTAAAATGAATGAATGATAAAATCCACAGAATTATCATCAAAAATAAAGTTTTCATTTTAAAACTTCTAATGTCGTAGATTTACTAACGATTGTTTTCAATTCGAGTTAGCAGATGCAAAATTGTCTTAAAGCAAAAAAGGCTGCAAAAGTTAATAAAAACCATACCGATACATGTTGAAAAAATTGATCGCAATACTCGTCACGTTTTAACAAATTATACGCAATAAACGTTTTGCTGAGTGATTATGATTTATCGCATATTAATCAATAAATATGCAAAGGGTTCTCGTTTTGCGTGCAAAAATAGCTAAAAGCTGTCAGCAAGCACCTAATTCAAGTAAAAGCAACAGAGATAAAGCTTAGCTTGTTATCGGAACAATCACAACTACAAATTTCTTGCATTTCTTCAACCGTGTACGATAAGTTTACAGATCAAAATTGTTTAGACGAGAAAAAAGATCTTAATATTACTCTTGTATTTGCATTTCAACGCATTGACTTCGTGCAATTTTTAATCTATTGCTTTACTAACCCTTTTATTTTTCATATTTTTCAAAATTAAAAAATATCACTCAGACAAAGATTAGTTGCTAAAGCTACGCAACCTGTAAGTCTTACCATTAAAATTTTCAAATCAAACTTAGCAGCAGGTAATTAATTTAATTTTCCTCGATTTGTGGATGAAAAAAATAAGAAATAGCCAGGTTATTTTTAGTAGATTGTCTGTTATCAATTAGAGTGTGGAGAGGACTCTGAGGAGGTAAGGTTTCTACCTCGAGATCATGTCAATCTAAAGCATGCTCCCACTTTGACCAATTATATTGAATGCTTGCTGTGCTGAAAAACAAATACTGTAATGTTCATCCCGTGTTTGTGAGACATCGCTTTTTTAGCGCTTTATTTATTTTTCTTTTGGTTGCTGTGAAATTTTTTGAAATGCTTGTCATTTAATCGTCAGTTAGTTACTGGATCTAGATTTAAAGAATTCGAACTTTTAATCTAATGAAATGAAACAATAGATTAAGAATATCATTTTGTTATTATAGGTAAACGTTCATAGAGTTGCTAATTATATTAATTAACATTAAAGCTTTTTTAATGGACTATCGAAGGTAAACTAATTGACTACACCCTGCTTTGTTTTGTTGAAACCTTGTAGAAACTGATGATTAACATGCACCATCAACCATGGGGAATAATAGTTACAAAAAGTTTAAGTACTATTATGATGATTCTTCTTCCATACATTTGTTGAAAAACGTCGAAATCTTACGTTCTCGTGGTAATAATGTCAATTCATGGAGTAAGTTTGGATGGTGCTGCCTCACGATCTTCTCGCTTATGGGTGGATTAACAATTGGAATTCTGCTCAGTCGTTGCTTTGCATATTATGTGCCAGAAGAACCAACTAACAAACTGAACTTATTTCAAATAAATGGTGTGATATTGCTGACGTAGAAGGTGAAATCATCACTGAACTGAGCTCCGAAAATATTCGAAATAATTTGAAAATATTAACACAGAAACCACATCTGGCCGGTTCAATACAAGATGAGGAACACTTAGTAGGATTTATTAAAGAAAGATTTAAAAGTTATCTCGACGAAGTTGAAGTTTTTCCATACGACGTTTTGCTTTCATTTCCTAATGATACGGACAAAAATTATGTCGCTGTAGTTGATCAAAATGGAACCGAAACAAGAAAGTCCAATCCAATCGAAGAGCCTGTTACTTCAGATGAACAAAATGAAAAAATTGTTTCAGCATACAATTCGTTTGCACCTGCAGGACATGTAGAAGGAAAAGTGTTCTATGTAAACTATGGCCGCGAGAAAGATTTCATGGAATTTTCGCAACGAGGAATTAACATTAGTGGATCAATTTGCATAGCCAGATATGGCAAGGTATACAGAGGAGATAAACAAAAGTTCGGAGCGCAATATGGGTGTAAAGCTCTTGTACTGTATACAGATCCATTTGATTACGGTGGCACACCTTTACACATGTGGGATCCCAGTATGGAAAACGATAATGCTTCTTATCCACACACTTGGTGGATGCCTTCAACAGGGTTTCAAAGAGGAGGCGTAGGAGGAGGTGGAGATTTATCAACCCCGGATTACCCTTCACTCAACTTTACGTACAGAATACCATTAAAAAAAGCTAATTTGCCTAAAATTCCTACCTTGCCCATCAGCTACAAAGACGCATATCAGTATTTGTCAATTTTAAATGGAGTTAATGCCCCGGGTGACTGGCAAGGTGGACTAAATATAACCTACAAATTTGGTGGTTCATTTGTTCCCAGTCATGCTAACTCCAAAGCACTGGTGCATGTCGCAAACTATTTGGAACGTAAAACAATTCACACAGTGATTGGATACATACGAGGTTGGCTCGAACCAGACAGATATGTGATCATGGGAAACCACAGAGATGCTTGGACGTTTGGAGGAGCAGATCCTAACAGCGGAACAGCTATTGTGTTAGAAGTTTCCAGAGCAATCGCTAAAGTTGTGAAAGATGGAAAATGGCGACCCAGACGAACTATCATATTCTGCAATTGGGGCGCAGAAGAATTCGGCACAATCGGTTCATTCGAATGGGTGGAACAAATGGAAAAACGATTGCTGATGAATGCTGTATCTTACTTGAATATCGACATCGCTGTGGATGGTAACAAAACTTTTCGAACTCAGGCTTGTCCTAGTCTTCAACAACTTATTTTCAACGCAACAAAATTTGTAAAGAATCCCAATTACAATGAATCAACGCATGGACGAACCACTGTGTATGATACTTGGTTGCATTACCTTCCCGATCCCTTAAACCCAGATCGACCGATTGTACAAATTCTTGGTTCAGGAAGTGACTTCACAGGGTTCATGCAAAGAACTGGAGTTGGATCGCTCGATATTCGTTATACGTATGATCCCAAAACCAATTCGCCATCTTATCCAGTTTATCATTCTCTCCATGACACATTTCACTATTTTGAAAACTTCTTAGATCCAGGTTTCAATTTATCGCTTGCTATTGCATCCATTTCAGCTTATACACTTGTTGAGTTAAGTGGTTCGTATGTTTTGCCTTTGAACCCAGTTGACACTGGCAACAAGCTTGTTTCAATGGCTAATGCTCTGAAGAACAACTACAAGGATATTTTTAACGAAGAAAAAGTCTCGCTTGACGATTTGTTTCGAATTATTGGCATATTTCGAAATGCTGCTGAAAAACTGATGGAACATGCAGCAAAATTGAATCCATCCACAAATGAAATCCACTTGAGAATGATCAATGACAAATTGTTTTACATCAATCGAGGATTTCTCGATTACGTTTCATTCCCGAATCAACATTTGTTCCACAACGTTGTGTTTGCTCCTTCAACACACAACATTTACAGCGGATCAGGATTTCCTGCAGTGAATGATGCAGCTGTGGAGGCTCAACGAGAAGGATCATTGGACTACGTGCGAAAAGAATTATCGATATTATGTGTGAAGATTTTATCAGCAGCTCAACTAATGCGAGACTTTTAATGCAAATTGCCTATTTCTTCTACGCTTGCACTGAAAATAACCTATATCGTTGCCAATGATGTATTTTGAATGTAATGTTATGCGTAGCAATTTTTAAGCATTGAGCTCAAAATTTAAATGTGCTTTAAATTAAAACATCTATTATAACTCTTATAGCACGTACTTTCGATTATTCTTTTGCAACTACTTACTATCTTAATGTATACAGTGCACGATGCCAACTCAGTGATTTTGGAATTTGAGACTCAGATCTACTGTAAGTTGAGGACGCTGCTGGTATAAATTTCCGTTCAAAGTAGGTCTTTTTCATTAATGCCCTGAGGCATTGCAGTTTTTTGAACAAAAAAAGGCTTCTTTTTTGCAGGTGCAAGTTCAGGTAAATCAATGCTGTACCGTAAACTGCCAGTATTTCTGTTTATAAAACGCTAATTTTTTGCTTCGAGTCAACTTTCATTGACTAAAGCGTGGTTTCTTGCTTTTGCAAAGTCACATATTCGATGCATTATAACCTGTTTGATATCGATTGCCGCAGCTGCAACTTTGTTGTTTTGTTTTGTTCGGAGATAAGCACGGAGTACCTACAATATTAGACAAACTATTATAAATTTTAAAAAATTCACACTCTATCGCTAAAATGTTCTTTTATTTTCGTTTTTAAACAAAGCAAATGCCATTCAAAATAGAAAAACGCATAAAATATACCAATCAACATTTCTAATGTTTAGTCTGGCCTCTTTTAGATTTCGCAAGGCTTCAACATGTTTGAACATTCCCTCAATCAAATCTCGAGGGCGTAAATCACTAGTTTTTGCAATATCACACAAGTTTTGAATGAAACAATCCTAGCTATTATTGGTATTTTTTCAAAAAATTTTATTGGAAAAATGATTATAATCCGTTAAATGAAGAATAGTTAGTTGAGTTGTAAGTTTAGATATCAGCCCAAAAGTACATGTTTCATGTTTGGATAATTTCCTATTATAAATTGAATCAAAAAAGAGAAAAAGCACTCATTTTTGACAAATGTATAATAATTTGTCCAGTACTGTATATTTTTGCCTTGTTTTGTGACCTCAGCATTTTTGGCAAACTAGTAACAATCATGTGCAGTTTGAAACAAAGCATTACAGAAATACCTTAGCATGTCGTGATTAACGGAATTTTAGTTAACCACTGAAGTATAATACCAAGGATAGCTCAATAATGCATTATGCTCTGCAGGCAGGAAATTTCTTGATATCTGTCATGAAATGACTTGGTTTGACTTCCGTCAACTAAGTGTTGGCTATACTCTAGGGTTATGATTTTTTTTGTCTGCAAATGCCTGATGTTGGAAGTGATGAGCTTTTGCATGTTAATAACGAAAATCACTTTCTTATTGCTTAACATCACAAAAGCCTGGCGCACCCATGCCCCGAAAAAACCTTATGATTCACAGAAAAATTATACTTAAATTACCCATTAAAACGGAACAAAAATAGCTACTTACAGTATGTACACTGTACCTGTGTACAGTATAAACTGAATTAGTAAGTGACACACGTAATCATACGAATTGAGTTTATTAGTGAAGAAAACTCGCACGTTTAAAGTAACTTTTCAAAAACTATACGCCTAAATGCTCGTAATGTTTGATTTTTAAAAAATTTTTCAGGATACTGATTTCTCTTTTGGCTATCACGTTTGATCGCGCTATCTCAACCCTGATGGAACATCAACCCAACGCCTCTGAATGTCAGTATGTTTGGTTATGCAATAAAAATGGCTAGCAAAAATAGGTCTTGGTTAGAATGTCAATTTGCAGTAATACTGATAGCTAAATCAAGCATCTACCCTCACAGTTACGTTTAACAGTAGATAGTTTTAGTTTTGTACTGATGTGCTTTGAAATGACTTGAAAATTTTGCTTTTGCCTCAAAAATTTTTTCTCAGGGTGCTGTAGCTGTCCCACTGGCAACAATCCTCTGAAAAGGTTCGAAAAAATAAAAACACTTGCTAGCAAAAATTTGCAGGGGACGCTCATCAAAATACATAAATTAGCCACAATAGCCCTTTTAATGACTAAGCTTATATGAGATAATCATAGGTGGGCAAGTTTAGCTTCGTTAACCACTAGTCCGTTAGCAAACTTCATACTTCCGATGAAGTTAATTCGTTACTTTCAGCTGAAATTATCGGAAGTTAATAAAGTCCGCCAATACGTTAGCATTTTGAGTATAATTTACAGTTCTTTTCATTCACTCACTTTTAGAACAGTTGAGTATAAAATGAGTTAGAATATTTAGAACAGTTGAGAATAACTTCACTCACTTTTGAGTATAAGACAAAGCATTGCAGCGTTGTGTTTTGAAAGTTACATTTTACAGTCTAATCTAATTTCAAGATAATAATAGTTTCATATGCAGTAACGAAGCTGCGATCAAAAAACCTTTGGAGGTTGCGAATAGCAATAATTCATAGACTTATGAGGCTGCAGCTTATTATTTGCCACAAAAAGCAATAGATGTACTCGTTAATTGTTTGCAGGGGCGCCGAGAACCAAACGTGGGCCCGAGGTCAACTCAAATATTGGGCATCTCCGGCTTTGTGAACTCCAAAAAAGAAGAGGAAAATGCCACAATTCTGTCCGGATTTTGATGCGATCTCAAAACAGAAGCGTCTTCTAGGCAAAATGCCACAATTTACTCCAGATTTGATGTGATCTTAACTAAAAAAAAGGTCTACGATGTTCCACAAACTGATTTGTCAGTGTCACTTCCATAGGCCCTCTAATGGGCTCCCTGAAGCCCATGGGCCCCGGGGTCATTGTCCCCCCTGCTCCCCTCTCGGTGGCCCTGCCTAAAGGCTACCAGCGTGGAAGCCCATGGGATAGCCATTTTTTCGCACTGCTTGTTTTTAAGTAGCCGCCGTTTTGGTGGCTCTTGCCTGGGCTTCCGCGCTAGTAGTCTTAAGGCCAGATGGTACGTAAACGATTAAACATTATGGAAACTGTTACTGTAAATACATACGGTTCCTTACTTAGTGCCAAGACGCTATAACTCTTAAGTCTCAATGCTTTCATGCTACAACAGCATCTAAAATTAACTATTTTAGCTACGGCTTGCAAAATAATTCCTAGACAGTGTTTAGATTCAACCTCAGCCAAAACTTAACCTTGAATCTTAAAAATGCAACTAAAAAAATTGCGAATGAATACTTGTCATTCATTCTCGTGTTAGTCCTATCACTACCCACGGTACAGTAGGCTTACTTAGACTTAACGTTTTGAAACCATCTGCGATCCGTGGATGCTAACACTTTTAAGTTTTTGGATGACATTAACATTTAGCTCAAGATAAACACTGTTTCTATAGCAATATTTTAGTACCGATACCTGCATTCTGTTCTTTTAATGGCCTATGATTTGATTATAACGATTCCACCGATTACGATTACAAATACGCACCCATGTAATCGATTTTCCATTGCGATTGTTTTACCTTTAATCATCGCTATTACAATTACATCGCTTTGCCAAAATTTAAAAATAATTTTTTGTAACAGCACTTACGAAGTCGGAATCTATCCTGCATTTCTGGTGCAATCTCCCAGCAATTCTGTTTTGCATTATTGTTATTATTAGGCTGTAATAATAATTGCAATCATGCATGTCTTGCACTTGCATTCTTTTCTGTAGTTGGTCAACGGTACCACTCCCGTAATGCAGTTTACACACTTATATTATCATTCACGCTTTTGTTGGGTACTGGAAGCCTAGCCTATGTAGTAGCCAGCCATGGCTCGATTATTTGCAATTCGTAGATTGCGATTTGTAATTGATTTCTACGGTTATTTGAAAACTGCGTAATCGATTACAAATTAATGATTGTAGATTATACGATAATCATCGAAATAATTTCTGCTATAGGTTAGGCTAACTAACGATCCTTGTCCACTTTCCTTGCTAACGCTGCAATGCAGTCACTTTCATCTCACCACCAATAACAGATTATTCATGGATGCATAATGGGCCTATCGCAGTGTCGCAGTTCAACTCATCTAGATAAAACCCACTTTATACTTGCATGATTAAAATTATACTTGCAGCATTTCTCATCGCGCCTGCTCATTTGATCCAGCGCTCGTTTTTTTTTTAACTTGCAGCTACTTCGCTTTTTCTTTTATAAAACTCGCGCTAATTACGCAACAAGTGTTACCAGCGCAAACTGGTTTGTACGGGTACCGTGAATGATTGGAGCAAGAAATTAACAATGAAAACCTTATGTTAACGTAACTTAACGTAAGTTAATGAACCATTGCCGTTAAGTTAAAGGGCATTTTAACGGAAGTTAATTTCGTCCGTTAACATGAAAAAACTTTTTAACACATTACCGAGTTGATGAAAAAGTTAGCTTCGTTATTAGCGGATTAACGATTAACTGACTTGTGCCCATACATGGAAATAATGGGTTAAACTGCTTCGAGCTTTGTCGCATCAGCTTTTTAGATCATTACGAGTTCCACCAGCAATATTTCGAAATTATCGCTTTTTGTTTGGCCTTGTTATTTCATGCCATTATAAAATCCAAATTTAGTTCGTTTGTTTTTTCGGTCATTTGACGGTCATTGATCTAAAGTTTTAGTAAATAACAGAAAAATATTTAACCATTTTGGTTACAATAAACAAAATCAAAAAAAATAATAAAACAGTTCTGCTTATTTTTGAATACCATCTCGAAATTGCCCCTTTACAATTGCGAAAATGACCTCAAGATTTTTGAAAGAACAAAAAATTTATAAAATCGGACATTTGGCCTCTAAGTTTGAGCGAAAAAACAAACCCAAGACTCCAACATCTGTCAACGATCTGTTTTTTCATAGACATTCTGTACAAATCTTTTAATGCATTCTTATCAAGAAAATTTCTTCTGTATACAGTATTTCATGTTTCAAAGTAGTTTGCGCCTTTTTAATTGGCACTTTAATCTACCACAGCTTTTTTATGTAGTCGGTTACGTAAGTTTTTACAGTGCTCATGCAAAAAAAAAACAAATTTGGTATGCAATTTATGCTTTACTAATCAATAATATCTGTTCCGACTCCCGAGAATCGAACAAAAAGATTGCAACAGCAAATATTCAGCCATATTTTGTGAATCTTGTTCGAAACTACAGCTTTACTTTTGTTGCTGTGTCACTTTCTAGTAAATGTGATGCTAAAAAGAGCAAAATCTCATTACAATTCGTTAAACTTTTGGCTTTTAAAACGTAAATTATAGGCCCAGCTGACCTACCGGTTCCTAAAAGTTAGCTTTTTTGAACAATTTTGGGTAGTTTTTGTTTTTCAACAGTTGCTTGAAAAACTACAGTTAATACAAAAATTTCTCGTCAGCTCCATCGCCAATATTTAATAGTCTACACTAGTTGTTAAAGTTTGTTTGTGATTCTTTGTGCTATATTGTTAACCAGGGCCGTAGACAGTGGAGGCCTAATTATCAGATGAGACATATGAATTACAGTGGGAAAGATCATCCTTTTACTCATCCCCCGCGGTGAAAATGCTTCAAACGCATGATTGACATGTTAAAATATGCCAAAAATCTAGAAAATTTCAAAGTATTGGGTGCGCCAGCTTTTTTCGCGTCAGAATGAAATAGTAGCCTAGAAATACTTAATAATACTCGCATAAAAGTTCATTGATTGCAAACCCAGAAATTTAATTTCATTCCAAACGTTGAAAAATTTATAACCCTACTGGCAAATTTATTGTTAAAGTTGAGCCTAATTTAATTCTTATTCAAATAGAATGCAACGGTTAAAAAAATCAAAAACAAAAAACACTTCTCTAGACGAACAAATAAAGCATCCTTCGCTATCCACTGCTAACCCTTTATTACTCAACGGTAGGGCTTCTGAAGCCCACACTCGTTACAAACAGTAATTACTTAAATTTGGTTCACTATAAAAACTTGAAGTTTCTTGACTTTTCCTGTTTGTTTTTTCCAATTACGATGAAACTGTTTTTGTTTATACAGCATAAGGGGTTCAAGCGTAAAATGAGGGTTTTTGACAAATTTTTAAAAATTTTGCCAATTTCTAGCTTTCGGTGTAAAATTTTAATTTTACGCATAATATTTCTGGTAGAGATTAAGAGGATTAGAGTAAATTGGTGTTCCAGATTAGATGGATTACAATAATTAGTGTGACTACGTTGCGAACGAAAAGCTATTACGCCCGAGGCAATAAACAAAAATTAGGTTCCTTTGTTTTTGTTTTTACACTAATTTCGATTGAATAGAGTTACAATTGGCTTGCAATGCAATGACTCCTTGCAAACTACAATCGAACAAAACAATATATTACAGCGGAAAACGAATTATGATTCAATGCAGTCACAGATTGTGTTAGCTATACGTCAATGCAAAAAATCAAAATCAATTCCTCATTGGGCAATACTAGCAACATCATGTCAAAACGCGTGACAAGATTTGCGGTGCCCAGCTCCGAGTCATAGCCACTGGACAGCACAGTTCTTTTGAATAAATGTAGCAGTGGTTGCGAGCCGTAACCAAATTGTGTCGGATTTGACCTGCTCGGGAATTGACTTTTAACTTTTCGTTCCATTAGCAATTGCGTAACTGTTCAACCAACTGGCCAATGCAAAATATGAACTAATGCTCAATATAGTCTAGCTTTATTTTTAATGCCCTACATCCAATTTACAAAATTGAAAATGAAAAGCTTTGTTTTTAATTTTACTTACACATAAAGCCGTCAACTAGTTCAATCACACGCCTCTAAGTTGATGTTTTTTCATTATTTATTGATTTTTACAAATAGAATGTTTCTGTAATTAGTTTTAGGTGACAAATAGTTCAAATTAAATCAATTAAATCTTCATTAAATTTGCTGTATTACGTCGAAGGGTGTAGCGAGTTTGTGGGGCCCATCTTCTCGTCATTGCGCCCGGGCATCACAGTTTCTTCCAAAAAAATGTCGCAACAGTGGCGAACCGTTCACAAAACTATGCCCAATTTGACCTACCAGAGATTTGAACCTCAGACCTCCCTCTCTAGAGACCAAAACGTTATTGCTCCTTGAAAATAATAATCAAAGAATATTGCTACTCAAGCGTGAATAATCATCAGAGAAGTTTTCAGTATCTAAATTTTTGCATTTCGCATTGCAATAATACCTATAAAGCTTCTAAACTGCTTCGAAACTTGCTTTTATTAGGCCTTGCCAGGTGACCAGATCCTCAGAGAAAAATTTTATCAGGGTACGAAAACTGATATTGAGCTCTTTTGCTAAGACCAAGGCGGGAACTAAAGGGTAAGAACAACAGTACAGCTTTTTATTTGGGTAAAGACAAAAAAAGCTCTTCATCGCAAACTCGGCCAGCTTTTGTTAAAAATTGCGTGAAGACCAAGAAAAAGATCTCTACCGGAAATCCGGCCGGCTTTTACATGCATGCTCACCGAACTGCTACTAATTTAGTGCGCGTGAACTTATAGACCCTCCCCAGATTCCTAATCCCAGGCCTGGGTACAATGTACCCCCAGTCCCTTTCGCAGACCTTGCTGGGTGCCCCCCATACCTTGGGATATTTGTAAACTAAGCCCCAAGAACGATCAAAAGTTTTTTGCGTATTTGGCGTATTTTTACATTGTACAGAAAGTGTTTCTCTTGATTAAAAAATTATAAAAAGTAATAGGAATGCCGATAATTTTGTAGCGCATTCTACTTTTTATTGAACAAAAACCCTTTTTTTTTTTGCAAGCTATAGCAAATACTGTATATTATGTAATTATTGTTATATTGCAATTTTGTAAGACAAACTAGAAATCGTTAACAAGACAATATTATTCATTAGTGTAATGCGCTTTGTACATATAGATACGCTATACTGGAAAATACTCACTTGAGTGTAAAAACCAACGCCTGATTGCTATTCCGTATTGTTTATTTAGCGCTTATTCTAATATTGTTCTTGTTTGTGGTTTGACTTTAATTACTATCTCTATTGTTAAAATCATTATCTGAGAACTTTGTCAACGATTACTACTTGTTTCGCATGAAAATGATTTTATTTGTTTGCTTACGTTTGGGAGTAATTTCGTGGTTGATTTCAAAAACGGAGATCACAATAAATTTACGATTTTAGGATCCAAAACAATCATTCTTTTATACAATATGAGCAATTCCGCAGCATTTAATCGGAATGAATGACAAAATAAATCCTTTATTTGTATGAATTGATTTTTCCAACTTATAGTAAAAAAAACTTTAACCGCATTAATTGTATTAATTTTTTTTACTGAGTAAAAGCACAGTAAAATACTGTAAATTAAACCACAATAGCCGTTATTATTCAAATAATATGTTGGTTTGTTGTAGTAAAAATTTTGCTCCAAAAGTTTCAAATCTTAACAAATCGCGTTCATTTCTGGAACGGTAGGACTGAAGTTTAAATCTTGGGCCTATCAAATTGGACACAATGTTGCCAACGGCTCACCACCGTTGCGGCATTTCTTCGAATGAATCTGTGTTGTCTCGGCGCAATGACGCGAAGATGGGCCCCGTCAACTCGTAACACGCTTCGGCGTAATGCAGCAAGTGTGATGAGAGATTTGATTTGAATTAAATGCAATATGACAACAAGCCAAAATTGAAGAAAAACGAGGTCAGCTTGCAGCTTATCGTTGTATTTTATGAAAAAAGTAGTGCATTTGATTTTGCAACAACTCTTTTGTTGGTACGTCAGAGTTGTAAACGGGCCGACTAATTCAGGCCCAAACCCGGCCCGAATCCGAAAATATAAGCCCGAACCCAAAAACTAATTTGAAGTCCAAATCATGCCCAAAAAAACGCGAAAGTTTAATTGGTCTGAAAAATTTAGCAATGTTGCCAGGTTATTTTGATTATATTTTGGTACTGTACACCGAAAAAAAAAACAGTACGCCTTAGGCCGGACTTAAGCCCGAAATTTTTGTCAACCTTAGGTCCCAAACCCGACGCAAAAAGCTCGGGCCGATTTCAACTCTGACGTACATTGTCTTCAAGTTTACAGGGCTATCATTGTATGTGCAGTATTTTACCCAAAAAATAATTCAAATAATTTATTATACTGTGGGGTTTTAATTTACGGTACAGTTTTGTCCGCAATCATGAAGAAATTAATGCAATTTTGCAATGTATATCAATTCATACAACGCATGAATAGAGCTTATCATATGTCATCTAACTATGTCACATCATTAGATCAGTTCAAATAATTAAAATTGTCCAAAATTTTTGTGATGCTTGAACAATTTTGTCGACCGGCAATAAGCGCATTGTGTACGTCATTATCTTAATTATAACATTGCCGCTTCTCACGGCGAAGCAATTATAATCTCATTTCACGCTCAACTATAATTGCGCACAACCATTATAATCCCTTTTAACGCTTATTAATTAAGCGCTTATAATCAGAAACTTGACGACCTTGAATAAAATGCATATTTCATTAACTTTCGGGAATAAATTTCAAAGTTGTTTTTGCTATATTGAAAGATGAATAAATGCTCTACCACGCAGTGAAATTTTGAAATTTCTAGCTTGGGTAGTTTTCAAGTTATTATCAAAAAACCATGGTGGGCTTCAGAAGCCCTGCCGTTGAGGAGTCAATGCCCTGAAAAAGGTTGAGGAACATAGGGCTAAAGCACTTCTCGCTGTGAATATAACACATTATGCGCTATGAGATAAACTAAACCAGACAAATTGAAGGCCAGCAACGCATCGGCTAGGTTTTTCACCGACCGCGTGGCCGAAGCATAAAATGACAATTTAGCTCTAGGTTGCTAAACACACGCCAGTTAAAAATGCGAAATAACCAATTTAGCGAAAATGACTGATGTTTGTGAAAGTTTAGCGAAAATGACTATTAAGAATTTTAAAATCGTGACTTCTACCATATAGTCATTAGTGACTATGCTTCTACTATACACATTGAAAGGCTGAGCATGCTGCTAAACCATTGGGATTCATAGAATTGCAAAAGCAGTTGTTGATTTTTGAGTACGTACTGTATGAACTAATTTACAGCATGTTGTTACATTACCGTTTGAATAAAACCTTTTATACATAATACAGTATTTTGCGACTTGCTGCATTTTCGAATATGAGTCTTCCACTGCAATTTTACGTGGTTGGTTGGTCGCCCTTACAAACGACAAGATTGTACACAAAGGGCCGATAAAAACAATCAAGTCGCAACAACCTGGCCCACACTAACCAAGTAAGCCTCTGAAACTGGCGAAAAATTTTTATTTTCGGTTTCTTTTACCCTTTCTCGAAAGCGACTCGCTTCATAAGAGATCTGACAAACAGGTGCGGCGCACCTAATTGTTTTTCTACCGGCAAGTTGCGCTATTTTGCCGCTGAATCTAATTGAGCTAAGCACCACATCGTACCCCCATCAGTTTATATTGTTTATACTGTGTCAATAAATGCCCGAACTTGTTTTTGTGGAGTTTTTAGGAAAACATTTATTAAAATCAAAGCTCCATGGACTCAAAAATAAACCCAACATCTCATGAGTATACTTCTTGCTAAGGGTGGATTTACACAATATCCGTTTTTTGTTCGTTTTTTCTTCTGCATGATAAAGTAAACGTTTTTTTGTCTACATTTGTATACGACCATACCCGCTCTAACCAGAGTGTCATAGTTTTCCAAAAATTTTTTTGTGAAAGGGTACAGCTCTATTTTGAAAGATCGCTCAGCAATCGTTCATACCCGAAATTTTTGGACAAAATCTTTATCAATATGTTTATCAGTCTACTCAGTGCAAACATATGGACTAATAAAAATGCAGAAAAAAGTCGTATTCTTTTTCGTGGAGAAAGAAAAACGGATAAAATCGGACGACAAACCTATACTGGGTATATCCATCCTAATTGCAAGATGGTTAATTATTTTTCAATTTCTTTTCAACCAGCATTATTTTGGCAATGTAGTAGGCCTGTAATAGTGTATAGCGTTTGGTGAAAAGACCATGTCCAACCTTTCAATGCGGCCGATCGACTCGTTTTCACAACTTACGAATTAATTCTTGTCGATTAAATTAATCTTTCACTACTGTATTTATGACACACTTTCGCTATCTTGCGTTAACTTTTTTACTCGGCTTGGGTTATCAACTTCAACGGGTGTTGAGGGAAGGGTGCGTCCACGTCACAGCGTTATGCTGGTCATCACTGCAACGTGTGATCAAAACAACGTGTACCAATGCGGTTTATTCGGTCAGTTATAATTACTGTATAGTACGAGCAAAAATTCGGGCGTTTCTAAGTCTGTCAATTTGATGAATCTTTTACTTGCGTTAAGTGTATCTCACATTACTAACAATACTACTTCTATAAGACAAACTGTATGAACTCATGCAAAATATCCTTCACTTTTTGGGACTTTTGCGACGCTTTGCGTCGGCAGTCCTTATGTTTGTTTGTTTTTTCTAGCAAAATTAGCAGTTTTCTGCAATCGAGAAATGAAATCGCTTCAATTTCGAAACGGCTGCAGGTAGAAACTGGAAATTCAGAACTAAGATGCTGAACATATGGAACAACTTTTGTGCAAATTTTGGAGGCAATCGGTGGCGTGTTACAGGTTTTGAAACTAAATCACTGAAAAGCCGATTGGCGGTTTAAACCGCTTTAGCTCGAAAATTAACTGCCGAAGGAGAATACAGTAGATTTTTGAATCTAGAACCGCCTTGGGATGCAGTTTTAGCTCCCACATTCAAAGTTTTGAAATTCCGACATTTTGTGTCAGTTTTCTTTACAAGTTTTTTTGTTGTCGTAAAAACTTCAAGACCATTGAAGCTGGAAACTTGAAATGTAGAGCTACAGAACAGTTTAGTTGGTTAAAGCGAAAAGTTGCTACATCTCAATTTTGGTGGGGCCGCTCAGTTTTCTACTGACTTTATCTTACACAAGTTGATAATTTTTTTTATGTGGTGCAGGAAGTAGATGAGCACTGCTCTCATTTCTTGCCCCAGGGCCCACTATAAATTTTAACTGTATTTGATTGCTGTAATTATTGGCACAAAACAAACAATTCTGATTCAGTTTTGGTGATGGTAGGTCACGTAAATGCGACCCTAAAACAATTACCCAATTTCCAGAATAATTTTATTGCATTAAAAGTGCACTTATGATGGAAGTTCTTAAATGATCTAGTTCTAGTGGTTTGAGCATTACTTTGATTTCTAATTAACCATATTAGAAAAATCTTGGGTTTGCTTTTACAGTCGTCTATTTTTTATGTTTTCTAATCGACCACAATTCTTTTTTGCGTAAAACCAAAGAAATTTTTTTTAATCATGTTGATCAGAGGGTCTCAGGTTGTAATCCCTGTGTAGCTCTGTTTCAAAAGTGCTTTAAAATGAATTAGATCGTTGTTTTGCCAAAGAATATTTTTAAGATGTACTGAATCCTGAAATATAGAGTTAGAGATTGAGCGGCGTGGGTTCGAATACTGACTGAATCGATCACTCATAATTTTTTTGTGACTGAAAATTAGGTTATTTAACGCAAATATCAATTAGTTCCATTTTTTTTAGAAATGCAATTGACTCAGAATATACAGTTTATATTGGTTTATAAAACAACAAAGAATTTACGTTATGTCTGCTGCTTTTATTTATTCAAAATCTAGAAACTACGTTGTAAAATCATCTAGCTGCTGTTAGCTGCCTGAAAAACAAACTTTAATGTTTGGGTTTTTATTGTATGCGAGAATCACAGATGTTTTCGGAATGATTTTAGAATAGAGATTGAAAAAACTTCACTACGGTACACAAGTGTGCAGAAGAGCAATTGCATAAGAACACAAATCAAGAACACGAGATCAAGATCAAGAATATTTTTGTTCGCAATCTGAGAACACGTTAAGAACAATCCCAGCCTCAGCATCCAAAACAAAATAGGCCAAGAGAAAACCGCATGATCTGGTTTTTAAACACACCTTGATTAAGTTGTTGTGGCCCTGGTTTACGATGATTATGTCTTGCTGGTGGCTTTGAGCAAGCAGCAAATTTATATGAAAGATGTCAAACGCCCATCGAAAAAGAAGATTTACGTGCTTAAAACTAGAGACACAGAATGCTAATAAAGCAACCCTAGATGGGCAAGACACGCTGGCAAAGAATGGCATGAAAAATAAAAGCGCAAATTTATCAAATATTATCTCTGATCAAAACAAACCAAGATATTTTACAGTCTCAGATCAATTTCCATTGAATTTCAATCTTAGCATTATGAACATCATTTGGATCAGCTTTAATACAAATTTAACATTTTGGCAGCTTTTCTATGATCAAACAATCACTAAGCTGCAGTTCGCATTGCAAGGTTGCAAATCGAAGCAAGAAACTAAATTCGAGTAACTAATTTTGTAGTATCAGATGTACTTCGATGTATGGATTTTGCTGTTCGACTAAGTTGGCATCCGACTTCTACTAATTTATTTGATACAATACCTGTTTTTGACTCTGACTCCTACTTTAACTACTAATGATCATTAGAAGCTAATATTGCCAATACACACAAACAAACAAACAAAAAAATCAATAGTTGTCAAATAATGTTTACTATTAAAAGATTTTATCGATGCAATCATATAAAAATTTTTTTAAAATTACATTTTTTTGTTAAATTATAGCTGGCAGTCTGAGTCAAATTATTCAACTCGAATTCCGCCAACAGTAATTTTTTTCAACTACGGCTCCTACTAAAAACCTTAAAGTCCGTCGACACTGACTCAGCAAGCAATTTTTCAATTTCGTATAATAAGATTTTTGATGAAAGGGTTTTTTCAATCTACGTAAATAATTTTTTAACTTTCTCAAGAGCGATTTAAATTCGAAAAAAATCAGCCACCTCGACAGCATTATATAAAAAGTGAAATCGATTTGGACCCAAAAAAAGCATTTTCGGTTACCGGTACTTATAAAATTAAGAGCTATCAAACGTGAATTAATTTCGAAAATTCAAACTGCAAAACAAACAAATTGCATCAGAAAAAAGTAGAACCGGTAAATGGTAAACAAGGGCCCAATATCATTACCTAGATCTGTAGTAAAAACTCTTTGTTATAAGCGTAATTATACACTGTAGGGTTTTGTGTGACTGTCTAGTTATGGTTGAAGCGAATCCTATACTTTAGGAAAAAGTCCAGAGAATCCTTGCATATACCGGGAGAGTTATGAAGATCCACCGTTCGTTAAAGCAAAATATTACACGCTCGGTTAATTCAAACAAACAAACAAACAAACAAAACAAAAACAAAAAAAACAACAAACAAAAACTTTTTGTCTATTTTACAACATATATAAAGTAGAATTTAAGGCGAAGCATAAATCAGCAAATCTCAATAAAATCACTTACTTTAAATGAAAATTTTGAAAGACAAGTACAATTATAATGATATTATGATATCGAAACACAAATTAAGTTTAAAAGACAAGTAAATAAACATGCAAGATATCATGAGAAAAATTCAGCATAACAAAAAATTAACATTTTACTGTACACTTTGAACAGTGTCAGTATACACTATGATTTGTTAAGATGTTTAGAAAAAGTTTGTACTGCAAAAACTAGTGGTCTTGGTTTGCGAATTGCGATTAATGTTAAAAGTCTTCCATTAGCTGAGCAGCAGATAAAATTTTCAAGCAAAGAATCGACAAACTTTTTCTAACATTGTCGAAAGACCCGTCTCGCTCTGCCTCTAACGCTGCATCATTTACAGCTGGAAACCCTGCCCCGTAATAGTTATTATGTGATGATGGGGCAAAAACAACATTGCGATAAAAGCGCTGACCGGGAAGTCCTTTAAAGTCAAGAAACCCTCGGTTGATATAAAACAATTTATCATTAATCATTCTTAACTGGATATCGCTCGTTGACGAGTTAATCTTAGCAACGTGCTGCATAAGTTTATCAGCAGAATTCTTAAAGACATCTATAACACGATGGAGTTCACTAAGTGAAACGTTTTGTTCGTTGAAAATGTTCGAATACGTGTTCTGCAAATTTGTCGCCATTGCGGAAAGCTTTAGAGCAGTGTCAACTGAGTTCATCGGTAAAACAATCGAGCCACTCAACCGCATTAGAGCTGTCGCTGCAACAGATGCAATTGCAACCGAAACATTAAAACCACGGTCCATGAAATTGTCCAAGTATTCGAATGTGTCATGAAGTGAATGGTAACTCGGATATCCGGGGACGTAAACGTATGTGATGTCAAAACATGCGACACCTGATGTTTGCAAAAATGCTGTAAAGTCACTTCCAGAACCAATGGAACTAATTTGAGGCACAGTTGGTTCATTAGGGTCAGGAAGGTTGTGTAACCACGTATCGTACACAGTTGCTCGCCCTTGAGCAATTTCAGCTGAACTTGGGTTTTTCACAGTTTTTGTGATGTCGTAAAGGAGCTGATTTAAACTTGGTGTGGATAGACTCTGAAATGTATCATTGCCTCCGACAGCAACATCAATATTTAAATAAGACACAGCTTGCATCATAAGTCGTTTCTCCATTTGTTCCACCCACTCGGTTGAACCGATTATTGCAGATTCTTCAGCACCCCAACTGCAAAACATTAGTGTTCTTCTAGGACGCCATTTTCCTTCGTGGACAATCTTCGCAATTGCTCGGGACATTTCTAGCATAATTGCTGTTCCACTGTTAGGATCTGCTCCTCCAAACGTCCAAGCATCTCTGTGGTTTCCCATGATCACATATCTGTCTGGTTCGAGCCAACCTCGTATGTATCCAATCACTGTGTGAATTGTTTTGCGTTCCATATAGTTTGCAACGTGTACCAGTGCTTTGGAGTTAACATGACTGCCACCAAATGAACCACCAAATCTGTAAGTTAGATTGAGTCCACCTTGCCAGTCATCGGGAGCAGCTGAGCCACCAAGGATTGACAGATATTGATAGGCATCTTCATAGCTGATAGGTAATACTGGTATTGGGGGTAAATCGATGTCATTTAGAGATTCTCGGTGAGTAATATTCAGAGCTGGATAATCAGGAGTAAGAGGGTCTCCGTTTCTAACCTGAACACTTCCCCGTTGAAAACCGGAAGGTGGCAACCACCAAGTGTCTGGGTAAACGTCGTTCTTGGTATTGGGATCCCAGCCATGAAGTGACACATTTGCATATTCAAGAGGATCGGAATAAATTACTAAGGCAGAACAGTTATATATAGCAGCATACTTAAGCTTGTCCCCACGGAAAACTTCACCATATCTTACAATACATATCGACCCATTCAAATTGTATCCAAGACTTGTAATTTCTACAAAATCTTTTTCACGGCCATAGTTCACATAGAACATGTTTCCTTCTGCGTCCCCTGCAGGTGCATATGCGTTAAAAGCTGATACAACAGCTGCATTTTGTTCAAATTCTGTTACTGGTTTTTCAACTGGGTTTGATTTCCTTGTTTCAATTCCATTTTGGTCAACAATTGCAACATAATTTTTGTCAGTGTCGTTGGGAAATGAAAGCAGCACATCATACGGAAAAACTTCAACTGCATCCAAATAACTTTGAAATCTTTCTTTAACAAAACCAACCACAAATTCTTCATCTTGTTCTGAACCAGCCAAATGTGGTTTACTCGTTATGATTTTTAAGTTTGTGCGAATATTTTCAGCTTTAATTTCATTCACAACTTCTTGTTCTACATCACTGTTTAGCTCCCATCTTCTCGACGAAAGAGGTATTGCAGCAGGAATTGATGATCCCGATGAGCTGCAAGCATACAAGATACCAACTGCTACTCCGATTAGCAGCGCACTTAGAAAAAGGAAAACACTTCCGAATAGGAATAATCTCGAAAATTGTTTAGTTTTGCAATACAATTCTTGATCATTTTTGCAATCACACTCTGGTTTTGAGTTGATTCTTGAAAATTTATGTACAGTCATGACAGAACAATTTCCCGTAATACCTTACAAAATTTAATTTAAATTTAAAGTATTTTTAACTTTGTAGCAAATAAGCAGTTCTGCAAATACTCGTAATATAAACATTTTGCTGCGACGAGCTCAATTTGTTTCCAATGTTTTTTTTTCTTTTTCTAACGTTATTAGCTGCAAAGTGTTTATCAAATCTTGACGTCGCTATTAGTTGTTTTTTTATTTATACCAAACCTTATGGAGCGCGATTCCTTTTCCGAAGCGGTAGTAGGAGAGCACCGTTCTTTTCTGAAAAAAGTAACGCTAACGGAAGCGCTCTCCTTTTCCAATAGTCAGTCGCTACTCTTCCTTTTTAAGCAGAATTTTCGGATAATTTTGGAAAACTCTGACCATTTCGGGTAATTCGCGACGGATAAATTCACGATTGTTTTCGGATAATGGCAATTTTTTGGATAATAGCAAAATAACTGGAAATCAATGATTTGACATTTTAGCCAGCAGTCGCTATTTAATGCTTGATTACATAATGGTACGGAAGCAAAAGGAGAGGAAAAGTAATGGGAACGAGCTCCTTTTTATTTTGAGGAGCCGGAGCGGCGCTCCTTTTTGGCTAACGAGCGGGGGCGATGCTTTTTTGAAAGGAGCGGTTGCCCACGTCATATTTATACAGAAGCTTAGCAAGCAAACAACCAACAATTTTATCAACAGTCCATGGACTTAAAAATAGTAGAGAAGTCCATGAACAGTCAGCAAGAAAACAAACAATCTGGAAGGTGCAACAGCGACTCATATATGACTAGGTGTTAATGGACCTTGCAGTCAGCAGTCATCTACTGACGAAAAAAATAAAAACATATTTTAAATATTATTTAGAAAATTAGATGTCTTCAAAAAAATTAATGAGCATATTGACACTAAAACGGGATCGTAACTCCAATAGCGCGAAAAAATAGTCTTAATCCGTATCTTAAATCAAATGTATACAGAATAGCTTTTTAATATTGTCCTCAAATTTTGAACTTAATCTCCTGACGTTTAATGTGTTTTGGAATCTGATGGATCGATATTAGGGAAAGCAAGTTTTGGATGACCATTGATTCTCTAGTTATATCTAGTGGTAGCTCCGTATCACAACAGCGTGACGAAAAATTTGCGGTAATCGGGTTGGTTCATAATGGAAGATGGAAATTTCCAGAGCGATGTTTAATCTTTTTTTTTTGTCCGCTCCCTTTTAAAACTGTTCTCACGTTACCTTCTAGAACAGTTGTAATAAAAATCTTTTATTTGCAACAACACTTGAATGAGGGCATTTACGTCAGATAACAGGAATGTTGGAGTCGATAAAAATCACACGCCCTCTGCAAACAAACCTACCACTCATAGTTAAGAGCAGCTGCTCAAGAAACAAGTTTAAAAAAGCCTACTGTGGTTTACTGCGCTACACACAAATTAGAGACAAATGTAAATAAACAATTAAGGTACGTTTAATTAAACGGCTTTACATAGGATTCAAAATCTACACTCAACTATCAAAAACATGAATTGGTATCGAGGTCGCGGCAGCCTTTAACTCAGGACAGAAGTTAAATCGTTCGGTCACTGTGGCTCAACCATAATACCAGCAGTTTAATATATACGAATGTTAAATTATAGGATTAAATACATCGCTACAAACATTTAAGCTACTGTAGATGCAAATTGCTTTTACGCGTCGACTAGTGCCGCTTTTCAGCTACCTCATGTGATCGTTACTTTGTACATAATCACGTTGCCATTCACGCAGCGACTAACTTGCCTGCATTTATCACCAATGTTACTTTAAGTATAACACATTGTTCAATGAGTGTACTTTCGTACACTGGAAAAATATCGAGTCAAGACTGACGTTGAAGTAATTATGCCAGACTTATACGCACGAAAATATTTTTCACTTGTGGTTTTTTAAATTGATGCTAGCGCGAACAGCAAAAGCGCTGTTTGTTGCTACAAGAGTTACTAATTCAATTATTTCAATTACACCGATTTAGAGCACTGTTTTTCAACCAGGAAATACTATTTGTATTTCAAAAATCTTACGGAGCATTAAAAGCAATTAGCAAAATTTTAGTTGCGTAAATCCAAGAAAAGATCTTTCAGCCACACTGCATAACTTAAAACTACCGGTACCTGTATAACTTAAACTACCGTATTGTCTCGTAACATCCGCATTACTGATTTATACATTTTTTCAGTGCAAGTCTTTTCATTTCCATATTATGCTCTGTTTTTTTTAATAATCCATCCAATGAATTCTCTCAGTCACACTGCCCAAGACATCACCATGGTTTTCTTGTTTTATTTCGTTGCTATTTACTGATTGCTAATGCAGCACATGATAACTTCAAAGTTTCTCGGAACGCCGGTTTCAGAAGTCGACTACTTCGTTTAGCTCTATTAGCATGTGATTATCCCGAAATTTATCATATTAATGGAACTACTGTTTGCAGTAGCGGCTCGTGACCATTTTTAAAGGGTAAGCTGCAAATTGTATAAAAACATCAAGGCTCCAAAAAATCAACTTTGTAGGTAAATTCAACTACGACAAAAATTGAAAATAATTATGCAACTGAACGTATTACCAAAAATGAGCTTTGCTAGCTAATAGGAGTCAAGTCTGCTTCGCAGTCATCAAGCAGTCATCACTGCTTCGCAGTCATCATCATCGCAGTCATCAGTCATCAACATTTATGCTTCAATTCTATCGCAATGTTTCAAATGCTAAAGCGGCTCGACTGGCACGAACAAAAAAAATTGCTTAAGATTGGTATCACTAACGTCGGATGCTCGATTAAAGATTTGTCCGGGTGTTACCGGCGCGCGACTGAAGACACATATTTCAAAACCTTTTAAATCTTTATTTACTGTAAATAAGCGTTTAACATAACTAACATCGCTCGTAGTAGCCTGGCAGCTGCAGTCGCTGCTTTGACGATGTATATACTTCTTCGAAAAAACAAAAAATGCCGATGTAAAAACTTCGATTTGATACTATTAAAAGCAAATTACCGAAACAAGTGTAATTACTTCCATGGTCTAATATTTACGACAAGGATTTTTAACTAAGAAAAATTACTGATCTGCAATATTAACTAGACCAAGGATGGTGTAAATGACTTTGGCTGTACAGTTATTTTAATGACGTTACTTCATTATTTCACCTTTTCGAGACGTTAAATATTGAATGCAAATAACCTCAAAGTTGTTAAAGTTAGTGAAACAAAATTTGATAGGGGCGCATTTATAGTATTCATCTGACTACCAACGACCACATGCTTACAAATTCAATTGACGCATTTGGGTCACTATCCTAAAGCTGAATGAAGTTCAGTAAAAGTTGGATACTATCGCGAAGTTCCCGGATATCACTTGCGATGCCACATTCTAGTTTAGCATATACCCATTCCACGACTCTACACTAACCGCAGTATTCTACAAAAGTACAAGACGTGATATATTCAATGCCAGCGCGAACTTGCTATTCATTTAAACCAGGGATGGCAATCACATCGCATCGAAAATCGCATCGCATCCCACGTTTTTTTCGGAAAAATATCGCATCTAATTATCGCATCAAAACAACCAAAAAAATCGCATCCGTTATCGCATTGCAGAATTTGAAAAAAAAATCTGTGATTTTTTCGATTATTTCGATTTTTTTCTCTTTAAATCTATTAATTTCTTTTGTTTGGTCATAAGTAAACCGTTTCGTCATTGTGACGATTTTAACCGACACTTGCTTTTTAAGTTGTGCTTAAAGCTGCTTTTCAGTTTTTGGTATTGACGAGTGTGAGCATGGAGCACCGTGTGTGCATGCGGTGATCCTAACTATGACGCAATAGAATTTGCTTAGTTTTTTGCTAAGGCGGCATCTCGGAATTAAAATCTCGCACTGGCTGAGCTTCCAGGCTACGTTGGTTGTTTCAATTGCGAACAGAGGTGGAGTCAAGAACACAAGGCTCAAGGCCAAGGGCACAAAAAAAAATCCGAGGCCAAGGCCAAGGACAGCTCTTTCGAGGACAGACCCTCTCAAGGCCTAGGACCAAGGACACAGCCGCAAGTGTTCTCCAAATAAAAAAAAAACAAAAAAGTCTTCAAAAAAGTTTTTCAGGCAATCTCCAATTCATAGGCGTAGCCAGAATTTTTGATTTGAGGGGGCTCAAATTACAAATCACATGCAATGACGTCATCAAAATTTTTCAAGAGGACTTTTTTGTCGGACAAAGATATCGTAGGATGGAAGATCTGAAACCGTTGCTTGTTGGCACTTAACCAGGATTTTGTAAAGAGAGAGGGCTCAAAATAATAGTTGAAAAGTGCAAATATCTAACTTTGAAGACGTGTTGAGAAAGCTAGTGTTACTCAAACGTATCACGGACGGGGGTTTGGGGGCGGGGCTCCCTGCCACCAGAGACATTAGCTGCCGTTGGGCGATTTTTTGTTATTTTTTTTTGGAAAAAACAGCTATTTTAATGCCATTGAATCACATTTCGCACGTGTTCAGAGCCATTTGAAAGCACTAGATTATTGAAATTTGAAAGCCAATCAAAAAAATTAAATTGTTTAATGCTCCTTTTACTTGCAATTTAAGTCCTAAACACGTTTAACATCTCGCATTTTCTAGTTAAATTTTAGATGTAAGTGATTTGGTCCAGGTAGGGGGAAGTAAGGTGCTTTGTCTCTGGCTACATTTTAGCAGTAAGTAATAATCCACTAGAAGATTTTCCTTAGAGATTTTTATTTTGTCATGAAAATAACAGTTATAGGAGCATATGTTCAGCCAGGGGGCCAGACCCCTCAATTGAAGTCAAAGATTTGTTCAATCAGCATTTTCCATGGCTAATTTTTTTAAAAGTATTTTGTGCGTAAAAACTGGGAAGTTGGAGGCGAATTAGTGAATTGTAATTGAAAAATGGTACAATAGATGGTTACGCCTACTAACCATGCTATTGCCGGGCCGGATTTACTTCGCGCCGGGCCCCTGGCAGTTTGGGGATTTTTGCAACATCTTTCTGCCAAGTATAGAAGAAGATCAAAAAAAAGTCTTGCGATTTGAGCGCAGGGCCCCTAGCTGGTGCTGCGCCATATTATGGTCAATCCGGCCCTGGTTAAAGTATTACGTTCATAAAAAGGCTATATGAGGGTCTGAGGTAGTACCTTTTAGGACAAAAACTCTCCATTTCTTCCGGGTTATACGTTTAAATTGGCTGGCAAAAATTGAATTGAGATGGACCCGGGTCGCCTGGTCTTCCATATCGTTGTTAGTTACTGTTGCAAATGAAAAATGATAAAAAGAAACTGAAGAAACAGTAGGCTTTTTCGGCACATTCTTGTTATTGGTGAAATTTCAATTGGGAGGGAGGCGGGTTCTTTGGTTCCTCCCCCCTTTGGCTGCGCCTATGCTACAATTGAGGAAAACAAAAAAGGTGTTCGCAAATTTTCCGCGAGGTTTCCGGCGTTTTTCAACAAAATTTCAACGGTTCAAAAAACAGTGCTGTCCTCGAGCCGAGGACAAGGCAATTTCCGAGGACTTGAGGCTTCAAGGCCAAGGACTTCAAAATCTGTCCACGAGGCCAAGGACTTCCTCGAGGACTCCACTTCTGGTTGCGAATACGTCTAGCTTTGCAGCAGGAAAATCATGCCGAAGTTGGATAATGATTTCCGCGAGTATTTCGAAAGGAAGAGAAAAAGTTCTTGCAAATTGCAAGTCTTGTAAGTTTGTAGCGTCGCCTGTGCCTAACAAGACAGGCAAATCCTATTTTCACTCAGGCAACCTAATGCAGCATCTTAAACGCAAACTCCCCCGAACAGCATGAAACGTTGATCAAATCAAAAGCTCGGTCTTCATCTGCAGCGTCTTCAAGTGCCACCTTAGATGCCTTCGTTACTGTAATGCGACCAGCCAAGAAAGGCCATGTCGATTATACCATCGGCGTTTCAGATTTCAAGAAAGCAGTTGTGGAATCAGTAACACGTAACGGGCGTCCACTATCGGTATTTAAAGCATCAGGCATCAAGAAGATACTGCAGCAACTTTTCGTTTTATACTGATTTGCAAATGTGGTTAAATAAAAGTTTTGATAGCTTGTAAACGGAGTGCTAAATTTTAGGCAACAAACTTAAATTTCAAAATAGTTTAAAAAATCAATAATCGCACAAATAATCGCAAAGTAGCTGCGATATTATCGCATCGAAAAAATTTCAAATTATCGCAAAAAAAATCGCATACGTTATTCGACTTTGTATCGCATCGCAAAATCGCATCGCAGTTTTTCTCCGTAACAAATATCGAAGAAAATCATCGATGCGATGCGATTGCCATCCCTGATTTAAACACTGCAGCAGCTTAGGTTACAGCTTTATTTTTGTCCATTTACCACAACACAGAGTGAAGACTAGCTGTGACGTCATCGCGTATAATTTCAATGCGTTAAAAAAGCAGCAAAGTGAAACAGCCTGCTTTTCTCAAAACTTTACAGTTTTTTTTTAAATTAAAATAGTTAATAAAAATGCAATAATTTTCCAATTTTTGCGGTCAGGCAGTGAGGGGGGTAAATAATTAATTAATTACTGGCCACCACAGCAATTCCAAAAATTTCTTCCAAAATAAAAATAAAAACGATCAGACCCAGGGTAAGCTGCAGCTTTTTCAGCTTTCATTACAAGCCGCCCGTGACTGTTTTCGTCTGACAATTGGAATTTTTGGGTATTTTGTAGTTTCCTGATATATGATGGAGTAATTTCACAATAAATTTCTTGATTTTTGTTTGTAACCACTAAGCCTTGCTTCAAGCATTAAAATCGATGGACATTTCACTTCAGCTTATAGGTTATGCCCATCATCCATTCCAATCGTGACTATTTTCGAATTTAATATTTGAATCAAACAAGATCAAAAATTGATCGAGTTTTACGAAAAAACATTAATATTGCTGAACAATTTCTGCCTGCATTCACTAATATTATTCACCTCTTGCGTTTTTTTGACTTACTTCCATCCCAAATTAATCTGGCCTCCCATTATCTGTAAGTCTTTAATTTTTTGTTTTTATTTTTTGCTTTTTGCGTTAGTGGGAATGTTTTTCGTTGTCTATGAGCGTTTTTGCGCTTGACGCAAACACGCAATAAAAATAAATTTGCTCCTAGATGGAAAATTTCTTTATAGTTTTTCGTCCTGAGGAAATTTTCTTTCAATCTTACGTCGTAAGATGTAAGGACTCGTCAGGTGCTATAGTAATCTTACTCAAACATTTGAATAATATTACCATAGTACCTGATGAGTCCTTAGGACAAAACAGACTGTTGTGCTTCAAATCTTTTACCGTGATTTTTCTATATAGTTGTTTGTAGTCTAATGTCTAGCTAACACCCTGGTTTGGGTGAAAATATTTGGGGCTAATTTAAAATGTCTCCAGTCTTACAAAGAAGTTTTGAATAATTTTCTTTTTGTGCTTGAAAAAAAATTTTGTTTTCGGTTTTTATCTTAGTTATTTTTCCAGATCAGATCAGACCAAACTTTATAGTCGAAACAAGGAAAAAACAAAATATTAACATGTAATTAGCAATCTCGACCGGAAACTGCGAAGTGACCTTCAAGGGTCTTCGCGTCAAGCAGCCACGCCGAAAGTTACGCAAAAAACATTATGGTAATTTATGCTATTCTAGCTTGGATACGAATTATGTTTAAGCGATTCTAAAATCTAAATTGTAATCTTCTATTAATATGTTTTTGAAATTTGTTTTGAATTTGTTGAATGGTTGATTTTTAACGTCAATAGAGATCGAGTTCCATGTTTTTGTTCCTCGATATTCGATTGATTTTTAAGTCCGTAAAGTGGAGAATTTTGGAAGATAGAGCATATTTTATGAATGTGTTTGGATATTAGGGTTATGTATCGAGTTCACTTTTTGAAAAAACGTGCTAAAATAAAAGAGCGATGAGTTTCTGAAGTGCTGGTGCATTGTAGTTTCGCAAGTTCAAATTTGTTCATATCAAAGAATATCAAAGATCTTTAATATGCGAAGTTAGTGGTAAACGGGAGTTACAAAAGCTCTGTACTTGGAATTAGATATAATTCGTAGAGCTTTGTTTTGGAGGCGCTGCAAATTTGTGAGGTAGGATGGAAAAGTCCTTCCCCAAAGAAGAAGTCCGTGTAAGAGATGGGGTTGAATTGAACTGGAATAAAATAGTAATAAACTGGATGAAGGGAATAAATAATGCAATCTACAAAGTATACCAAAGCTTTTAGCAATTTTTCTTTAGACGTGTTCAATAAAGGCCCTGAAGTTAAATTAGTTATCTATGATTACGCCGATGTATTTGCATACATTTTTATTGGCAACAACAAAATCATTATAAAAGAGTTTATGCATAAACATTATAAAAGAGTATAAAACATTTCATGAAAAGGCTCATTTTGCTTAAATGGAATAATCAAAGTAACGGACTTGGAAGAATTAACTGGAAGATAATTCGCATCGCACCACGATTTTAAATTGCGGAGTTCGTTTTCACAAATTTGTGTAAGTGGATAATGATGGGTTATGCAACGCTCCTAAAGAGACTCTCCTTCGCTCTTTTTTGTTTTTTTCAATTAACGTTAGGGTTTAGGTTTTGAATTTGAGTTGGGATTAAAGTTAGGTTTGAGTCTGGGTTAGGTTTTAGGGTTTGGGGTAAGGCTAGAATATTGATTTTTTTGTTCTTACGTACTGTCAGGCGCGTCGCCAGCTCTTACGTACGTACTCTTACATTTTGTTCTTACGTACTGTCGTTTTTGCCTCCCCGATTTATTTCTTGCCACGCCACGGTATTTTTTTGGGAGGAAAAAGTTGCTGTTTTTGGCCGGAAAAAACGTTTGAATTCGTGATTTCGGCCAGAAAAAGCCTTCGAATTTCGGCGAAGACCTTTTTTTTCTTTTCTTTTTTTTTTTTTTGAGATCATCACCTGATTTTCATTGAAACTTCGCCTTAATCTAATTCAGGAATAATAAAAATTTGGGTCAAGTTCAACGCTGGTTTTCAGCTTTGCCTCCTGATTTTAATTTTGCCCCCGGATCTCGCGAAGCTGGTGACGCCCCTGCGAACTGTAGCCTCTGATTATTTTTCAGCTATTGGATCAAAATTTTAATTAGCAACACACCATAAAAAGTTTCTATCAATTACATAAAATTTCCAGACAACCCTCTAATTAAGTAAACTCACTGCATTTCATATCGGAATAAGCTGATTATTGGCGGCTTAATTGTCTTCTACCAGCGTGCGTAAGTAGGTCTATAATTTACCAGCTGCACTGATTTAAACTGATTCTACCGTAGTAATGGTAGTAAACAATAGACTATAGGGCAAAATTTGCTCATTGTTCAGTATTTTGCTACTTCTGATAAATGAATATTATTTGAATATTTCTGCGATCACTACACTGAACTGCAGAAGTTTTGCTTATTTTCGAAAACACGTGCTGTTGTGCCCTGCAGTGATGACCATCTGCGTCGAGCGTGTGTGCGTGCGGTGACCAATTTACAGCTGCAGTAATATTGCGAGAAAGCATAAGCATACGCGCATCTGATTGCTCGATCACGAATAAACTGCTGAAGCAAATCTTCTAGTCACGAGTTTCTTAATGTTTTGTGCCAACACTATTCGCGTTCGGTTGCGTATTTCTGCCATTCAAGGTATAGGATTTAATTCCCGCACCAGTCAAACCAGACGCAGTGTTGCCAAAGGTTCGCCACCGCTGCGACTCTTCTTCATTAAGAGCTTTAGCTCAAGCGCAAATACCTGTGATCGTGGATGAGCACCGAATACTTGTTACACCACACCATACGGCGTTATGCAACAAGCACAATAATGATTTTGATTTTTTGCCAAATCATATGCGGATACTTTCCATTTAAATTGAATCGAATTTTTTGAATCACCATATTTACCTCACCAAGAGCAAAATCAATTACTTCCAAAAAACACAACTCCAATCAAGTCAATAACGTGCATTAAAAAGTAACGTATCAGCACATCGTACGATGTTATTAAATTTATATCCATGCTTCACAAAGGCAGTACTACCGGTAAGCCGATAGAGGCAACAAAGGCAACTAACCCAGTACTCACTGTTGCCAAATGGATAATGCCTATAAATTATACTAAAACCGTCAATGCTGGAAAAAAATCAAGAAATTTGATCATGTGCTTGAATAAGAATAAGAACTAGATGGGAGTTTGCCAGCAAACCCAGTGAACGACCGACGCATAGCAGATGCTGTGACGCTCAAAATTACCTTTTGTCTACCGTAAAATCAGCAATTATTCAAAAATATCTGATTATGGAACCTCTAGAAAAGTAAAGTCAAAATATTTGTCAGTTAAATATCTCCTGATATCATAAAACACTGGCACCCTAGCTTGAGCCGTTCAAAAATTGATTTTTGTGGGTCCATTTGGGGGGGTTCCTAAGGGGATGGCACCCTCAAACTATGTCAAAATATTTGTCTGTTAAATATCTGCTGATATCAAAACAGACCGGCACCCAAGTTGAGCTATTCAAAAAATTGATTTTTGGGGGGTCCATTTGGGGGGGTCCCTGGGGGTGGCACCCCCAAACTATGTCAAAAAATTTGTCTGTTAAATATTTACTGATATCAAAAAGAAGTAGAACTCTAGCTTGGGCTGTTCAAAAAATTGATTTTTGGAGGGTCCATTTGGGGGGTCTCCGGGGGGGATGGCACCCCCAAACTATGTCAAAATATTTGTCTGTTAAATATCTCCTGATATCAAAAAAAAAATAGCACACTAGCTTGAGCTGTTCAAAAACTTGATTTTTTGGGCCCCATTTTGGGGGGGTTCCCGGTGGAGTTGCCCCAAAAAATTTCGGGAGAAATAATTGCATTTGCAGTTCAACAACTTTACACAAAAATTAGATTTTTAGAGTAGTGGTTTAGGAGAAGAAGAGCGTACAAGATTTAGGAAGAAAAAAAAGGAAAAAAAAGGAAAAAAAAGAAATAAACCTCATTACGGCCAAAAGTGGGTTGGTTGGGATGAAAGGGTATCTTGAGGCATATAACCCTATGAAATATTTTTTGCCGTACTTAAGCCGTTTTTGACTGAGATCGCTTTTTACGCCAAACTTGCGGGTCGGTTTTCGGATTCTAAAACCAAAGTCACGTAACCTATTGCCTCGAAATTGAGTACAAACATACAACTCATTAATTTCATACCGCTGTCAAAATTTCGTGTAGCTAGACCAAACCATTCTTGAGTTATAAGCAAAAGTCTGAAATTTTGCACTCGTTAGTTGGAAAATGGCCGAGTAAAAACAGAGGAACACGCGACGCGAGCGTCTGTCGTTCCAATTATAAGAATTTATTGGATCATTATTTGTCTATATTGTTTGTTGGGTTAAGATTAATGGAGTTTTCATTTTACGCCAATGTAAATAATGTTGCACTAACGTTAGCGATCCAAATGAATTTGCCTGCGGTCCTCCTAGGAAAACGCTTTTACGATAATTATTTCTACTTGGCGATTTCAATCAAACGACAAATGCAATTGGGAAGAAGTCAAACGTCAACTGGAAAATTTAGAAATCGAATACAGATTTATCCAAAAGATAGCACCGCCGTCGTTTCTGGTGACAGGAGGATAAAAAATGCATCAATCAAACGGGATGAGGCAATTTTTTCGTTTCGCCAAAATCGATTTGATTGACTTCATGGTAAATAGAAATTTTTTAGTGATTTTGGCATGAATTTCTGCCCGACTCGGCGACTGATCTTGATGGCCTCAACTGAAGTTGATTATCCCATAATTAAGCTGGTAATTTGCACTAATTTGTTTGTGTTGTTTAGTAATAATGGTTAGGGTGAGTTACGCTTTGATTTCAATTTGTCGATAGATACGCCCTTCTATGATCACAGCTAGAGAAAACTGATTGTTTTTGTTTCAGTTTTTCTCGTTTCAAAAGCACAAAACACTTATACAAATAATTGGTAACCGCAAACGTGTTTCACAAATTAACCACTACACATTAATATCAATTATCGGTTATTAAATGAAGATTTTGTTAGAAATTAAGTTAGCACGTTGTCTAAGAGACGAAGTTTTCACTTTCTTCCCTGAAGTTATGACGTAATACATATAAACTGATTTAATTATCGACGTTAGAATGACGCTAGTGTCACCGCATAATTGTGTTGTTTAGTTGATTAAAAAAAAACATCATGAATTTGGGCTTTATAAACATCTCGGTGGCCTCATATCTTCAGTTGCAAGTGGACATTCCAACCGTAACCAACCAAGATGTCTTGGACCAGACTTATCCTTTTCGCCCTACTTGCTTACGTTGTTTCTGCGGATTCCCACAATTATCATGATGATGGTAAGATATAAAAACTGAATTTCGGTCTTTTTATCTGTTTCTCAGTTGTGGAGATTTATTATAGGCAGTACTAAACTGTAAAATTTTGCTTGGTGGGATGCTTTCGCAGCCTTGACCCAACGCATTCGGAATGCGAATGAAATTTAGTGAAAATTATGCTTCAAGTTCAGTTGCTGTCCCCGAATTCGATTGAAGACCATAAAAAAATAAAAAGAGGTCTTCATAGCAATTTGAGACTATTCGGCCGGAATTTTGTATTTATTTGTGCTAACAGCCACTTTTTTGTCTAATCATTCGGACGCTTACCTTCAACGAAGAGAGCGCTGAAATCTCGTTAGGGGGACGCTGAAATCTCTATGGGGGACGCGTCCCCTTAAAATTTAAGTATTGATTATAGGCCTTCTGTAAACCTGCAGACAAGAGCTGCTAAATACTGGAAATCTGAAATTTTAACTGCATACATTAATTCAACTTTCGTTAACCCAGAAGTCGATAAACTTTGATAAGTTGATGGTGTTCCTTTGTCCATGTGGATGCAAATGAGGTTGAAGGGGTAATAACTACTAACAAGTCAAATAATGCTATGCAGTCCGCAGACATAAACTGTATATCGATTTCGTAAGACCGAGTGACAGGCCCGGCGCCAGGATAGCGTGACTGGGGGAGAAATAAATTTTGGCTGGGCACAAGAAGTTTATTTTGTTTGAATTCGAGAGGGGCACGGGGGCACGAGAAATTTATCCCCATCTGGATCAAATGAATAAGGTGAGGAGCAAAAATTCAAAGGGATTTTCCGGCCAAAAACGGAAATTCAAGTGATTTTTCCGGCCGAAAACAGGTGATCTCCAAAAAAAAGGTCTTCACTGAAATTTCAAGGGATTTTCCGGCCGAAATTCTAGTGGTTTTTCCGGCCGTAAACAGGTGTCTCCGAAAAAAAAAGGTCTTCATCCAACAAACGTCACAAAATCCGGTGTAAGTTCACAAAAAACACTAATTTGGGCCTCGATTTGCGCTCCAAAAGCCCCGAGCCTGTTAATTTCTTCGGAGCACAGTCCTCGCTTGGGGGGGCACAATTTTCGTTTTGGGGGAGCACAAGCAGTCAGTTGGGGGGACACGGCCCCGGTATGCCCCCTCCGTGGCGCCGGGTCTGCCGAGTGATAATTATGAACATCATAAATCAATACAGTGAACCCTCGTTTATCGCGGAGGATACGTTCCAAAAATAACCAGCGATAGGCGAAATCCGCAAAGTAGTCAGCTTTATTTTGTACTGTTATTTTACAATGCAATACTGAACTGCAGAATGAAACAAAAACTAAAACCTTTTTTCAGGCCCAAAATATGTTTAAGAAATAGAGATATTAACGTTTTCTTACAAATTACTATAATAGTTTAAAGAACGGTGTTGTAAAACAATATTTTTTTTATTGTTATAAACTTCTAGACAACAGTAGCGCCCCTAAGCCAGTCAGAATTTACAGTAAAAAAGCACTGCAAAAAATTCCCCGAAACAGCAAAGCCGCAATAGGTGAAGCGCGATATAGCGAGGGATCACTGTACAATAAAATTAGTGTGGCGCTGGTTGACATCAGTGTTTTCAAACGTGTTCAACAGACAGAGTGTTAAGTTTAAAGCAAGTTCCATAAGGTATTACCAGACACACAAAAAGATTATAAACTATAAAACTAAAAATTTTATTTTACCCCTAATGTGATCATGAAGAATTCCAGGTAAAGTGGAATGTTGGAGTGAAACAAACCATTTATGAGTTAAATTAAAACTTTGCTTTACTTACAAATGATTATGGATGAAGCATCAAAGCTTATGAGTATAACAAAAGTTTTGTTTTTTAGTTTTCAAATTTTAATGCTTTTGTTGATCTGCTACAAATAATTTTGCACAATTATTTAGATGACAGTTGCGTCGCTACCAGAATCGTGAACGGTTATTATTGGCCTGCTCACCGTTTAGTCGAACACGAGGCCTCAATCCAGTATAAATGCTACCCCGGATACACGTTGAAAGGACCTCACATTCTGACTTGCATAAACGGAAAATTCGACGATTCATTGCCATGGTGCAAGAAAAGAAGTGAAGACGATGATGACGATGATGATGATGATGATAACGACGATGATGATGATGACGATGATGATGACGACGATGATGAAGCACGTAAGTACAAAAAACTTTAGCTTAACAAGCCTTAGTCCAGAATCTAGTAATTTTAGAATTATTAGTTAAAAATTATTAATCTTTTGTGACATACGCGTAGCCAGGATTTTTGATTGGGGGGCAAACCAGAGATCACATGCAATGACGTCATCAGAAACTTCGAAAGCGGAATTTTTTTGGGGGGGCAAAAGATCAGAAGCCGTGGTCTGGTGTTGGCACGTAACTAGGAACTCGTTCAAGAGGGAGGGCTTACACCAATAGTTGAAACATGAAAATGTCTAAATTAGTAGACGTGTGTTTAGTAAAGAAGTGTACTATAATTCAAACGTATCATTGATGGAGGTCTGGGGGCGGAGCCCCCCGCCGCCGGAGGCTATGGGGTCTGAGGACGTAGCCCCCAGCCGATGGGCGATTTTTCGTAATTTTTTTACTGTTTTAAGCTGTTTTAACACCATTGGATCACATTTCGCACGTATTCAGAGCCATTTGAAAATATTCGATTTTTAACATTTGAAAGCCAATTGAAAAAATTAAGTTGTCCAGTCCTCCTTTTGCTTGCAATGTAAGTCCAAAACACGTTTAAAATCTTATATTTTGGGGTTAAATTTTGTAAGTGATTTGGCCCAGGTAGGGGGAAGTAAAGTATGCCTCCTGCAATATTTTAGCAGTAAGTACTCAAAAATTTTCCTTAGAGATTATTGTTTTGTCATGAAAACAACCAGTTGTAGGAGTACGACGGCCAGGAGGCCCAGGCCCTCTCAATTCAAAAATTTGTTCAATGAGCATTCTCCCTACTGTAGTTAATTTTTTTCAAAAGTAATTTGTTGCATAAAAACTGACGAGGTGGAGGTGAATTGTTATTGAAAAATGTACACTAGATAGTTATGCCTACTGACCATGTACGTTATTGCCCGGGCCGGATTTACATAGATTTGGGCCCCTGGTAATTTGGGATTTTCGCAATATTTTTCTGCCAAATACAGACGAAGACCAAAAAAAGTCTTAAATGAGCGCGGGGTCCCTGGCACTGTTATTCAAGTGCTTACCCTTATACTTTGTGTTATTTTGTATTATTATTTATTGCCAAGCTTAAGTTTACGTCTGTTACTGTTAAGTATTGACATAGGTGTAGTTGACTTAGACAACCGCATGGTCTTTTCACTGAATACTTCCTGCCGACTTTTAGCATGTGGTAAATTAAACTTGAGTTGACTTGACTTGCATATGTAAAATCCGTCCCTGGTTATTGCGTTAAGTTCAAAAAAAGGTTACATGAGAGCCTGAGTTAGCAACTTTTAGGATAAAAAACTTTAATTTCACTCGAGTAAACGTTTAAATTGGTTGGCAAAATTAAGTTGAGGGGTCCCAGGCCCCCTTGATCAATATTATTGTTGGGGGGGGGGCGATTTAAATATTATTGTAGGGGGCCCATTTAAATTGGTTGGCAAATTTTAAATTGTATTTCAATGGGACCCGGACCCCCTGGATCAATACTATTGTTGGGGGCCCATTTAATTGGGAACCATTTCAATATTAATGTAGTGGGCCCATTAAAATCGAATGGCAAAAATTAAATTAAAAGGGGCCCGGGCCCCCTGGATCAATACTATTGTTGGGGGCTCATTTAAATTGGAGGTCATTTAAATATTATTGTAGGGTCATTTAAATATCATTTAAATTGGTTAACAAACATTGAATTAAAGAGGTCCGGGCTACCTGGATCAATACTATTGTTGGGGGCCCATTTAAATTGGTTGGCAAAAATTAATCGAAGAGGCCCGGGCCCTCTGGATCAATATTATTGTTGGCGGCCCATTTAAATTGGGGGCCATTTAAATATTATTGTAGGGGACCCATTTAAATTGGTTGGTAAACATTGAATTGAAGAGGCCCGGGCCCCCTATATCAATATTATTGTTAATTACTGTTGTACGCGTGTACTGTTGTACGCGACGATGCTAAAAGAAACTGAAGAAACAGTAGTATTTTTTGTGACATTTTTATCATTGGTAGCATTTCAATTGGGGGGGCGGGCCCCCAGGACCCTCCCCCTGGCTACGCCTATGCTTTGTGATTAATATTTTATTATTCTGCGACGTCATGTAGCAATAAAACGTTATTGAGAATCGGAATCTTAAAAGAGAATTATTTTTAATCGCAGTTTGAAGTAATGTTTAGTTTCAAAAACAATTAAATTTCTTTTAATGTAAAAAAGAATTTTTCTAAGTTTATACTAATTATTTTGTTGTTAATCTTTTATTTTTTCTCGCAGGAGGCTGTGTTGGACCGAGAAATTTTGAAAACGGAATTTTCAAACCTCTCAAAAAATTCTACAAACTTTGGGAGCGGATTTGGTTCAGGTGCAGTTCAACTCACTACCTTGTTGGTGCAAAGGATGTTCAGTGTCGTGCCAATGGCAAATGGAACCAGAGATTTCCAATTTGTAGAGGTTGGTAACTATAGTGAGTAATGTCATTTGTCACTATGGTTCAAATCCTAAAAAAACTCACGCTGTAAACAAACTGCAAAACTAACTAACTCAAGCTGTTATTGAAACTCTGTTAACGAAAAACAAAATCAAATTAGTCAATTTGGAAGGAGCTCTGCACATTATAATGTTATTGCTTAATGTTTAACCCTATTTTACACGGGATATTTGATCACCGCATTTTACATGGGGATAAAAAAAAAATTCCAGCTAACTTTTAAACCAAACACCACGAAAACTCCAAATTTGGCATGCAGGATGGTGTTCACCAAAATCTTTCAGAAAAATTGGTTTTGATTTGATGATGTCACCATTGTTGACATTACGGCCACATTTTCGAAAAAAACGACGTTTTAGTGATGACGCCATAGGCGTTTAAATTTTGTACATAGGTTTTTTTTAATACTGAATCATAAAATGCTTAAGTCAAAGTGGTTACGTCACAAAAATGTCCTGTGACGTCATTTAGGTTAAATACAGACCAAAAATGGTCCAATTTTGGAAAGTGGCTTCGGCAAACCTTAAAATTAGAAAACTTTCCGTTCCCTCAACAACTTCAAATTTTCAAGAGTTATTTGTAATGAAATTTGACTCAAAGTCAACTTGGTTAGGAGAAAAAATGCCTGTTTTTTCCGAAGTGATTTATCACAAAAAAAAAGAGGAAGACAAAAATGCCCCTCCCTCGTGTAAAATCTAGGGTTAAAAGGCAATTTACTATGACTATATTTTTCTAATTCTTTTCTGATCAAGCTTCAAATTAACCTAATTCAACCATTGCAGTGCATTGCGTTGGCAAACTCACTAGATTTTAAAATTCGCAATGAGTTGGTGCTCGATATCGCTTAAGCTGTAGATATTTATTTTAATGGTTTAGATACTGTAAGCACAAATTGAGGCGTCTAGCTGGAAATTTGCAACTAGGGGCAAAATTAGGCCTGGGACTAGGCCAGACTCCAATTTTACCCCATTCTTATTGAGTTCTGGAAAGAAGCCTCGGCGAAAGCTGGGGTTTATAGAAGCAAAGCCTCTGACAGCTGGAGGCTAGGTTTTGCATTAATCTTCCACCACTTATAATTGCTTCAAAAATAGCTTTAAGCTAAACTTTGGTATCATATGCCAAAAGATTGGCATAAGAGCGATAAAAACGTAATATTTTCAAATTTGGCGCTATGGTACATATACTGTAGTATACCAACAAAGGAGCTGAAGCTTCTTCGCCCCCATAGGCTAACTTACGCTACTGCACAATTCGAACATTGGGTTAATTTTTTGATACTTACGTTGTGTTAAATCACATATGCATTTCCAAATTCAAATATTAAAAAGATTAAAACAATACTGTATAATGTCAAGTTCATTTAAAAAGTATCTAAGCAACTTTTATTTGGAAAGCAGTAGCTTTTGCGAAACTGATGTACTGTAGTTGCAAAGCATTTTGCCTTTCTACTCTTAATAAACGCAGCAGCCTGCATGAGATACAGCTCGAAATTGGTTTTATTGAAATGAGAACTACTTGAGGTAATAAAGAGGTGCCTCAAACCTTTTTCAGCAATTCTTTTTATTTGCAAAAATACAGTTTAATCCGTTTGACTCCGTATCCGGCAACCCTACTTTTTGCAATTTTGTGACATCACAAAAGGCTGATTTTGCAAAATTTCTCGCAGACTTAATGCTATTGCCTATTATCGCAGCCCTAAAATAACACCAGCCTGGCCTGCCATTTCTTTTCTTACCCACTCTTTTTCACTAAGCTAAGTTATTGTACAACAAGCAATGAAGTAACTGAATACACTGCAGGCTAATCTCGGATGTGTTTTGTGTAATTAAAAACTAGCGCAATAATGCAGTACTGTAGGCCTAATCTAATACCCATAACTTACCAGCTGGTGTAGCAGTGAATAGCCTAACCAAATCTGAAAACTTGACTACGGCTGGTGGTACTTGTAGATCTAAGGCACGAGGAGCTAGTCATGCAAAACTTACGCAGGGAGCCGCACTCAAGCGTAACGGTACGTCGTTTTCGTAAGCAAAAAAGCTGCTGCCACGTAATTGCTATCCCTTCAGGCTGGCATCGCTGCCCCAACCCTAACTGTAATGCAAGGTTTTGAAGCAAAAAAAGATAGCTTTGGGCATCTCCTTACAAGTTCCTGCATACCGTATCACACATGCACAACCCAACAGCGTATCGAATCCGGTGGGCTGAAAGCTGAGCGCGATAACCACTACACTGCCCAGCTTGCAGCGTTGCAGTGACAAAATGTCGTATTTAAACCAAATGTATGAGAAAAAGGCAATGGCTCGTGAGGGAGCGTTTGCATGACTAGCTTCTACTATCTAAGGCTACCAGCAGGGCATGGTATGGAATGGAATGGAATGGAAAATGAAATGGAATGGAACGGAAATTTCGGTATGGAATATGGAAGATGCCAGAATGGAATGGACTGGAAGATTTCAAGAATGGAATGGAAGACAATCTTCCATACTTCCATATCAATTCCATACTAGATTTCGTTCATTGTATTTACAGAAAAATACATACCGATGTCGGGAAGTGATAAATAATATTGTCACAGAAGTATTCAACTTCAATATCTACGCATATTATTTGTCGACAAATCGCGGTTGGTTGTGTACATTGCGCAAACACTGTACGTATTGCATCTTTGTAAGTACATTACAATTTAATTGCAGCAGTGATGATGTTATAGTTGACGACCTTGATAGATTTGCCTTGTTGTTTTTTTTATTTTGAGGCTGACAATTTGCCTAGTCGCAGATTTTGTTTTCTTACATCGTCACGAAAACTCGTATTTGCTATTTCATCCCCGTTTCAGCTTAATTTTATTAATATTTTTAGTTTTTAAGCTTATAGTAATTCTTTTTGGTGTTTTGGTTGGTATTTCTATTACAGTAAATGTTCTAGTTGATGTGAGGGCAAGCTTGTACGGTAATCATTAAACCATAGGCATAGCCAGAAGGACAGGGGCCTTTGCCTCCCCCCCCCCAATTGAAAAGCTACCAATGATAAAAATGATGACACAAAGTCTTATTTATTCAGTTTTTTAGCATTTTTGGAGTGCAACAGTACATGCGTACAACGGCAATTAGCAATAACTTAATATTAATATTGACGACCAGGGGCCTCATGCTCTCTCAATTTAAGTTTTTACCAACCAGTTTAAATGTACAACCCGGGAGAAATTCGGCGTTTTTGTTCTAAAAGCTGCAATCTCAAGCACTCATCTAACTTGTTTATGCAATAATATGTTTTAGGCCCCCAGCTAACTTTTATATTACAATAACGTGATTAGTGACCATTTATGGCATCTAATGTACCAACTTTGAATAACTTTAAATTACCAACTTTAAATAACAATCCACCTCCATCTCGTCAGTTTTCACGCGACAAAATGCTTTTGAAAAAACCTTAGTTAAGAGAAATGCTTATTGAATAAATTATTGAATTTGAATCGAGGGTGCCTGGGCCCCTGGTCGTACATATATTCCTAAAACTGGCTATTTTCATGACAAAACAAAAATCTTCAAAGGCATATCTTCGAGCGCATTATTTAATGCTAAAAATGTTGCAGAAAGCAATGTACCTTGATTTCCCTGACTTGGGCCAAGTCACAAAATTTAACCCCAAAATGCAAGATTTTAAACGTGATTTGGACTTGACCTGAAGTAAAGGGAGTGATTTTTCCAGTTGGCTTTCCAACATCAAAAATTTTGTTCTTTCAAATTGCTCTGAAAACGTGCGAAATGTGATCCGAATCGCATTAAAATAGCCATTTTTTTCCAAAAAATTATAAAAAATTGCCCAGCGGCTGGGGGCTCCGCCGCCATGCCCTTCTGTGACATGTTTGAGTTGCAGTAATTTGCTCAGCACGTCTCCCAATTTTGATAGAATAGAAACATTTTTAACTTGCGGTTCTAGTCCTTCCTCTATAGCAAGACCAGGTTACGAGCCAAATCAGACGCCCAGCTTTTGCTCTTTCATTCTTTGTCCCATTAAAATTCCCTCTTTTCAAAAACTTTTGATGGCGTCATTGCATGATTTGCGGTTTAGCCTTCTTCCCAATTCAAAATCCAGGCTACGCCTATGCATTAAATCATGTGCAATATGCAGTAGCGTACGAAGGATTTTGAAAAGGGGGGGGGGGGGGGGCAGAAACTTCAGAAAATTTGAGAGGAACATAGATTAGAATTTAAAATTGCCACACTCAAATTTCGTCCCATTTTTCGCCCAAAATCAGGCGAAGAGCAAAAAAAAAAAGGTCTTCACTCAAATTTCGTCCCAGTTTTCGCTCAAAATTAGGTGATTTCGAGCCCAAAGCCTGATGCCCAACTTGCAAAGGGGGGGGCATGCCTCAATTTTGCTCACTTTTCTAAGCAATTTTGCGATCCTGGCGACCCAAAGGGGGGGGCCATGGCCCAATGCCCCCCCCCCTAAATACGCCCCTGGCAATATGCATACCAGATACCGGTCGTTGCATCTTAGTATTGTTGGCGCACCTTCACGAGCGGTTGCTTACAACATTGCAAAGCAACAAAATATACGTTGCATTGCTTCCAGTCTAAAATTTATTTGGTATGGAAGTATGGAATGGGAATATGGAAGACAATTTTAATATGGAATGCAATATGGAAGAAAATTTTAGTATGGAATGGAAGATTTTTGGTATAGAATGGAAATGGAATGGAAGAAAATTGCCAGTATGGAATATGGAAAAATTGTCTTCCACTCCATTCCATATCATGCCCTGGCTACCAGTATCAACAGTAAGTCTTTCGTGATGTCAAAAAATTGAGAAATGCAGGGTTGACAATGGTACAGAGTCAAACTGATTAAATCGTTTTTTCTCGCATAAGGGAATTGTGGAAAAAGGTTTGGGGCACCAAAAGGCTTTATTACTTCAAGTAGTTCTCTATTCTTCAAAAAAAAAAGACTTCGAGCACTATCTCTTTAAAATCTATTGCATGCGCGTACTGGCTATTGCCTTCTGGTTGATTATAACCCACGCAATTTTGGGGTTAGTTTTTTCCAGTCGGAACAAGGGGGGTCATTTACATGCTCTTTGTTATTTATCGAATGTTTGTAATTCGAAAAATAGCGAAAAATGGTATTACATGCTACGAAAATAACGAATGACCTTTCGAAAATTGTCACAAAAAATTCCATTTGGCTAATATCGAAAGTTCGCTATTCGTAATTTCGTATTATTTGCTATTCGTTATGCGTTACTTGGTATTATATGCTCAAATTATATGAATAACGAATAGCGAATATTCGATGACTATACGTCATTTTTTTGAAAATATTTCGAATTCTATAAACCATTCGTTAACTTCGTTTTTATCCGTCTTGACACAATGTTTTATTGTCAATCAGTATAACAAGTTGCGAAAAGGCAAATACCCTTACGTTTTTATCGTATTGTATCTTCATATTGTCTTAGACAAGAAATTGATAGTTCTTTTTAAAAAACCATGTTGCCAATAATATGGTTTACCAAAAATTTTAAGAAATAAAAATTGCTAATAACTACAAACGTTGAATCGGGCAAGTTTGTGTCCCTTGATAATATAAAAATTTTTTCTGAAAAGTATTTGCGACATAATAGCCTAGTAGCCTACTAAACACGCTAATTGATAATTTCATCATACGCGGCTACGATTAATTAAAGTTAAATTATTTCTTAACTCAGACTAAACTTTGCAAGAATTTGATCTAATTTTGCGATGTAAACTTTGGAACAGTAGTCTCATTAATACCTTTAGAAAGAATACAAAACGCGTTTAAAAAACAATTACAACACTACTAAATAAAATTTGATCGCCGTTCAAAAAAAGAACAAGAATACGCAAAGTTTTTAAATCGCCAAAATTTCTTCAATTCCAGCTGCTTTAATAGATTGTATTTTCGTTGCACTATATGCTATTAGTTTTTGCAGGATTAATGTTCCAGTGAAAAAGAGTAGTTCTTACCATCAAATCGATAATTTTCTAATTTTCCGTGCTCGACCCTTTCCCCTTTTCACTCATATGTTTCGTGTTTATTTTTGAAGACTGCCTTCGGTTATTGAAAGTCATACCAGTAATTTTTTTCTTGCTTACAAATAAATGACCGAGGCTTATTAATTGACAGTAGTCGAAGAGATGCGATAATTGTAATGCATATTGCAGAGCAACTCCACCCAATTATAATTGATTGCAAAGACTAGAACTATACGTGATACAATTATGACGTAACAGTCGGAACAGAGTTAACGAAGTGATTTCATTCTTTTTGAATAAATTTTTCTGTTACGAACGGAGCATGTAATGATTGCATTTAATTTGTAATTCGTTACAGCACAAAAAAGCGTTATTCGAAAAAAAACTTCGAATAACGCATATGAATAACGAATAACGCATATGAATAACGAATACCGAATATGAATAACGAAATATCGTTTATGAGTAGCGAATTACAAATATGAATAACGAAATACCATAGCGAATAACGAATGTTCGGTAAATAACGAAGAGCATGTAATGACTCCCCAGGGCCGGGAGAAAGGAGGGTTTAGTCTGTCAGTGTCAGTTTATTTATGTACCAGTACAAGCAAGCAAAGAAAAATCCACATTTCAGGGATGCATTGTACCCGGGTGCGGGGCTGGGACGTGCCCGGACTAAGGGTGGTCCGTAAGGGCCTATAAATTCATGCGCACTCAAGTATAGTTACTCCAGGTACTCAATTAGAACTCAATTCCGAGTCCAGGCCAAACCTTAGCGAAGAACTTTTTTGGTCTTCATCTAATTTTTGGTTCTGGCCTCTGCAAAGGGGTCCGATATCATTCTTTGTGCCATCTGATATGATTTTTCTCTGAGGCTTTGTATGGAACATCAGTCTGTGAGGCTCATTTAATTGCTCGACAAAATACCTTGAGATTCTTATTCCTTAACTATATATCGCATGATTAATTAGCTTCATTATCTTTAATGTTTTGTTATGCAGCTCGTGGTTGTCACCCGTACAGAGTTGACAACAGCAAACAATCTCCCTACCTACGAAGTTATTCACACAGTCATGAAGTCACTTATGAATGCCTTGAAGGCTTCAAGCTTTGGGGCCCACACACTCTGACATGTAATTTTGGAAGATGGAACTATCATGCTCCCAAATGCATCAAAGAAGATGATGATATTCGTGATGATGATAGTGATGATGACGATCGTGACGATGATGACGAACAAACAAATGATGATGACGATCGTGATGGCGATAGAGATGACGATGATGATGATGAAAATGATGACAAAGATAATGATCGTGATAATAGTGACAACAACGACAGCGATGATGATGATAAAGATCGTGATGATGATGATGATGATGATAAAGATCGTGATGACGATGATAATGATGACAATGATGATGATGATGACAATGATCGTAAATATGGTAAAAATCGTGATGATGATGATGACGATGATGATGATGATGACGACGATGATGATGATGATGATGATGATGACGATGATGATGATAAAGATCGTGATGACGATGATGATGATGATGATGACGATGATGATGACAATGATGATGATGATGACGATGATGATGACGATGATGATGATGACGACGATGATGATGATGACGATGATAATGATGACAAAGATAGAAAAGGTAAGCTGAAATATCCAGTACTGTATTTGGTGCAGCTTTATCAGCATGCTATAATGGTAAGTACAGTTCATTTATAGAGTGGTTGTGACAATGTTAAAACTATGACAGCTAATTACAAATAAAGAAAGTTGCCTAAAACTTAAATTTCCTCCAGGATTTTAAAGTACGTTATAATCAACTATCAATTTGGCTAAATATGCACTGTGTGTAAGCAAAAATAATCAGTGATTAACATGTAAAGTAGAGTCAGGCTCTGTCGCTTTGTCATTTGCATTCAATTAAAATAATGTTTTACTCTAAACTGACTTTCGAAAAATGTACTGAATTACAGTTTTTTTTAATAGCAAAAATTAAAACGAAATCAATTTTTTCTCTGTCAATTTTAAGCTCCAATAAAATTGTGGTATTAATGTTTAAAAGGGTATTCATATCAAATTTTTCACCGTTTACCAAAATGTTGAAAAAAGCTTAAAATGCATTCTCACTAAATTTGAACTTTCTACGTCTTGCCGTTTTCAGGATATTGCAGTTCAAAGTTAACTGTTTTCCTCTTACTTTGGTGTTGCCAGTTAGCCAGTATTGTAACAGAAGGTAAACTTTTGAAAAATTGGCTTGCATTTACTTGAAAACTAGCTAATTTACAGTGTTGACCTTCTACTTTACCGAAAACAACAACAATGCCGAAAGCACTTAATGAAAGTTACAAAAATGCAGTAACTTTTTCAAATTTTGTTTGCAGTGGCAAAATTTCTAAAGAGAAAAGGCCTTTCTAAGGATAAATCGAAAGTGCCATGTCTTGGGGACGGAAAGTCGTAAAAAGCTCAAATTTGATGAAGTTAGTCTACAGATCTGTCAAAAACTTTTGAGGAAAACCGAGCCAAAATTTTTCGACCTTAATGACCTTTTAAGTTTTTAATTTTAGATATTTTATCACTAAAAAATTCAGCATTATTTCTAAAAAAATCTTACGTTACCTTTTTTTTATTCAAAATACTCTAACTCATACGAAAATAAATAATATGCTGTCGTGCTGTATACTCGTAAAAAGCGGTTTATGCGATCAATAATTCAGTGCTATATTTTACTGGTTCATTCGAGTAATGGAATGAAATACAGTATCAAGATCTCCTTTATGTTACAGACGTATGTAAAGGACCAGGCAAAATCGAAAACGGTGCTTTTCGACCTAACAGAAGAACTTTCCGCAAAAGAGAGAAAGTTTGGTTTCGATGTGATAATGGATTCGTTTTAAAGGGCCGCAAAGACCTTAAGTGTCTAGATGGAGGAAAATGGTCCGACGACTTCCCTAAATGCAAAAGTAGGTTTTCGAACTGTGTTAAACAGATGTTATAAAGGGGAACAACATCAGCATTGAATATTAAAAACGGCAACGATAATGTATCATTTACAATAACATTTATATTTGTTCTGTTATGATAATGCTAACAATCTTCATGACCGGCAAAAGAGTAAAAATTTGGTTTTTAAAATCAAACTTATATTTTGCAAATTTTTTCTAGAAGAACATTAGCATTCAAATTAGAATAAGCAAGGAAAAATATCAGATTTGCAGACCTAATAGGCTTACCCAATCATTACAACTTTCCAGAAGAAACCCTTAGTAGTCATTTAATCATACAGTATAGTATTTCAATGCTCTTTCGTCTCTTTGTAATTAGAGATTCTTAATTTTTACGTAGGGAGCGGAATTTCAGCCTGTCTCCCTCCTGATAACTTTGAAAACGGTTCTTTTCAACCTGAGAAGGAAGTATACGAAGAGAATGACTCAATTTGGTTTGACTGTGACGATGACTCATATTTGATTGGCAAGAAGGATATTATCTGCAGAAACAATGGACGTTGGTCGCATCCATTCCCTGTCTGCAAAAGTAAGTAGAGTAATGTATTTCAAACGAAAGACTTTTTAGATTATTGAAAATGTTCATACCGGTAATCACATTGCAACACTGGCATTATTTCTGCATTTTGATGTACGGGTTAGACTCATTACAATTTCAGTAGAAGAGTTGGATTCGAGCAATGCATTCGCTCGATCAGAAAAAATTATAATATAGGGCCTGAGGTTTGGATGATTTTTCCCAGCCCTGGAAACATAAATGATGTCATTACAAAATCTTGAGCCAGGAACTTCTATTATATATTGTTAACAGTACCACAAAATTAATTTCTTTCCTGTATTGTTTGACTAACTGAGCATTTAAATGGACATCTCACAGCTTTATGGTAGTTGATATATAGACATTGAAGCACTGGGCAGCTTGATTTAAAGACCCCAAGATCCCTTCGGGTCTCTTGGCCAAGCCAACTTTGAAAAGGAAAATGAATTACAATTGTAATTTAATTTCCTTTTCTCAGTTACAATTTCAATTCATTTTTCTTCCCAAAGTTGCCTTGGCCTAGAGATCTTGAGATCTTTGAATCAAGCTGCCAAGTGCTTAATTAACTGTCTATACATCAAAAACCATAAGGCTGTGAGATGTCCATTTCAATGCTCAGTAAGTCTAACAATACAAAGAAAGAAATTAATTTTATAGTACTTTTTCAGGACTAATTTAGCCATAACAATCTAATCACCACTTTCTCAAAGGTTTTCAAAGTTTTTGGAATTAATTATCGATAGATTCGAATCAGCGAAGAATTTAAAAATAGCATATTTTTGCAATTTCGATCTTGGTAGTTGCAGTTTTTTTGTTGGACGATTAAATTAACATGACAATTGCGGAAACACAACCATGATTTGTGCAGTCGCACAGACAAAACATGCAGACCACAAAGTCGTTTTCCTGTCTTCGGGGTAAATGTGCTCTGATATAGTATTGTCTCACAGTGATGTAATTGCTTTTATTAGAACTTCCCAGATGTGATCGCCCGAAGCGGCTCAACAATGGTCAATTCATTCCTTCCCGAAAAGACTATGCTCTCGGTCAAGGAGTGACGTTCCTTTGTAATAAAGGTTACGAACTTATTGGTGAAGAAATCTTGATATGTCTACCCACTGGATGGTCTGCAGATGAACCGATTTGCAAGAGTAAGAACAGGATTTTGATACCATAGCATTGTTGTTAATGAAACCATGGGCGCTATTTAGGGTATTGGCTCCATAGAGTCGAAGACTATTATTTTTCATGCTCAACTTTTTGAAGGATCCAGCCTGTTTTTTCCAGAATTCGTAAACTAATTATTAGGCTTGCCAAATGGCTGTAAAAACCCATGTAAAGTCAATTGCATTGTTTAAAATCAAGTAGCAGAGTCGAGCAAGTCTTGTTTGTACTGGTACATCTTTTAAATGCAGTATATTTTTGTCTCTGGTACTTCCTTTCAGATCATACAGTTGTAGTATTTTGCAAATTAGTTTTATGCTCTGTGCAGTCTATATTCACTTTTTTATTACCACAGTAATATAGTAGTTTCGATATTAGAAAAGCATACAAAGCAAAAATCCATCAGTGAAATTGTCATATCAGTCTGAAACTGTGGCTCTAACCGTTTTTGGCTTTCGGCTCCCAGCAAACAACAAAATGATTTTGTTGCAGCTCTTATCATCAAACCTAAAATCTTGTTTGATACACCTGACGATGCCATTTATATGTGATTGTGAAACAGACTGTTGGGTTTTAATAGATTTTAGGTCTTCCTTTTTATGCTTTGGTATATAGTAGCCTACTGTGGTAACGTGCTGAAAAACTGAGTTGTATAATACCTATGCTACTTAAAATTGGACTTGCTAATAAATTAATCTACTTTATTTTTATTTGGAAAGGTTCTGCTCCAACCAAATGCTCTAAACCTGATGTTCCCGTAAATGGTTATGTACGGCCCCACAAGAATTCGTTCGAGATCGGTGAACTAGTGTGGTACAATTGCAGCCCCGGATTTACTCTGAATGGAGCGGCCGATATTGTTTGCAGACGAGATGGAACTTGGTCGCATCCGGCTCCAACTTGCGATCGTGACGGTAGCAAATCGTGCCACGAACGATGCGGAAGCTATGATGTCAAGCGATATTCATGTCAATGCGCAAAACTGTGCTGGTGGAAGCGAAACTGCTGCCATGATTTCCGAGATATCTGCCTTCATTAAACTGGATACGTGTTTACCCTCACATAAATTTTGAATAATTCAATCGGAATTTTTTTTCGAGATTGAAAGCTCTATCTGAAAATGTTCTTATTTTTGTTGAGCTTAATTTTCTGTAGATGACAAAAAATCGAATTCAAAGACAAAAATTAGCAAAGGTTAAGACTACAAAGTTGAAATCTATCATGGTTTTGTTTTCATTGTAAATTTTCCAAGGCATTGTTGAGTAACTTAATAAAGATTCGTGTTAGGCTGGTGCAAAAGTACAAAAATGTATTATTGTAGACTATTATTTTTCAAAGCAATTATATTTTTTCTATGATATGTTCATTACGTAGGATTTAATGTAATTTTTTTAGTGTTGCTGTTCAAAATCGGTTTTAGTTGAAATAAATTAACTTGTTTATGTTACTGCTAACTTTATATGATTGTGATGCTATTTGTTTTGCGTAGAGGCTACTCAAGTAGTAGTTCAATTGATGAATATGATTGAGAATTAAATTTTCCAACTCGAAAGTTTAAAAAGGCGTTCAGGTCCAAGTTCTTACAGTAAAGAAGCTAAAGTTTTTTCCGAAAAAATTTGGTAAACATGAGAAACTATTTCAATTTTAAACTTTTTATTACCTTCCACCCTTAAGAAATCATATTATTTTTGAAAGCTTTTTCTTTGGAAATTTTGTCAGTGTTGCCAGATTAAAACAAACATTGAAAAGTTATTGTTTTGTGCTTAGGCCTATATATATATATCACGATCAGATTTCCTAGTAATTTAAGAAAACGATGCCGCCAAAATAACAGGAATGGGTCAAACTTGTTAAAAGTTGAAAAAAAATAACACTCAAAATTGGAATATTTCTGTTAAAAATCTCAGGGTAATTGCTCCCAGATGCCTCACGACAAATTATAACTAGGCAAAACATTCTTGGTTCATCATCAATCATCGAACATCGCGTTGCTTATTCTGCAAGAAATTTTGCGAAGTCATCCTTTTCTGATGTAACGAAAGTTCGAAACGCAAGGTTACCAGTGGTACGGAGTTAAACGGATTAAATCTATTTTCGCGGCTAAGAGGAATAGTGGAACAAAGTTTAGGGCACCATTTTGCAGTAGTATCCAAGTATATAGTTCTCATTTCTTCAATAAAATCAATCTCAAGCAGCATCTCTTTACGCTACAATAAATTCTAGAGCGCTTGTTAGACTTCAAACCCTCCAACTGCATCCAAAATATCGGAGTAAAAGTTAATATTTGTAGCGCCAGTAAGCAGCTAGGGCTGCGGAGCTGGAGCTGCTGGAACCGGATTCCAGAGCTTCGGAACCAAGCATTTTGCCGGAGAATTTAACTTCATTTGTTGCGGAGCTCGAGTCGGAGCCGCAGAAATCTAAGCTACAAGTTCCGACTCCGACTTTCCTCAAACGAAAAACCTTGCCAAAGCTAAGAAAACGTTAATATATTGTAATTATTTAAAATCTGAAGTTTTAAACTTAATTGTTTTAGCATATGTTGGTAATCCATATGGCGTTTCAATGTGGTTGACTACTAGGATGTGTTGGTTGTCAACAGTCAGTGGCGCAACCACGATTAAGCGTTAAGAATCCTTATGGGTTAAGAAGGGTTAAGAAGGCTGACGCTCACCCTCTTAGCAAAGTCGCTTAGAAATATTAACCCAAATTTGCATGCTTTTCACTGTGTTTGGGATTGACCAATACGTAAGAAAGAAGGGCTGATGAGGCTGAAAAAATTGATTTATCAAAGGTCTGCCAAATCTTAGCAATTTTTTTTCAAATAGCTTGACAAACGTCCAAAAAATCACCTAAATGGTGTTAAAGTGACAATTATTTTTCGAAACATTACAAAAATAGTCCAGCGGCCGGGTACAAACCCCAATAGCTTCTGGCAGCCTGGGGCTCTAACCCAGACCATCGTATTTGAAACGCAGACAAATTTTGGATTTGGTTTCAAGGCTTCAAGCTCTCTGTTCTTAACAAAAATTCTGGCTACGCCTTAACAATACTTGCTTCATGAATTGGATTAGGTCACAGAAACTAAACTTTCTGACTTTGTTGCGCCAGCAAGAGACAATGATGCGGAGCTGAAGATGGAGTTGGGGCCTTTCTTTAGAAATTGCAGCTTCGGAGCTGGAGCAGAAGCCATGCTTTTTTCCTTTTTTCTTTTTTCGAAGTAAAGAACGTCCTCAAAGACTCCACCTCTGCTGGCAGGGCTGTGGAGCCTTTGAGGACGTTCTTTACTTCGAGGACACATTTTGAGGTTCTTGGCCTCGAAGCTAAAGTCCTTGGCCTCGAAGCCTACAAGTCTTCGAAAATATCCTGTTCTCAGCTTGAGGACAGGGTTATTTTTTGATTAATTAAAAAGAAAAATAACCAAACAAAAAGCAACCTTAACCTCTAGCCTTCGTTTCCTATCCATATTCGAAAAATAATATAATGTAATAGCCAAGTCGTAGTAAACCTTATTTTAAAAGGCATTGTGCGAAAGCTCTAATCGGAGAACGAGGAGGCAAAAGGCAATGTAGAATAGTTTGTTTTATTTCTGCTGTAGTACTTCCGGTGCGGGTGGTACAAACAGCAATTAAAGCACTAAAACCATCAAGAGCCATAACAAGGGTTTCGAGGATCCCAACACAGACAGTAGGGTATTTGAGAGCTAATGCAAAAACATGGCCGTGCTTTTCTCATTGTGGATTCAAAAGAACGTGCGTAATATAATTAAATGTAATACAGTTAACCGACCAGGGATTACCTATTATACAAGTAATACTGTGCGTTCGTATATCCCTGATATAAGCTAACAAAACGTTTCTTGAGAACGCCAATTTGTTCTGAAAATACGCTAGAGCAGATATTGCAAAAAATTGATTGTTTCGAGATAAAAAAAGAACATCAATAACTCCAATCACTGCCTAGCGGTCTAGGGGCAAAGTCACATCCGCTAAACCTGTTTTGTGTCAAAAATCGCCGCTTGGAATCCCAAATAATAAACTATCGTATCAAAAAAAAAAACAAAAAAACAAAAACGATGCTTAAAGAATTATGGTATCATTAAAAACCGATTGCAAAATTAAATATACGCTATAGTAATTTATATTTTTTTATATTTTCGCTATAATATTTATATTTCGCTTGTTATTTCGCTTGTTGGAATTTATATTTCGCTTGTTGGAAAAGGTGCGCACTGCACTTCAGTTTTTCACACGACGTCATGAAGATGATAGATAGATAGATAGATAGATAGATAGATAGATAGATAGATAGATAGATAGATAGATAGAAAGATAGAGAGATAGATAGATAGATAGATAGATAGATAGATAGATAGATAGATAGATAGATAGATAGATAGAAAACAGTTTATTCGCCTGAGCAATACAAACACATACAAAACGAACACACATAAAACAAACTTACGGTAAGTTTGTTCAGGCCAGGAAGCGCTGACGAACCCGAAGGTTTTTCAATCCAAGGTGCTTCCTGACTTGTTACTTGACAGTGTGAAAACTTAGTGAAGAAAAAAACATCAAATTGAAAAGAAACAGACAATTATTTTGTTCAACTGGTATTATCGCAAGAGAAAATTGAGGCACAGTGTTACACAGTTAAATGATGGATTTCCAGAATATGAAGCAAAGAAGGTCAAAATAATATATAGTTTGGATAGCTTTTTGTTTTATCTTTTTTTTGAATGATAACTAAGATAATTTTTTTACATTGGCTCAATTTTTCCCCACAATTCAATTCCTCTATACGTCAGAGACTTTTTCCCTGCTGACGTTTGAACGCGAGATTTGAAATATATTAAATTATCTTTTGTTCTAGTACTGTGACTGTGAATTTTGGTAATATCAACGAAACAGTCGTTGAGAGCAGTTTTAAATTTCTTGTGATGAAGCTGATATATGAATTTGGCTAGTTCAAGTAGGTAAATGTCGTCTAATTTCAAAAAATTTAAGGTTTTGTATAGAGAAGTTACCGGACAAAAGTTGCTACTACACGTTATTGTACGAACTATATTATTTAGCTTCACATTGAGTTCTTGCATAAGCGTTTTTTTACCGTACCCCGTGTAACTATACCATATTGAGTACGGCTGTAAATGAGCGAGTAATATAAAATACACAGAGTCTTTCGGTCTAAGAAAGTTCGAATTTTATGTAGCAATCCAGAATAACGTGCTAGTTGTAACGAAAGATGTTGAATGCGACAAGACCAATTTAGGTTTTCGTCAATATACTGTAAATTCCTAAGTATTTTATGGATTTGATACGTTTTATATTGATTGAATTCAAGGATACATTGAAGTTAGTCGGGCATGAGCGAATGAGTTGTTTGTCAAACAGTAAATAATGAGTTTTGGAATGATTTAGCAGAAGCTTTTTTTCTACATCCAGAGATCGATTTTTCTATGTTCAGTATTCACTGGGTTTTGTAATTTAAAAAGATTGTTATCTGACATGGCCAAGAAAGCGTCATCAGCAAACAGGATAGTGTCAAATTAACTAGCCATAGGAAGATCATTGATTACAAAAGAAAAAGTAGTGGCTCTAGGGAACAACCCTGTGGCACACCATATTCAATTTTCTTCAAATCGAATCTGCAATTTTCCATTTTTGTATACCGGTATTGTTTTCTGTTGCTCAAATAACTTTGAATTAGTTTTAAGGCCAGTCCTCAAAATCCATAGAAATTTTTCATTTTGTGCAGCGAAACACCGTTATTAACAGTATCAAAAGCTTTGGTGAGGTTGAGGAATATACAACAATTGTACATTCCAGCATCAGAGTTTTTTTTATGAGTTTTTCATAAATATTGCTGATTGCGTGCGATGAGAAGGCGAAGCTCCAGCGAAAAATTTGGACAATTTTAGAAAAAATAATCATATATTATTTTTAGGCTTCTACAATTGTGGTTCTTTTGAAATGGGGCTAAGGGGCAAATTTCTTCAATGCCTCCTCTTTAATACGGCCCTGCTGGGATTCTCAGGTTACTACTTACAGTCAAAACCTTGTTAAATTTACAAAATGTCTTTTGGCGGCCCAAATGTGAGCGCTCATTCATAGATGCGGTAGGCATTAGATGCGAGACTGTAGAGACACATCACATGCTCTGAAGCGCAGAGAAAAGATTGGCATAAAATTAGAATTGGAAAAATGTGGGGAAACTAATTTTTGCTTACTTATGTTCTACCAATCGCATAGCCAGAAATTTGTATAGAAGGGTGGGGTTGTTTCGGGGGCCTGGGGGGCGGAACCCCTAGCCGTCGGAGGCATGTGAGGGTCTGGGGGCGAAGCCCCCAGCCGCCGGAAGCTGTGGGTCTGGGGCCGTAGGCAGTGGGGTCGAAGGGGATTTGCCCCCAGCGCTCGAAAATGTATTTTTTTGGCAAAAATAACTAAATTTTAGGCCTATTTTGATAAAAATTAAAGCTAATAAAACGTACCATAAAAATTAGCAGTGCAAAAACATGATCCTACTGGTTGCGTAAATGGGCTATGTGAGAGGTAGCTATTGCTGGAATTTCAGTTCACTTTGTTTTTACAAGCTGGTAGCCCAAATCATAAAATCTTAAAGGCTACCGGTAGTTCAATAATACTCTCAAGGAATATTCTATTTCGCCTATATTTACAGAAAAAGAATAAATAGGGGGGCTAATGGAAGGAAGTTTGAGAGAAGTGATTGGTAATTAACAATTAGTAGATAGCTAACCTCCTTCTAATCCTAAGCTTATATTATAGTTTTTGATGAATCCTATGCTAAGCATTTTTCAATAAGCGATCAAAATTGAATACCAATTTTTGGCCATTTTTTAATTTTTTTGGTTAGGGCTTATAAGTTTTATTTTTGACAATTTAGTCTCCCCCCCTAAACAAACGTTTCAAAATATGCTTTAAATCATTTTTTGAGTCTATTCCAGTGCAAACGACTCTCGCAGAAGTGCTAAAAACGAGATATTTTTCGTATTCTGCATTTTGGTTGCCAAGCCAATGGGGGAAGGCAACAGCCCCCCCCGTCGCCCCCTCCCCCTGGCTACGCTGCTAACTTCTACGGTATTTTCTTTTTCAAATCGCTTGGAAAATCCTTCAAAAGTCACAAAAATTGCTATTTTTTCTGGAAAAAAAATCATTAAAATTGTTCGACGGAGGCATGAGGGCTTTGGTCTCACATCCTAAAACCTCGTTTATTTTCCGAGGACTTGAAATTGCATATTTTGAGAGCAAAGCCGGAACGGTATCTTAATTCATTTTAAAAACAAAGGGTTACAGTATTTTGCAGAACTTTTAGACATTAATATCATAGTCGCTACGTAATATTAAAAACTACGATAATATTAAAAAACTGTGTTAAAAGAAATCGTTTGACCAAACTATACGGTTTGTGTTTGAGAAACTATTACAACGTGAGGATCAATAATCAGTGTAGGTTCGCACCGGGGCCCTAACTGATGAAGTTAAGGCCTTAAAATGGACCATTTCGACGTTTGGAATTTAGTGATTCCCCTTCACGAGTTACGACCTAATTTCATTGCCACGATACCGCTACGGAACGTAATCGGCATTGCTGTTAACGCGTAAAACTTCAAAATGACATTCATTGGAACGACCGACGCTCGTGTCGCGTGCTCCTTGGTTTTTACTCGGCCATTTTCCAACCAACGAGTGCAAAATTTCAGACTTTTGATTATACAGTAACTCGAGAACGATTGGGTCTAGCTACATGAAATTTTGACAGCAGTTTGAGATTAATGAGTTATATGTTTGTACCAAATTTAGACGCAATAGGTCACGTGACTTTGGTTTTAGAACCCGAAAACCGCTCCGCAAGTTTGGCGTTAAAAGCGGTCTCAGTCAAAAACGGCTTAAGTACGGCAAAAAATATTTCACAGGGTTGTATGTCTTAAGATATCCTTTCATCCCAACCAACCCACTTTTGGCCGCGATGAGGTTTTTTTTTTCCTTTTCTTTTCCTTTTTTTTCCTTTTTTTTCCCTTTTTTTTTCTTCCTAATTTTTGTACGCTCTTCTTCTCCTAAATCACAAAACATCGAAATCTAATTTCTGTGTAAAGTTGTTGAGCCGCAAACGCAATTTTTTTTTCCGAAATTTTTTGTGGCAACTCCACCGGAAACCCCATAAAATGGAGCCCCCAAAAATCCATTTTTTGAACGGCTTAAGCTAGAGTGCTAGTTGTTTTTGATACCAGTAGATATTTAACAGACGAATATTTTGACATAGTTTGGGGGTGCCCCCCCGCCGGGAACTCCCCAAATAGACCCCCCAAAAATCAATTTTTTTCTACTGCTCAAGCTAGGGTGCAGTGTTTTATGATATCAGCAGATATTTAACAGACAAATTATTTGGCGTAATTTGGGGGTGCTACTTCTTTCCCAGGGGACCCCCCAAATGGATCCCCCAAAAATCAATTTTTTGAACAGCTCAACTTAGGGTGCCAGTGTTTTATGATATCAGGAGATATTTAACTGACAAATATTTTGACTCCACTTTTCTGGAGGCTCCATAATCAGATATTTTTGAATAATTGCTGATTTACGGCAGACAAAAAGTACTTTTGAGCATCACAGCATTATTGTAATTGTAATTACATTTTATTCACCAAGTTGCCTTGGCCAGGAGACAGCGAAGGGACCTTTCGGTCTTCTAGTCAAGCTGCCACCTGCCCATCTGTCTACCACACACGGCGGAGGCTTCACACTGTCCCTTTTAATGCTGAACGTCAAGCAGGAAAGCTGTGAATACCAATTTTTATAGTCTTTGGTTTGACCCGATCGGGAATCGAACCCGAGTCTACCGCTTCAGTAGCAGACGCTCTATCCACTCGACCACTGAACGGTAAGCTTTGCATTAGCTTTGCGTCGGTCGTTCACTGGGTTTGCTGGCAAACTCCCATCCAGTTCTTTTTAGAAACTACTATTTTAGAATTATCATAAAAGGCTTAACGAAACTCAATATCTTAAATCAGAGGTGGAGTCGAGAACACAAGGCTTAAGGCCAAGGACACAAAAACAATCCGAGGCCAAGGCCAAGGACAGCCTTTCCAAGGACAGACACTCTTGAAGCCAAGGACAGGAATGCTCGAGGCCAAGGCCAAGGACCATAGACACAAACACAAGAGTTTTCCAAAACAAAAAAAAAGGTTTTCAAATAAATTTTTCAGGCGATCTCCGAAAAAAACGGTGTGGAAAAATTTTTTCAGCCGATCTACAAAATTTTAACGATTTAAAAAATAGTGCTGTCCTCGAGCTGAGGACAGAGCAATTTTCGAGGACTTGAGGCTTCGAGGCCAAAGCCAAGAACTTGACTTTTGAGGCCAAGGACTTCAAAATGTGTCCTTGAGGCCAAGGACGCCCTAGAGGACTCTACTACTGTTTTAGATACTTTTACGCCTAAAAATAATGGAAAATTTCCCGACCATAATTCACAAAAATTGTGTTCTTCGTCCTTGGCCTCGAAAGGGTCTATTCTCAAAAAGTCGTTCCTACGCCTCGCATTTTTTTTTTTGATTCTTTAACCTCGGCTTTGAACGTTGGGTCCCAGACTCCATCTCTGCCTGCCAGTCAGTTAATTTGAATTTTTAACCCGACAGCCGGCACTGTTTTCCCTGGAAAAAAAAATGTTGCAAACAGCTAGAACTAATATTTAGAGTAACCAATCAAACAAGTTTTTTGTCATTTGTCACATGTTGGCGGGTGTTGGAAAGCTGATTGGTGAACCAGTAGGCTTAATACCGGTAGTAGGCAGTTTGATCGCCCCATGATTAAAATACTAGATACCGGTAGGCTAGTACTCGTAGTAAGTTAGGTGAGCAAATTTATTTATTGGTTGAAAAAAATAACATTCAAAACTTATAAATATACCGGTAAAGGTGACATTTTTTTTTCTTGATCTTTCTTTTTTTTTGCTATCAGTATCTGTAGCTTAGTCTTTCAGCATGCACAAAAAGAGGCACACAATGACATCAGTAAAAGCTGAACAATGCGAAACCACAGTCTATGCATACTGTGGATGAAGCGAAGGAGCAGTGCTCATCAAGTCAGTTTCACCCACACTCTCACTTCATACTTCAATTCTAAAGCAAATGGCGATAAGAAAAGGTAAGCAAAAACAAGCCAAAAAAGAAAAACAACAACAACAAGGCACCGTGTAATAAACATAGTAGTCAACTGCTGCAAAAAAAAGCACTATGTACTAGTTCAAAAAAGACAATGAATACTGGTACATTGTTACATGCAGTACCGGTAAGTCATAACTACTGTACCGTATGTAATAGCCTACTAATAATTCAACAGTAATCATACTCTCCGTTTATGGCAACAAACTTAAAATGTAAATTCAAGTCGTACAAAGTATTAAATTTAATTCAGGGAGCACACCCACAAACTTAAGAAGGAACAGACGTAATTTACTGATAACCTTCCATCCAAACTTTCTCACCAACAAAAAAACAAAAAAAAACAATAATGAAATTTCAGTAAAGAGGTGTAAATTCTTTTTAGCCACAAAGTGCATATAAGCAGAAACTTGATTCCCGATAGCCTTTTTATTTGGTAGTGACGAGGCTATTTCACCGAAAATTTTCAACTTAGAGAGAATAAAACGAGAATGAGAAATATTCATCCGCGCTTTTTTCATTTGCTTTTTTAGCGGTTAAGACTAGGGTTTAGGTGAGGGTTTGGGTTAGGGTTCGATTTGGGAATAGTTTTAGACTAAGCATTTGAGTTTGTGTTTTATTTGAGTCAGAATTAATAAAAAACTAGATAAAAATTTTCGGTGAAATAAAGCCTTCCTTTTTATTTTATCAAAATTTTCGGCGCATTTTCTATATGGCCCTCTTCAGCAAGTTTTTTAATACAGTAAATGCTTAAAAAAATTTGAAAATAATACCAAACCAGACTCACATAATACAATACCAAACCAGACTCCTAATTGGTTTTTTTAAAAATGTTTAAAAAAATTTGAAAATAATACCAAACCAGACTCTCATGATAAAGAAGTTGATGATTATGCATACTGTAAAATCTTTGGCTTGCCGTATTTTGGAAAACCATCTCATAAATTTGCATCCCAATTGTCTACCTTACTAAAGCAAAAATTTGATGTTCGAATTTTTACTTATTACACTTTGCTAAAAACTGGGTCATACTTTACTCTGAAATCCAAAAGGAAAAGGCTTGGCGCACGTTCCGTGCGCGCAGACATTTCGTAATAAAGCCTGAAAAAACTAACCCTAAGCTCTAACCCTAGCCCTAACCCTAAGCCTAACCTAAACCCTAACCCTAACTCTAACCCAAATCTACAAGTGTAATTAATAATCAGAATAAAAATTTCCGAAAACGAGTGACGTCACCGAAATCTTTGTTTATTTAACCGCGCACGTTCCGTGCGCCAAGACACTTCGAATCCAAAACTCCTGCTGCTCTAAAATCCAATGTGGTATATAAATTTACATGTTTGCGTCATGTGAACACGACATATATTGGTATGTCAATGTGCCACTTGGTGACTAGGGCCAGAGAACACTTGCAGCTTAACTCCAACTCTGCCAAAAGTGCCATAAGCCAACACATTTCTTCCTGCCAAACTTGTCAAAATTCTAATTTGGATGTTAGTTCATTTAAAGTAATTAGAAACTGTCACAATGAATATGATACTAAAATACAAGAGGCATTATTGATCAAAAAGCTAACACCATGATTGAAGTCACAATTATACGCCAACGGTTGTTCTTTTCTTTTGAATGTGTTTTGAACATTTTTTTGTGCGTGTGTGTGTCTAATTGTTTACATTGTATCAAATACAGTATTGTTATTTCATGGTGTTGCTTTATTTTATTTTTATTTTTTATTTTTTCTGACTTGATTTTACTATGGAAAAGGTATAACATATACGTTACAATACCAAATGTATGAAGTTATAGTGGTTGTTATATTATAACATTTGTGTTTTGCCGATAATATTTTGATAACCTTTCATTTCTAAATTTTAAAGTTAGTGTAAACTGCTTTTTAATTTGCTGAAGAGGCCATATAGAAAATGCGCCAAAAACGTTGCAGATAAAATAAAAATGCTATCGGGAATCAAGTTTCTGCTTATATGCGCTTTGTGGTTTAAAAAAAAAAAAACAATAAACAAAAACATCTCCTCATGCGCTACCAGAGCATCCTACCCACTACGTAATAACTTCATATAGTCCCCGACATTCGACCACTCAATCTCAACAATGCATTAAAGATCAAGAAGTCAACAACGAGAACAACATCCCACCAAAAATTTAAAATCCCTTAACAAGACTCTTCAAAAGCAAACACAAGAAATATCTTTCACCAAATTATAGTTGAAAATTTACATTTCATATGATTGCACTATCCTGTTTTTGATTTAATGAATGCAGAATGAGAGGTAACCTTAATAAATTAAGTTTTTCTCTCAGGGGTGAACATGGGGGCTGCAGAATCAGAGACCAAAAGATCAATTCATTACCTCCCTCCTATCAAGAATTAGTGTAGTAAATGTCTCAATAGAATTGTCATCTTGTTGTTGTTGACAGTGTAAATAGATTATTGATTGAATAAATTAAAAAAAAATTAATTAATTAAGGTAGCACACCCACACATATCCTTTTTTGAACCTAAAATAAATGGCAATAAGAAATGCAAGCAAGAATTACAAGGCACCATGTAATAAAACAAAGGTAGCAGCCAATTGTTTCAAAAAAGTAGCACTATAAACAAGTTTGCTGAGCAATATATACAAGTTCAAAACGACAATGCAATACACTTTCATGTCAAAAGTCATAACTGTGAAATAGTCAGCCTTCTGATAATTCAGCAGTTTCAACTTTCTTTTTATACGAGGGGTATTCAAAAAGTAATGCTCCTTTTTTTACTATGTACAAACAAATTATAGTAGCAACATGTATTGTACATCAAAAGAAAGGTACAAGTGTGAGGATTACATTTTTACTTCTCCTCATAGCCTCCACCTCTTAAATGTATATATAACCCAGGAGAAACGGAGAGTTTTGCTCTAAAAGTTCCTATCTAAGGCCCTCATTTATCTTGTTATGAACGTACTGCAATAACTAGGGCCAGATTTACCATAATATGGCACAGTACTAGCAAAAGGTTTCGTGCACAAATGGTGAGACTTTTTTTGATCTTCCTATATTTGGCCGGAAGATGTTGCAAAAATCTTCAAAGTGCCAAGGGCCCTACACAATATAAATCTGGAAAGGGCAATAACATGGTTAGTAGGTGTAACTATCTATTGTACCATTTTTAAATAACAATCCACCTCCACCTTGCCAGTTTTTACGTGACAAAATACTTTTGAAAAAAAAATTAGCTAGGGAAAATGTTCATTGAACAAACTATTAAATTTGAATTCAGGGGGCTTATACTTCTTGGTCGTATAAATACTCCTGCAACTGGTTATTTTTATGACAAAACAAAAATCTCTAAGGATAATCTTTGAGTGGATAATTATTTACTGCTAAAATATTGCAGTCGGCAATATACCTTCTTTACCCTACCTCGGCCAAATCACTTACAAAATTTAACACCATAATGCAAGATTTTAAAATGTTTTGGATGTAACTTTTAAGTTAAAGTAGGATTGAACAATTTAATTTTTTCAATTGGTTTTCAAATGTTAAAAATCTAGTTTTTTCGAATGGCTCTAAACACGTGCAAATTGTGATCCAATGGCAATAAAATAGCTGGTTTTCAAAAAAATTACAAAAATCACCCAGCGGTTGGGGGCTTACCCCCAGACTCACGTCTGTAATACGTTTCAGTTACACCAGTTAGCTCAACACGTCTCGCATTTTACACTTTTTTGGGAGGTTTAAGCTCTCTCCCTTTACCAAAATACTGGTTATGTGCTAACACACTGGCCAGGGCTTCTGATCTTCCATTCTACAATATCTTTGTCCCACAAAAAGTTCTTCTTTCGAAAATTTCTGGTAAGGTCATTGCAGGTGATTTGTGCCCCCCCCCTAATCAAAAATCTTGGCTACGCTTATGGCCTATAGCATGCTCGTATTGTAGAAAAAGGCAGCAATTTTTGGCCTTCCCTGAAAGAAATTTTGCCCCATAGAACAACGTTCTAGTTGTGGCTCTGTATTAGGGGCCGCAGATGAAAACGAGATTGGAAACGTTGCCGGCCTTATAAGTCTATTTTTAGACATGAATACAGCATTTTTAAATATATATTTAAGCCGTACAAGATGTGAAAATCGGTTTTAATATGCAAAAGTTTAGTCTATTTTAGTGCCCCCCACTTTTGGCTAGTGTTCCTTCGCTTCATTAGCCCTGGCAACGGCACTGGGGTAATGGCCATAGCCATAGGTGGGCACAAGTCCGTTAATCCGTTAATAACGAAGCTAACTTTTTCATTAACTCGTTAATCCGTTAAAAAGTTTTTGCATGTTCACGGACTAAATTAACTTCCGTTAAGTTCTGTTAACGGACTAAATTAACTTCCGTTAAGTTCTATTAACTTCCGTTAAGGTTTTATCGTTAATATCTTGCACCATTCATTCATCATACCGGTACAAACCAGTTTGCACTGGTAACACTTGTGTATTAGAACAAGTTTTATGGAAGAGAGCAAAGTAAGGAGCTCTTTTTTGTGGCAAATAATAAGCTGCAGTCCATGGGTCTATTAATTATCGCTGTTCACAATTTCCAAAGATTTTCTGATCACAGCTTCGTTAGTGCAGTTGAACTTATTTTTATCTTGAAATCAGATTAGACTGCAAAATGTTATTTCCAAAACACGAAAAGACCACCATAGCAATAAATATTTCCTTACAATCAGCTCAACAGCATCAATACGTGTTTTAGAAGCGAGTGAATAAAAACAAATGTAAATTACTTGCAAAAATATTTAACAAATTGACGGACTTTATTAACTTTTGTTAATTAAAGCTGAAAATAACGGATTAACGTTAACGGAGGTGTAAAGTTTGTTAGCGGACTAGTGATTAACAAAGCTAACGTTTTGCATTAACTTGCCCACCTATGGCTATACCTTTACGAGACAGCAATCTTTTGCATTGGAATAAACTCAAAAATGATTTAAAGCATCTTTTGAAGCAATTATTTTGGGAAAACTGATTTGTCAGACATAAAATACATAGGTAAGTAAAAACTTTCAAAATGGCGAAAATAAGCAATCAAATTTGATCGCTTGCTAAAAAATGCTAAACATGGATATTCATCAAAAAAAAAAAGAAAAAGAAAGTAAAACTCGTAAATAGGTAGGGGGGGTATTCAATTTTAGTTAATTACCAATCACTTCTCTCAAATTTTGTCAACCACTTCTTTCAAGTTTCATTCTGTTAGCCCGCTCCCCCTCTATTTACCTTTCTCTAAAATATCCGCAAAATAGATTACCCCTTGTAAGTTTTACTGATCTAGGATTTCATGATTTACGAGCTTGTAAATATGAAACCAAAATTTTACCATTTATATCCATCTTCCACATAACCCATTTCTGCAAACAGTTTAATCAAGTTTTTGCACTGCTAACTTCTTATGCCACACTTTAAAGCAATAGTTTTTATCAAAATAGGCCTAAAATTAAGTCGGTTTTGCAAAAAATACAAAATTTTCTAGTGTCTTGGTGCTCTGCCCCTAGACCTCCAATGGCCTCAGGCTGGGTGCTTCGCAATCAGACCCCAGAAACAGCCCCTCATTGCAGATTTCTGCCTACGCGCCTGACTAAGATACTTCAATGATACAACGCTTGTATGCTAATGTTTTTGTGAGTTTCAGATATTATCGAAATACCTCAATATTACCAATATTCTAAAAACACATCAAAATATCATTACAAACTTCGGAAGAATAGTTCAGTTCTAAAAAGGCACTTATTTTTGTCAAAAACCAAAAATATTTTAAACCAAACGTTGTTTGTCAAAATTATTATAAGACGTGAGAGACTGCTTACCTTTGCCCCTTTTATTTTACACGCAGCTTAATAATTTTTGAAAGTGAACAAGCATAATTATATATTTTCGTAATGTAAATTCTATCAATAACGAAATTTCGGTTTAATGTGTATAATATCTAGAAAATGAATTTTTGGGGAAACATAATTTCGGCCAAATGTATATTCTGGCAAGTGTAAATTCTTTGGAATAAGTTTTCGAGAAAATGTAATTTCGGCCAAATGTACGTTCCGGCAAGTGTAAATTCTGGAAAATAAGTTTTTGGGGAAATGTAATTTCGGCCAAATGTACATTCTGGCAAGTGTAAATTCTGGAAAATAAGTTTTTGGGAAAATATAATTTTGGCCAAATGTACATTCTGGCTAGTGTAAATTCTGGAAAATAAGTTTTCGGGGAAATGTAATTTCAGCCAAATGTACATTCTGGCAAGTGTAAATTCTGGAAAATAAGTTTTCGGGGAAACATAATTTTGGCCAAATGTACATTCTGGCAAGTGTAAATTTTGGAAAATAAGTTTTTGGGGAAATGTAATTTCAGCAAAATATAAATTCTGCCAAATGAGCATTCGGGAAAATGTAATTTCTGGCAAGTGCATGTTCAGGAAAGTGTAATTTCTCGAAAGTGCATGTTCAGGAAAATGTAATTTCTGGCAAGTGCACGTTCAGGAAAATGTAATTTCTGGCAAGTGCACGTTCAGGAAAATGTAATTTCTGGCAAGTGTATGTTCAGGGAAATGTAATTTCTGGAAAATGCACGTTCAGGGAAATGTATATTCAGGATGATGTAGTTTCGGCCAAGTGTTTTTCGGGGAAATGTAATTTCTGGAAGGTATTTTTCGGGGAAGTGTATGGGATCCCTTAATCATACAAATGTGGTAAACTAGTGATAATTAGAATTGCTGTTTATTTTAAAGTTGCAGCATTCCTCTTGGCTGATTTAAATTTTGTTCTTTGAAAAGGTTATTAAGATTTCTGAACACTTTGTAAAATCCCAAAATAATTTAATTAAAAACTACAGGAAAAGAAATAAGGTAGCTGTTCAAACTTTAGTTTGGTGTTCAAACCAGAAATTGCTCTGAGGTATTGAGTTTTGACAGCATTGTTGCTAAGTTGAACTAAAATGCAGTTCTAGAGCCAATGCCCTTTTTTTATTCTGAAAAAAAAAAAAAAAAATCCAACCCAAAGTAATTAATTTAAGTTGCATATTTTTTTACATTATGGCAATACATCAGACATTTCAGTTTATGTCTAATCATAAAAAACTTTATATAGCACCATAGCGATGTCAAACAATAGCAAAGTTTTAAGGCTTGTAACTCGACTATTGTGAGCAGTGTTGGCCTATTGAATTATAATTGAGCAAGATGTTAACTAGCAGAAAATATTTGAATTTATTGGTGTTAACAATTAGAATCTTTTTTGTGGTACATTTTGTGTTTAGTATTATTTATATTGATGCATAAAATAACTTAAAGCAATGCAGCCTTCTTTCAAGTTGAAAAAAGTAACAAACAAGAATGGTGCTATTTGTCCAGTATGTAACAGGGTTTTTTCTTTAAAGCAGAATATGCTAAAACATATGAGACTTCATACTGGTGAACGTCCTTATCATTGCTTACTTTGCAAAAGATCATTTGCACATGACAGTACCTTTCGAGTGCATATGTGATTGCACACAGGGGAACGCCCATTTGGATGTTACGAATGCAAAAAAGGGTTTGCAAGTCAAAAAGATATGAAAATGCATCTGAAAATCCACACTGGAGAACGCCCTCATGAATGTTTGTTTTGCCATAAATCCTTTATTTTTCGTACAAGATTGAAAGAACATATGTGAATTCATACAAATGAGCGTCCTTGTAAATGTAGTGTGTGTGGAAAAGGATTTAGGACGAAAGGTGCAGTGACCACACATATGCTTGTTCATTCTAAAAAGCGTAGATTTGCATGTACAGTTTGTAGCCAAGCTTTTAGTTATAAAAATGTTTTACAAAATCACATGAGAGTACACTCTGGAGAGCGACCTTATGTGTGCTTAATGTGCAACAAGTCATATCGAAATTATGATGGATTATCTAACCATATGAGAACCCATACTGGAGAGCGTCCTCATGTTTGTCATATTTGTAAAAAATCATTTGCATATCGTACAGTGCTAACAAAACACTGGAAAATGCACACAAGCGAAAAATCATATAGTTGTCCTATTTGTGATCGTCAGTTTGCAATTTTGGCAAATATGAGATGGCATCAAAAGACTCATTTTATGGAAAAGCCATTTATTTGCCCTATTTGCAAAAAATCGTTTAAAGGCCACCTAATGTCTGCAAACCAATGCACTTAAAATGCAATAAAAAAAGTATTACTAATTGAATGCTGAAAACCTGGTTTAGATGCACGTTCTCAGTTTCAAGCTTTCGCGTTTTTAAAAAGTGACATGACGTCATTAGACCCAGGAGTTTGGTGCCTTCGACTAATTTATCTTTGCAAAGAATAGGCGATTTTAAAAAGGCATGTGATAACAGCTTGCTATAGTCAAAAAGTGTTGTGCAAAAAAGGCGTAATTAGCTCAAAGTAAAGTCAAAGGCACCTAACTCCTGGGTCTAATGACGTCATGTCACTTTTTAAAAACGCGAAAGCTTGAAACTGAGAACGTGCATCTAAACCAGGTTTTCAGCATTCGATTAGTAATACTTTTTTATTGCATTTTAAGTGCATTGGTTTGCAGACATTAGGTGGCCTTTAAGCGAAAATGTTATTTGAAAAGCCACATTAAGGTTCATGCAGTTACTCATTTGATAAATAGCAAAAACAACAGCAAATTTCATTGCTATGTTTGTGATAAAGCATTTGTAGAAAATTACTCATCGTGGGCAAATCACATTTTGTGCCATTCAGAAATCAAGTCTGCAAGTGATTCCGCTTGCCTCCAATTATGTCTAAACCAACAACAGTTAAATTTGTCTGATCATGATCACGAAGACATTACTTCACAGAATCACTTCGGAAATAAATTCAAAGCTTTCATTGACAATCTCAATGAAGAATCATGTGATGCCATAGACAAAGAAAAGCTCAAGAATGTCAGTGCTCTTCATGCAGATGAAAGTTTTGTAAAAAAATGCCAATTTGAAAAAGACAAAATTTGTGATAGCAGTGTAACTTACAGTTGCTTGGTATTCAAGGAGACTTTTTTGTTGTTGGTCGCATTATACTGCACATACTCGTATATGTTATGCTGCTTTATTCAAACAACCTAGAAGGAATGATACACCTGTGCTCAAAGAATTAGGTCTTATCTCTGGTCAAACACTGAGTTATGAAAGCAATGGTGTTGAGTCGAGTGCTAAGGAAAAAAAAAACAAAGTTTCAAAGAAATCTTCCTCTGCACGCAGTCATAATACCCTAAAAGCCTTTCATTGTTGTCCTAAAGCCACAGCTGCAACAAAACAGGTCGAAAGAGGAAAGGAAAAATCAAATTTTGTGTGCTTGGTCTGCTCTAAAACGTTTTTTTGCAAGTCTTTGTTTGCTTTGCACACTCGCTCATGTTATGGTACTTTTGCTCACCCAAATTTCAATGGCGATTCAAACATGCTTGAACCTTTCTCTAAGCAATCAAAAAATTCAGGTAGTACAGAAACTCTTTCAGACTGTTTCTCTTTTGGAAAGAATTATTATAGTTTGTGCTTATCTGCTTTGCACAATGTTGACTGTGGCCTTGTTACAGTTTCATTAAACAAGCTAAAGCTTGATGACCCAGCAGTGATTGACCATGACTCAACTATAATTGACAGTCCTCAAGCCATTGTTTTGGCAAGAAATAAGAGAAACAGTAAAGCAGCTTGTTCTTGTTGGATATGTGGAAAGAATTTTTTAAGCAAATCCTTGTATAAGTTAGACATACTTTCATGCAATCAAAGCCATTGTTGTGTTAAATGCAGAAAATCATTTTCAACTGCTGGGAATTTAAAAAGGCATATGAAAATGCATAAAAACTGAGTTTGTGGTTGCTTTTCAACTTTTGAAGTTTATGTACTTCAAAAGTTTGCTCATGTAATGGCATGGAAAGATATGTTTATGTTCAGTAGCTTCAAAACAAATTGTATCAAATATTGTTGATAATTTTAAAACTTAGAACACAACAAACAATTGATTTTGGCTTGCAGATTAAGTGATACAATCCATCTTTCCCTTATTCTTCATCTTAATCTTGAAATCAAAATGCGTTCCAATGATGTTAACTTGCACAATGCTCCTTGCATTGCCTTAATGTAGTACATGGCACTTGCGATGTGTTTTTTTCTGAGAGTAAATAATTTTTTATTTAGTAAACTCTGCTCTGCAATAACCCGAAGCAGGACATCCTGACGCGATACAACTCACCCTGGGAATTCTGACGCCAGGGTCATCCTGACGCCAGAACATCTTGACACTTGGGACATCCTGATGCCAATAGCTCCAAACTTTTGCGCTCTGCTTTTTTTTCTCTCTTTTCCGTGCTACGCCATAGCTACGATTTTTTTCTCAAAACGATTAACGTTCGGTTATTGTGACGTAAGAATAATATTATCCGTTAATTGCAAGCTTCATAGGAATCTCTGTTTTGCAGAAACAACTCAAAAGTGAGTTGTATTTCTGCGACAAAAATCGTGATGAAGTCAAAGTCACGTTAGTGAATATATAAAACTGCTGGTGATAGGTTTCAAACGATGACCAAATGCCACGATTGAAAGTAGTATATGTTTTGCTATTATTAAACGATCGCGTAAATATTTCATAAACAATGTTATGTGTGGTTAATTTACAAAGAAAAATGCTTTGAAAGGAATTGTATGTTAAAAGAAAATAGTAAAATATAATTTAAAGTCAAGTACCGCAAATCAAAATTAATTAATGCTGCGATTAAAATTTATTATTTTTGCTTATTATTATTGGATGACCACATAGCAATTTTACATGCATTTTCATAAAAAAATTGTTAGCGTTTGGTTAGCAATAATTTGTCGATAGCATTTCGTTTAGCAGCTTGTTGTCATTTTTGTGATCTTACTCTTTAATGAACAGAAAATTTGGAGCTTATCCTAATTAGCAACTTGTTATTGTTTAAATGCTTTGATTTTGCAAGTGGAGAAATTACGATAATTTGGCATGCTGATATGAAGCGTGTGACCGTGTTGTTTTGTTCTTTCAAAGTCATTCAAAGTTAAAAACTGCAATTGCAAAAACTAATGGCTCCATTTATCGAGATTAAAACCAAATAAACCACCCATTGGGAAAGTAATTAGTTGGATGATTACAAACTATTGCACAATGTTTTTAATCTATTTTCATTCTTGGCCGTAATTTCAACTTTACTTTCAAACGTTGTCTATCGACAAATTATTGCTAACTAAAAACTAATAACTTTTTTATGAAAATGCGTGTAAAATTGCTATGTGGTCATCCAATAATAGTAGGCAAAAATAATAAATTTTAATCGCAGCATTAATTAATTTTGATTTGCGGTACTTGACTTTGAATTAATTTTTTTACTATTTTCTTTTAACATACAATTCCTTTCAGAGCATTTTTCTTTGTAAATTAACCACACACAACATTGTTTATGAAATATCTACGTGATCGTTTAATAATAGCAAAACATATACTACTTTCAATCGCGGCATTTGGTCATCGTTTGAAACTTATCACCAGCAGTTTTATATAGTCACTAACATCACTTTGACTTCATCTTGATTTTTGTGGCAAAAATACAACTCACTTTTGAGTTGTTTCACTTTTGAGCAAAAATACAACTCACTTTTGTGGCAATAATTCGGGAAGGAAAAGGAGCTGTTAAAACTGGTCGTAAAATGCTTGGAGAGACTAACCCTGCTGATTCTCTTCCTGGAACAATTCGTGGAGATTATTGTATTGACATTTGGAGAAACATATGTCATGGATCTGACTCTGTGGAAACAGCAAAGAAAGAAATAGCTTTATGGTTTAAAGAAGGTGAACTTAACAATTATTGCTGTGCTAACAACTCTTGGGTGTATGAATAAGAAGGCTACTTCAACCTGATACTCAGCACTCTTTTTGTGTTTTGTGCCTACAAAGCCGGATCTGACATTTGTAGTTTTTGTATTTTTGTGTACATAGTAGGATCTGACTTTTTTTTTTCTGTACCTTTTAATATAAATTTATAATTACCAGTACGTATATTGAAAGATACCTTTTACCTGTTTTCATTTTAAATTCAAAATAACTTTTTCTGCGTATTTTGTGGCTGATTCTAAATTTGCTATTTTGTCTAACTAGTGTAGAATCTTTCACTGGTTTGACTGCTTGATAATGCCAGTTAAATGTCCGTGTGAAATATGTTTGAGACCTTGTAAAAGGAACCAGTGTGCTATTCAGTGTGATATGTGTGATGGATGGATTCACCTCAAATGCACAGTCATTAGTCCCCTTAAATTTCACACTCTTTGTTCTTCTACTGAACCATACCTCTGCCAAAATTGTTACAGTGAATTGTTTCCTTTTCAAACCCTAGATGATAAGCAATTGTTAAATGAAATGAGAAATGATGACAAACTAAACTTTGATATTAATCACACAAATACTGGTAATTCGTTTTTCCCAGCTAAATGTTTACAGGCTGACAACAAGATAAAAAGCTTACTAAATGATTTAAATACTGGTTTGGATGACTCAAAATACTGCTCACAGGCCGAAGCCAATATTATTAACAAAAAGTGTAAATTTTCTTTGCTTTGCATGAATATAAGAAGCTTAAATGCAAATTTTGATAAATTGAATGAACTTTTAACAAATTATGATATCTTACCTGATATCATTGCTATGAGTGAAACCAAACTTAAATTGTCACAGGTATACAATGCAAAGTTAAGTGGGTACCATTTTTACCACAAAGGCACAACTACAAGATGAGGAGGTGTAGGATTGTTTATTAAGGAGTCTTTATCAATTTCAATTTGCAAGGAGTTTGACTTAAACATTCCTAACTGTGAAGATATGTGGATTCAACTAGATTTAGGGAATAACAAAAAATGTATAGTGGGAGTAATTTACAGACACCCTAAACAGAAATTATCAGAGTTTTGCAAGAGTTTTGAATCAACCATTGAAAAATTGAATAGTACAAAATTGATGTATTATATCGGAGGAGACTTCAACGCAGATTTGTTGAAAAGTAACTCTGATAACAATATTAAAGATTTCATGAATGTAATTTATAGCTTAGGCTGCATTCCCTTAATTACACACCCAACAAGAATAACCACTACAAGCTCAACTCTTCTAGATCATGTTTATACAAACAATGTAGTGGGTGAACGCAAAAGTTTTATTCTGGTGGTAGATGTAAGTGATCACCTGCCAGTAATGGTGTGTTCTAATTTAAGCCTGCCTAAGAGTGAAAAATCACCTGTCACCCTAATTCGTGATACAAAAAATTTTGAAGTAGAAAAATTTCGAGATAAATTAACTGAAGGAATGGAACTATTAGGTGATATCAAAGAGGAATGCATTGACAACTACACTGAAAAGTTTATTGACATTTTTCATTAGACATTAACAGGGATACCTAAACAAAACGGGGATGCGAAACTCCATTTGCTCGCTTAACAACAGTAGGGCTACTGAATAACAGCGTTTGGCAGTGTAATTAATGGCTCACGTGCAATTCACAGTACAGCAAGTCCACTTCCAATAATAATCTTTCTTATAAACTCAGCATTCTAGAAGCTATTCAAACTGGAAGAAATAATTGTGAAATGTTTTCTATTACTGTCATAACACATTAATCACTATCAGGTAGCACAAAATAAACGTAGGTAAAAAGTTTTAAATACTGCATCCAGGGATCCCTGACTGCATCAAGCACCAGCGCAATGTCAACCCAAATACAGTAACAGAATACGTTTGATCATAATGTACACGTAACACTCAAATCACCGGCACATTTATAGCTATTGTAGATGCGAGACGCAAGATACATAACACTAACGCAAACCAATACTGGAACTTCGTTATAAATATCGATTTTAAGATACTGCAAGAAAAAAATGAAAAGAATGTTTAAGAGGCAGTTTTAGTTGAACTACCCCTCGTAAGTTTCCGAACCTTTCTGGCCATCATGTCTGGAGCTTTAGTTCTGGGGGCATTTAGTCGTTTGAGTTCGTTTTTTGCAAAACAATTGAAAACAATTTGCAAAATCAGTTCAAAATTGCAGTGATCTTGAAGGCATTTGTTGTGAAGCATGCCGCAGTAATGCGATGATTCAGCCACTAAACGCTTTGCTGAAGTAACAAAGACAGAACGTTGGTTTGCTACTGTCATCATTTTAGTTTTAGCTGCTTCGTCAGCCAATATCGCAGTGTAACATTGTACTGCTAAAGTGGTCACAGCAAAGCAGTATTCAGAAGGGACTGCTAAACCGCCACGGTCTGCCACTTCAAATAATTTATAGTGGTCTTCTGAATCACAAACGGGAAGCGATGGTACATCTTCGTTCTTCATTAGCATTGATTTGCAACTTGAACATTTGCGCCTTCGAGTGATGCTGCGCGGAATGTATCCACTTACATAAAAAGCTACGTTTGCATCATTTTCAGCCAAATCTTCCAAACCATAAACTGCCACAACCAATAAATGTTTCGTTAACCATTTAGCTTGAGAGACAATATCATTGGCATCGTTACTCGAACTTTGTGTACACTCATCTTCTTCAATATCGGCATTCAACTTAGAAGCTCTCACCAAACCGCGTTGTTACAGCAAACTTAAAGTGCATATTTTCTTTTCGGCTTCAAGAAGCTGCTTGATCGACATAAAGAAGTTGCCTCCGTTGGCTTGCCGGTACCAACCAAAACGACCTTCTATAGGATCTGATGTTAGTTTTCCAGGCAAAATGTATCGCAGTTTCAACTTATGATGCAAATACAAAGCCAACTTTGGAACAGCTGACATCGTCTGAATGCAGGCCAAAAATGTAGGATCAGTTAAGCCGGAACAACTGGATTTTTTCCACTGAATGAAAATTTTTGTAGCCGCATGAAGGTAGTGCAAATTGGCATGGTCTTTTTCATTCTCGAAGCTCAGTGGCATGCACATGTCGTCCTTCTTCTCAATGCCTACACATGGACACAGTTAATTGTTAAAACCAAACTGGTACTAACAAAAATAAGCAAAACTTAATGAAATTGCATTTTGGTCTTCTTTCTGGCAAAAAAAAACATAAACGCTAGAAGAAGAAAAAGCAAAATAAGAATTGCATGAATTTAGAAGAGCTTAAGGATTGCCTTACAAAAATATTACTCGACGTTAAATTTACGACGGAAGCAGAAAATTTCAAGCTGGCACTTCACCACTGCATTTTTAAAACAACAAGCAGGCTTTTCTTGAAGCTCCGTTCACAAAAGCACACTATATATAAATCGTCACTCACATTATACGCAACAGTAACTTGGGCTTGATTCAGACAAAATATCAAGATAAATGCTTACAACAATTTTTAATGTTTTGACTGTGATTGTTCAGTGCATACTCATTATTTCATATACCATATCAGGCTGCGTTGCAACCAAGGTAAGACATGTTTTAGTTACCGGTAATGCTTAAGCAATCGAATATTCTCTTATAAACTAGGAATATCTCCATTTTGAACTGGAAGTATTTTTTACTCACAAAGTTAGGCTCTCACAGGAAGTAAAGTTAAACAGGCATATGTTTGTACTGTTAAACTGTGCTTTGTAGTTTATGTTGGCTACAGAAACAGAGATAAACAGAGATACCTAAAGTTAGGTATCCCTGTACAGAAATACTTGGAACTAACCTTTGTAAGGTGTTTGCACGGTCATAATTTTCCATATATTGCTGATAAATTTCACAAATTTTGCCGTGTCATGGAAACCAGGGTTTTCATTCGAAAAAAGCTCCAAGGCATGGAACGTTGACTCACTGAAAACACCTACACACAGTATACATAAGTCATTACAAGGCTAAACAATATTACGAACTTTTTTTCAGAAATCAAACGCATTTACACAATTAAAGCATGTAGAAACTACAAAATGCAACTCCCATCAAGTGACCAGAAACTGACATCGGTATTATCCTCTTTTTTTCAACCACGTTCTATGATAAAGCACAATTGAGGTAATAAGCATGCAAGTAAACTGGACAGTCAAAAAGTATTGAGGAAGTATGTAGCAACTCCTACAATACTTCATCAGCAACATACCACAAACATTACAACAATGGAACCTTGCAGTATTATAAGCAACTGGATTCAAAAAGCTCTTAAGTCGTACGGTTCGAGCAGAATCAATCAACCTACTTCCATAAGTATATGTTTGTAAGTGATGACTGATGTACTTTGCACAGTAATCCTGTTGCATTATCGTTTTAGTTAGAAAAATGTATAAAATCAGTCTGCAATTGAATTAGCTTCCATGTAAACCATATCTTTCAGGGAACAACATTATTTATCAGTATATGGTATCTGCAAACCATTAATAAGAAACAATTTGCTTTTTGGATTTTAAATGATATCACATCCAATCACTCACTCACTTTTCTGACAATAGTTAATAGTAAACATAACTGATTTACTTACTTAAGGCATGTTGTGGTGATGTTCGTGCTATATTGCTTGGGTTAAGTGAAACTTTTTTCAATGCATGGGCTACCTTTAACGGTTTATGTTCTTCAAGTACATATAGCTGCTTTATATGCGCAAATTGAGCTATGCATTTTCCTCCGAAAATGTTGTAGTTATCAGAAATTTCTGGAATGTACATGACTTTTCTGTTGATGCAATTGTTAAAAATATTTTTCATGTTGTGAGTAAAGTCGAACAACAGAAATAAAAGCTCGTTGGGCTTTGTGGGATGCACCACGCTGCTTGATGGTTAATTTCCTCCACAGAGTTCCATGTACAATTTTCTAAACATTAAGTAGTTACATGTGAATATCTTGAATCACACCAGTTCGACACAATTATGCACGTATAATGGTGGCAAACTGAAATGCCTATTGAATTCAAAAAAGAAAGCTAACTGAAAAGCAAACAATCTCTACATCACAAAAGTTAATAGATTAATTAATCCTAATAAAATCTGTAGATAGATCTGTCTTCAGTAATGCATTTTCTTGTGTTGATAATACTCTTGATCCATGCACCAATTGCACCATACCTGGCAGGCCCAACAAACTATACCATGCAAAAGATCTCAGTTTAATAATTTGCTAAAAGTTATGCTGTAGTTTCTATTTTGTATTTTTTAGTGTAATGTTACAGATACCCGGCAGCAGTGTTCCCTCTAACTTTTTGACCAATCAGCGAGTGCCCAAATTATCTTGAAACAATTGTGCCCAAAGCTGTAAAAAGACGTTTATGTGCCCTAAAGTTTGTTACCAATCCAGTATTAACGCATACTAAATGTCATATTTCCACAAGTTTATTTAATTTTCTAAAGCTATGTTCATCATATGGCCAAAAATTATTAGCCTATACTCTTACAAATCGCTGATTCGCTGACAAAAATCGGCTTAGTGGGAACACTGCCCGGCAGTATATGCAGTTTAATGGCTAGTTCTGTTAATTCTCATTACAATGAGGTGCTTCCTGCATAGATATGCACTACAGTATCATAGCGCTCTATCCTATTTTTTCATTTCTTTTATGGTATCAAAATAGAACGTATTCAGTATCCTACCTGTTGCATACATGATTATCCACAGATGCAGCAGCAACAAAAAATATCTCATCAAGTGCAATCATCACTAGATTGAAATAGAATCGAAGAAGCTTCGTATCAAGTTTTTCAATTGGTACTAAACACACCACATCTTTGTAGCTTTTACAAATAGATTGTACCATAAAAGCTAAAACAGTTTTAGCTGGATGACCTTCTTCTGTAAGACCAATAAAACTACCATTGCTGTATTCCACTCTTTGCGCAGTGTATACCTCATCAATTAGTAACACAACTGTTCTCTCCTTCAGTTAAGGTTGCTGCCCTTTGTTTTAAATAACTGGCATCAATGTTTCCAGTGTCAACATTGAAGGCTGTGGAAAGTTGCTGCAGCCTGCGCATATATGGCAAAATGAAAAATTCAGATAATCGCTTATATAAAGAACTGCTACTCAGCTTCCACAAAAAAGACATTGTTATTAGTTCAGGTGAATATCTGCGGCCACCTTTTGGAATTTGCATCAATTTTAGTTGCTCAATTAAAAATTTTACAACAGACATGAATGTTTCTGAATCACATTCATCAAGGTTCTGGAAATGACTTAAGGAAGAAATGGCCAAGTTAATAGCATTGCAATTGCTAATACAGTCGAATCCGGTTAATTGCATACCGGATTATCGCTTAATCCGCTTTATCGCATAAAGATCGTAAATCCCAAACCATAGCCAACCATTTGTTAAGAAAATAGTTTGGTTAATCGCATAGCGGTTTTTTGCATAATTCGCTTAAACGAATAAAAATAAAGGATTTATTCAATAGCTATGTAAAACATTTCAAAATATATGCGACAGAAACGGACAGTTTCAAAGTCTTAACGGAAATAAACCATAGCAAAGCGCATAACAAGCTCGCCGATTGCCAACATCGCAATATGAAAGCCGCTGCCGATTAGAGATCAAAACAAGGCAATGTGCGATGTGATTGATGTTCTTTGAAGACAATTACCGATAAGGAACAATAACATGTGGCTGCCATTTTGCAATCACTAATTTTCGCACTTCACACTGTTTTTGTTTCATTTAACTTTTATCCGCTAGTTAGCTACACAGAACAAATTTTACTTATCAAAAATGATCGAAGCAGCAGGGACAAGTAAACAAATTTGCTATAACAAATAAACAAATTTGCTATAACTATAATTACACGCACTTGCTATAATTCGGCGACGGCTACAATTTGAAGGGGCCGATATGGACACATTTCTTCGTTTAGAAAGACAAATGCAAGATAGCATGCAGAATAAAATTAAACAAACAACTATCATGGAATATTTAGCTTGAAATTAATAAACAAATTTGTAATCCTTCATTGGCTTGTTTTTGTTTACTATTTGAGTAAGAATTAGACGATTGCGTTCGTTTTTGAGTAAGAATAAGATGATCGCATCCGTATGCGCTTGTAGGTATGACGTGTGACGTTTTTGTGCGTAACGAGCGTCGCGCATCATGTGAACTTCGCACTTTTGCTTAAACGCATAATTCAGTTAATCGCATAAAAAGGCTTGACAAATTGACTATGCAATTAACCGGATTCGACTGTACTACCAGATTTTAAATCACTGCACAAGTTTTTGCAAAATGCAACAATATTGCATACTTCTGTCAATGTGTTTATTTTATCAAACTTCATCAAATGCTTGTACATACTTTTTGGTAGAAGCACATGGTCTACAAAAGCATTGATACACATACTTTCTTCAATGAGAATTGAAGCTCTGAGAATGGGAGCAATGCTTGAACTATTGCTATTGTATATGTAATGAAACTCAATCGTTTGCTCTTTTTCCACTGTAATAATATCCACAGGAAGACTGGCATTACACAACTTCAACTTTAATTCAATCAGATTCTTAACTTGATCCAGTTCCAGCAATTTTTCATTTTGTGACTGAATTAGCAAGTTTTCATTTTCAAGTCGAGCAGAAGATGATGCACCAGTGGTGGAGCGTTTTTTAGGTACGGATTTTGATGAATATTTTGGCAAGCCGTGAAAAATGTTAGAGATTGCAGTTGACTTTAATCTAATTCTTTTAAGTAGCCGAGTGTCTTGCTTCTTTTGTCTGCTTTCGCATTGATCACTGGAAAGTGTTTCAAAATCCTCGTCAGAAAAATGTTTCGCACATATTCGAGTAGATTTTGTGATATTCAAATTTTCTCGAGGTATTGCACGGATCCACTTTTGCAACAAATCTTGATCAGTTGGAAAGCAAAACATAGCAATTTTTTCTTCAGTTTTAGATGATCTATAGCCAGTGTTGCACTGCGGTATGCAGCATGTGTAAACCATTTCTATCCCAAACAATATCTGTAGCAGCAGTTCAGCAACCAACAATTGCACAAATATTAATAAAGAATAATTGTAGTACAGTACTAGTAGGCCTTACTGGTGTATATGCACCTACACACTCAATAAATCCAGTTAAAAGCCTAGAGATAGAATATCAGAATATGGTACCAGCATACGTTCTAGCCTGACTGATATTCTCTTACTGAAGCAACTAAGCAGCTAAGTAAGAAATTTGATGAAATAAAATCATGTCAGTTATAATTGCAATATCATACGCTGTCTAACTTTTTCATTTAACTTACTTAATAGAGCTGATAGTATCAACCAACAATGTGCTGTAGCTAAGGTACCAGATTCATTATTTTTACTCTAATAACTATCTACTGTAGCACAGTAGTTTAAGTCCGTGTGACGAATATTCTGGCAACGGATCTACACACGAATTTCTGTAACTTCTATTCTGACCACTGTCAAAGCTCACTAGAAGTTTCAACTTCTCTTATCATTCGGTAACAGTTGTAGACTGCAGCTACTCAACTCTATAGTTAGAGTGTGGAATGTTAAATTTAAAAGCATCACAGCGCTTGTAACTTGCAACTGTTGCATCACGACCAAACTCTCAAACGCTGCTTTATCGATGTCTTAACTATTAAGAAGTCTATACCGGTAACAGTTTTGAACTTAATATCCGAAATAAGCACGATATGAAATTATGGTACTTGGGCGAACTATTGGAACTACACTAGGAACAACACTTACTACACTAGGAACTACACTACTGCTGGTAACGCATCGCTTGATCTTTGCTCTAGTCTAATCGAAATAAACATGTGTAGGCGATAAAAAGGAAGCTACTGCATACGTCATAGCGTGATCGTAGCGCTGTAATTGCCGCCGTGCTGCGTGGCATTGTTTGCATAGCCCTACTGCTGTTAAGCAAAAAGGCAGACAATCAGCTAGTTTTGCATCCCGGTTTTGTTTAGGTATCCCTGGACATTAAACATACATGCACCATTACGAAAACAAAGCAGAAAGGAAACAAAACTAAAAAACAAACCATGGTTATCCAAAGGAATCCTTATATCAATACAGCAAAAAAATTTATTGTACAAAAGAGCCCTTAAATTAAATCATAGTAATACATGGGCACAATACAAAGTCTATAGAAATAAACTGACTCATATTAAGGAATATGCAAAACGACTTTACATTAAAAATTTAGTGAATGATAATAAGCATGACACCTCGTCACTTTGGAAAATTATAAATAAAATTATTCACTCGAAAAATGTGAAGAAAAATAACATTCCTAATAAAATGTATGCTTCCAAAAGTGAAAGTGCACAAGGTCCACAGGCCATCAGTAACTTGTTCAACAAATATTTCATAGAGATAGGAGTTAACCTTGCGTCTACAATCGAAACACCAGCTGTAATTGATGGCAAATTTAATGCCACGTCTTTGATTCAGAGTAGTTGCAATTCGTTTTTTCTAGAACCAATAGTTGAAGAAAAAGTAGTAAATTACATCAGATCTATGAATCCATCAAAAAGTACAGGAAGACATGGAATTCCTGCAAAGTATATAAAAATGTCAGGCTCTGTTATAGCTCCAGTTCGAACTAACATTTTTAATGCATGCATATCAACAGGATATTTTCCAAAAGTGTTAAAAACCGCTGAAATTGTTCCCATTTTCAAAAAAGGCAAAAGAGAATTATGCAGTAATTATTGCCCTATTTCTATTTTAAATCCTTTTGCCAAACTATTTGAAAAGTGTCTGCTTGATCAACTAAACAATTATTTTGTGAGCAGTGATTTGATTAGTCCAAACCAGTATGGTTTTAAGAAAAATTGCTCAACAAATGAAGCCGTTTTAGATATTTATAATAAGCTACTTGACAATAGGGATAAAAAGCTCGTTACATGTTCTATTTTCTAAGATTTAAGAAAAGCATATGATACCATCAATCACACAATACTGATCAAAAAACTAGAAAAGTATGGAATTAGAGGATTACCATTACAGTTACTAGCAAGTTACCTGACTGACCGTCAACAGTATACAATTGTAAATCAATATAAATCCAAGTCAAGAGATGTTATTTGAGGTATTCCTCAGGGATCAACTCTAGGTCCGTTGTTATTTAATATTTATATCAATGATCTTCCACTTGCCTCAAATTCCACAATTCATCTTTTTGCAGATGATACAAACCTTACTCTCTCCCATTCTAATGTTTCAACACTGCAACAAAATATTAATGATGAATTAGTCAATGTAAGCAATTGATTCAAGGTGAATAAATTATCAATTAACTTTAACCCATTCGTGCCTACAGTACCCTATTAGGGTATCATTCTAAAATTGCATTATCTAATGATTTAATTCTTCAAAGTGCTACTTGTTTACATAGCAATAGAGATTAAATAGCTGAATTACTGCTTGCCTCGTGTTAGTTTGAAATTTTGCTTAGTTTTGGTTTTAGAGACTGTTAACCTACGAAAGCTAGAAAAATGAGTATTAGAAATTTTTGAAAAGTTAAGTAATTAATTATTTTAGTAAAATTTGTATTAAAAACGTAATTTTTAGTTTAATCGTGTAGAATAATTGTCGTAGATTCCTAAGTAATAATAAAGTAGAAAAAATTGTTTTAGCGAAAGTAAATATGGTAATATTGCTTTGATACCCTATTAGGTTATTGTAGGCATGAAAGCCTATGTTGACATTTTTGGTATGGTTGGCAATTTTGATAATTGTTCTTACAGAAATTAGTTGATAAACTTAACTTGATTAATTTTTAGATGTCATAACTACATTAAGGAATGCTCCAATACCATATAATGGTTTGTTGTTGTGGAGGGTTTCGTAATGACGTTATAATCGAATGGAGGCTAACACGAAACACTAGAATGTTTTTACGAAAATGATTTAATAGAAATTTCAGTGTCATAATTGGATTTGAGAATGCTCCAATATCATAATTATAATGAGAGTGAGGGGGTCACGATGATGACATAGTCGTATAGGATGAGTTTAATCAAAAACGTCATGATACATGTCATAAAAGAATATTTGTTTAAAATTACTCAAAAACCTATAAGGTATTGGAATACTCCTTAATGTATCCTTACTGATGTAAGATATTTGAAACCATTTTTGGAATTATTGTCGACAGTAACAGAGTTCAATTTCCATTATCAGATATTTCTAGATGCCTGTTGATGAAAGGTGTAGCATCAGTTACTGATGATTTTTCGGACTTCACTTACTTTTCAATTGCTTTTTTTGCTAGATTTTCAAAGAGGCAAACATTTTTAAATGTGGAAGGTGACCATTTACATGCGAATAATTTGTTATCATTTGCATAATTATATGTTGCAAGCTTTTTCAATTTTCGTTTTCGTGATTACTAACTAAAACCTTAATGGTGTTTTTCGCCTTCAGTACAAAAGCATGTAGCTTTAGCAAAAGAAATAACGACTTACAATCAAAGAGCATTCCAAATTTTCTAAAAGGAGCAAAAATTGATACGAATTCTTGCCATTGACTGAGGCCAAAACTCCAGCTTTCAAAAAATGTATAATTTCTCCACAATTGACGTTAAATGGAAAAAATTAAAAAAAAACTGCGCATTTTATTGTGACGTCAAAAATTAAATTATGACATCACATTATGATTCTTATCACTGCTCCCCCCTTTATCAAAATTTTTGCATACGTCATTATAGTTTACGTGAATTCAGTTGTATTTTGACTATTTGAAGTTCTTAATTGGTAAAGTTTATATAGTGCCATCTGTGCCTACGATACCCTAATAGGGTACCAACATACTTTTCAATAAACAAACAAAGATATACAATTTTTCAAATTTTTTTCATCTGCTACGTGTTCAGCAAGGCAGACTGAAATATTTCAGACAAAAAATATTCAAAAAGTAAAATTTGGGTTTTAATGGGTTAATAAAACTGAGTTTATGGTAGTAACAACAAAACAAAATAAACCTGAACTCAAAGTATCAATAGACAATAATCCAATCAAGCAATCACATCACATAAAGTATCTAGGTGTTCTCATAGACGACAATCTAAACTGGAAACAACAAATCAAGGAACAATGTTCAAAGCTAGCAAGGGGATCTTGGGCCCTTAATTGATTAAAACACTTTGTAGATGAGCAAACCTTAAGATCTGTTTACCACTGCCTCATATACTCTCATCTACAATACTGCATAAGTAGTTGGGGGACTGCTTCAAAATCAACATTAGCACCTCTCTTTATTCTGCAAAAAAGAAGCATCAGATTGTTAACTGGAAGTGGATATTGTGAGCATACTAATCCTTTGTTCTGTCAAGCTAAATGCTTAAAACTCAAGGATATTTACTCTCTTGAAACTGCAAAGCTAATGTACAAAATTCACAATAATGTATTATCTTTTGCAAATTCAGATAAGTTTAACCTAATAAAAAAGTGTTATACACATAAGACAAGATTGAGCCACAAAAACAACTTCTTTCTTGCAAGAACTAGAACAAGATTAGGGCAAAAGTCTCTATCATTCGCAGGAATTAAAATTTGGAATGAAATTCCAAGCAGTTTAAAAGAAGTTTCATTCTACAGATTTAAAAAAGCTGTTAAAGCTCATTTTTTATCAACCTATGAAACCGATAAAAGCTAGATTAACAGCTTTCTACCAGCAATGCAGTAATAATTACATGAAACATAGTTGCATATTTATGCTTGAGTTCAACAATAACCTATTTTATTGCTTGAATGGCATGAGATGGTGCATTCATCTATCACACATTTATACAATACGTCATCTCTCATTTTGATGTGCCCTTGAATTATAAGTAATTTTGCAGTAACTGACTGAGGTTGATATATACTGGTATTGGAAATTGTACCAGTACTAATGACATATTGGCAAACAATACAAAACAAAGCAAGGAGGTTTTTTTTCACTCCAATTGCCCACTTTAAATTCTACAAAACATAAATAAGCATTATGAACTTTATTGATTTATTTTATATCCAATCTGTAGTTACAGTACTTTTTTTTTTGTATGCTTAGAGTTAGAGCGACTCTAATGTTGCCTTGCATTTTCTTTACATGTTGACTGTAAGTTTTGTGTATACACTGTACAAAGTGTACATGTCTTTGCAACACTTTGTTTTAATTTTGCATAAAATTTTTTATAGAAAGTAGCAGACTGAGAAAATCTAGAAGCTGTTTTTTTTAACCTTAACTTGGTGAGGTGGCAGTAGACTTAGATGACCTTTCGGTCCTTCGCTGTCTCCTCACCAAGTGACTAAATATCGCTTTGACTCTGCAAGTTTGTGTGTTGGTTTTAAAGGAATTGCATATTTCGATGCTTTGGTATTAGACCTAGAGGAAGTTGCAGTTTTTTCTTGTGATATGACGTCACTTGGTAAATAAATAAATATGATGATGATGGTGATGATGATGATGATGTCTCTGCAAAACAGAGATTTCTATGAAGCTTGCAATTAACGGATAATATTATACTTACGTCACAATAACCGAACGTTAATCGTTTTGAGAAAAAAAGCGTGGCTATGGCATAGCACGGAAAAGAGAAAAGAAGAAAAAGAAAAAAAAGCAGAGCGCGAAAGTTTGGAGCTATTGACTTCAGGATGTCCTGAGCGTCAAGATGTCCCTAGCATCAGGATGTCCCTGGCGTCAGAATTCCCGAGGTGAGTTGTCTCGCGTCAGGTCGGTTACGTCAGGATGTCGCGGACCGGCAATAACCAGTCACTCCACAGTCAACCACCACCATTTCTTATAGAACTCGACCGATATGGCTTTTTCAGGTCGATATCGATATTTTGGAAATTTTTAGGCCGATATCAATAACCGATATATTAACTTATCAGCTACAAAGCTCTGTCACTATTTTTCAACTAACTTGACAGTTAAAGCTTCACTTATTCCTATCCAAAGAAAGACTATTGCAAACACATGTCACACTCCAGTATTATTCATCAAAAAAACAAGCAAAAAATACGATTTGGCAATCAATAGTCAAGAGCGGTTGAGCTTGTTCTCAAAAATAAACAGTTTAAGGTAATTGTTCAAAGCTGATATTTTATTGGTGGTAAACACTGATACGATATATCGGCTTGACCCTGATATCGGCCGATATATATCGGCTGACCAATATATAATAATAATAATAATAATTGCAATTTATATCCCCCTTGAGATAACACCAACAAGTGTCAATGCATCTGACTAAGGGGCCAAAGTAACATTCAAATAAATAGCTTTACAGAAATAAAATTAATACTCAACAGAGGTACTAATTCTACAGCAATAAGCAACAAAAAACTGGCATCAAACAGTGTTAATATCCTCAAAAGCTAAATTAAAATAAAATGCTTTTAGACGTTTCTTAAAAAGGACAAAGTTTCAATTTCACGCGGAGATAGTGGCAACGAATTCCATACTTTGGGTGATGCACATGAAAACATAGATTGGGATCTAGCAAAGTTTAAGCTAGTTACCGTTTGAAGCAGCCAATTATCATCATTAACACGCAAGCTATATCTTTTCGAAACAGAACGAGAGTTGATTAAATTTGGGTGATTCTATTATAATACAGGCAGTCAATGTAACCCACCCTCTTAGAATTTTTTTGTTTTTGAATATGTTGCAGTCCTAAGTGAGAGATGAAGATCGGTGTTGGTTTCATCAAAATCCATCAAGCGGTTTACGAGATATCAGCGTTAACATTTTGGCCACTAGAGGCACTAATTTTTATTTTGAAAACTAAAAAAGTGGTTAAAATCATTATTTTTTGGGCTTCATTGACAAACAAAATATGCATTCTTATGGTTTTGGGGACAAGGAATTCATATTTTCACTCAAAATGGTGAAAAAACCAAAGAAAATCCCTCTAATTAGAGACTGAAATTTTTGGGGGTCCTCCACTTTGACGTCTCATATCTAAAATCTGCAAAAAAAATTTTTCCCCCAACCAATGTCAAAAGACTAAGAAAAGCTAACTGCTTCATGTGAAATAATAAAATTAAAGGTGTTCTGTTGCATACTTCAGTAATTGACGGTTAAATTCAGTCAAAAATGTGAAATTTTTTTCTCAAAAATATTTAAACATATCATTGTGAAACAATACAAAGTGATGTCATAGTGAATGTTCTAGAATAAAGTCATTGTAAAACAATACAAAGTGATGTCATAGTGAATGTTCTAGAATAAAGTTTTATCTGCTCAATCTTGTTAAGATTGGCCTTTTTGAGGTGAGAATTTACTTTGTTGCATGGTTAACGCATTAAAGCCAACAGACAGAGCAAATATTAAACTGACAATAAGCATAAATTTTGAAAAGTTAAATCTAAAGCTTTTTATTAGCAGATGATCAATCACAGAAACTTGTTAGCTATCTTGTACAAAATTGTCCACACATTAAACACATTGAGTACTTTTCAGATGGTTGCGCTGGACAATACAAAAACTTCAAAAACCTATTGAATTTAACTGATCATCGAACGGATTTTGGGCTTTCAGCAAATTGGAATTTCTTTGCTACAAGCCATGGGAAGTTGTCATGTGATGGGCTTGGTGGTGCAATTAAAAGAAAATTAGTCCATCGAAGTTTGGCTCAACCACATCAAAACCAAATTCTAACAGCTAAAAATGCTTTTAATTTTTGCAAAACAGCTATGCCCAACATTTTCTTCTACTTTTTATCCAAAGAAAATATTTCTAAAGTTTGCCAAGTCTTAACTGAAAGATATGTTCAAGGTCACACCATACCAGGCACCAGAAGCTACCATGTTTTTTCTTCAGAAGCAATTGTAAACATCAAGTTTAATATCACAGCAGAGGAAGATTGGTATGCCGGTTGCTTCAAGTTTTTTGATAGTCTGCAGCAAAATATAATGGTCAATGTTGGTGATTATATTGCTGTAAAATATGATAATTCTTGGTGGATTGGCATCATTTTAGAAGCAGCACCGGAAGATGAACTGTTAGTGAAGTTCATGCACCCAAGTGGGCCATGGCAAACTTTTTACTGGCCAAAACATGATGACATTTTACACGTTCCAAAAGCTGATGTTTTATCACAAATTTCTACCCCGAACATCAGCAGATCTCGTGTTTATCAGATCACTGATGAGGAGTTTAAATTTTTGTCAAAGATAGATCTGTAATTGCCAAAGACAGTAGTCTTCAATTTTTTACTGACTTGCAGAATGCAGATGAGTAAAAATAAAATCTGATTATGGCAGTAAACATGGTATTGAATAGACTGTTAACCATCTTCATTATTAATCTGTTGATGAGGATTTGCTAATGTTGTATATAACATTAATCATGCATTGATTTGGCATGAGCTAAGAAGCATATCATGGCTAAAGTATGCCAAAACAATCCTGAATTAGAACCAAAGTGGGGTTTTGATGGCATGATGCTCTGGAATGTTTTGTGTTTTTTTATGTACCAGTACATCACAATATAAATCTCCCATGGGAATTCATGTTTATTGGTCATCTTTTATGTCATATATGAAAGGAATTTTGCAAGTGGCAATCACAAATTTAGGTTGCGTTTTTATTTTATGATATTTTGTAAGTCTTAATGTTTGATCTAGTTCAAAAACTTACCGTCAAGCGGGGCGACTTTGAACGCCAAGGTAACTTTGAACGCCGGGGTGACTTTGAACACTTCACTAAAACAAACTTTGTTTTCAATTAAATACTTTTCAAGACCAATAGCGGTCTCTTACTAGGTCAGTGTTTGAACTTTGATAGATTTTTTTTGCCTGACTTGCACAAGGTCACGTGACTATGACGTCATCATTTCAACAAAATTATTCTCAAAAATAGGGCGGTTCATTGCACCATTAATATTGACATGTAGATCCCCAAGTCAGGTGAATTAGCAATAGACGATTGCCGACTTGAACCCATGACAATGCGATTGGCAGTTTACCGCCCTCACCACTCAACCACGGTTTTTTTTTGCATTTTTAAGATGGAGTGCCAATCTAAAAAAAATTGGTAGCGGAGTCTGACTTTAATTAATCTTCTAAACCGTAATGATAGTTGGTAGTAGAATGAGCAACTATTTTTGCTCTCTGGGAATATCAAAATATGTGATTAGGCTATGCTTATCCAGGTTATTGAGCAATATGACGATTGGTTCGAACTTTTTGTCAAAGTGTATTTTTGCATCGGAGTATTTCAGAGCAGAGTGTTGTCATAAAATTTCGGAGTCGGATTAGAGTCGGAGTCAGTTAAAAAATTTTGTAGTGGAAAAATTAGCCACTCTGCAATGCTCTGATTCAAAGACATTCCAGGCGAAGGCAACTTTGGGCTTGTAAGTGAAGGTATAAGTGCAAGTTAATAGGTAGTTCAAAGTCGCCCCAGAAAACGGGTCGACTTTGTGCGTTTTTTGAGATAGAATATATGGCTTATGAGAGCAAAATATTTTTTTAATTATGACAGTTCCAGTTGCTGAGGTCATAAGTGTTACGTTCAGCCTATAAGCACTTTTCTTGCTTAAACCTGGCAAAAGTGACAAGTAAAAATGATTTAAAACTGTTCAAAGTCACCCCGGTGGAAGGTAAGTTTTCTTGTATATCTTGAATATTCTATTACTGTACAATATTCCACAACCATAGCAGTGACTGGGCTTGGATGTTGGTAAAAGCATGCATAAGCTATCTACCATTCAATCACTTAGTTCCACAAAACTTTATTTACCAGTTAAAGTTGCAGGGCTTCAAATTCTGCATACCTCTTCAGTCTAATTCTAGCATTGCTTCTGATAAAACTAGAGTCGAATCCAGAACGTTATGGTGCAGTGACCATTATTTTACAGCATGAACTTTACTAAAAAAGTCTATGATATACTTTTCGGTGATCCATTACACTATTCTGTAATGATAACATACACAAACGTTTAAAATTAAGAGACAAATAACTACCGTACTGATTATGGATAAATTGCATTGCGTTGAAATGACATTCCATATGCTAATTGTTGTGTGCTAATGGTAATGTTGCTTAAGTTCCAGTATATGACGTAAATGCGCTTATATTCTTTAGACAGTAGCCTAAGTATAATTGGAAATCAGTATCGAGTGTCAACCCTTAAAATTACAGAATAAAACTCACAATGCTTCAATCTCTGCGTGTTATGTCAAAAACTGCTTCCGCTATGGCATAACTACTCATTAAACAAACACTAATTGCTAACATGAAATTTTTTTGCAAAACTAAAGTATTACGTATCTACATACGTTTTTTAAAAAAATATGCAACAGAACACCTTTAATTTTATTGTCAGTTTAATATTTGCTTATTGTCAGTTTACTATTTGCTCTGTCTGTTGGCTTTAATGCGTTAACCATGCAACAAAGTAAATTCTCACCTCAAAAAGGCCAATCTTAACAAGATTGAGCAGATAAAACTTTATTCTAGAACATTCACTATGACATCACTTTGTATTGTTTCACAATAATATGTTTAAATATTTTTGAGAAAAAAATTTCACATTTTTGACTGAATTTAACCGTCAATTACTGAAGTATGCAACAGAACACCTTTAATTTTATTATTCCACATGAAGCAGTTAGCTTTTCTTAGTCTTTTGACATTGGTTGGGGGAAAAATTTTTTTTGCAGATTTTAGATATGAGACGTCAAAGTGGAGGACCCCCAAAAATTTCAGTCTCTAATTAGAGGAATTTTCTTTGGTTTTTTCACCATTTTGAGTGAAAACATGAATTCCTTGTCCCCAAAACCATAAGAATGCATATTTTGTTTGTCAATGAAGCCCAAAAAATAATGATTTTAACCACTTTTTTAGTTTTCAAAATAAAAATTAGTGCCTCTAGTGGCCAAAATGTTAACGCTGATATCTCGTAAACCGCTTGATGGATTTTGATGAAACCAACACCGATCTTCATCTCTCACTTAGGACTGCAACATATTCAAAAACAAAAAAATTCTAAGAGGGTGGGTTACAAAATTTTAAAATTTTGCCTGTATTATAATAGAATGACCCATTTTTCAAATATATAGGAGCATAACCATGCAGGCACTTGTGTGTGAGCAAAGCAATTTTGAATTCAATACGAAATTTCACTGGTAAAAAATGAAGGCTTTTCAAATATGGTAGCATATGCTTACGCAAAGCAGAACCACGAAGTCCAAAAATATATCTCACTGCAGAATATAAAACTTTTGTCAACTTGTGCAATAAATATTCTGGTAAGTTATAAAACAAGGCATTGCAATAATCAATATGGGACAATATCAAAGAATGAACTGGCTGAATTTTTAGTGGTTTAGTAAGCTTTGATGCAATTCTGCCTAAATTACGTAAATTGCCATAACAAGTACTAACTACTCTATTGATATGCTTCTCAAGGTTCAGTCTGTCATCAAATATTACACCAAGAATTTTGACAAACTCATTAGGCATAGGCAAAGAACAGCTATCATCAATTTGTACGTCAGAAATTATTCTGGATTCAATGTTACGGTTAGATAAAATTTCGATGACTTTGGTCTTACTTTCATTCAGTTTTGGAAAATTACTAGTCATCCAATGCTTTAAATCTTGCAAAAAGGCTCCAATTTTGTGTTTAATCATGTCTACAGAAAAGTCTTTATCAAAAGAAAGATAACACTGCATATCATCAGCATATGAATGCACAAAAAGACCATGTGAATTAGCAATTAATTCAGCACTTTTAAAATACAAGTTAAATAGCACTGGCCCTAAAATTGAACCCTGGGGTACACCAGACTTAACATCAACTGTATGAGAAGTACAGCCAGCACCTTTAACAAAGTAGCTCCTATTATTTAAATAGGTTGAAAACCATTCTAAAGCTACATATCGGAAAACCATTCAAAACCATTCTATATCGGTCGAGCTCTAATTTCTGAGCTTTCTTATCTTTTTTACCTGGGCAGAAACCATCATTAGTTTCTAACACTCTTGTTAGAAAGTTCTATGGTTTGTGGCTAGGGTCTTGATTTAATTTGGGCTAATGCTTAATTGTCGAAATGATGCCTACTACTACTTATCTCCCTGCTGCATAGGGACAGGATTGGTTTATATGCAAGTAATCTTAAAGTTCAAAATTCATTTTCAAACTATGTGTAGTTCTATTTATTTAATTTAACTGCTTTGTGTCTCTGATTCAAGAAGTAAACTATTGATTGCATTAATATTTAATGAAGAACCAAAACAACAAGTTAGCTGAAAATTTAAGATTTTGCATTATTTTGCATTCAAGACCGTAATTCATGCTTGAAATCAAGAAACCCAATAAAAATAATCAAAAATTTTTTTTTGAAATTTGAGCATTTGTTTGGAAACTAAGCAAAAATTAATTCAGTTTTTTAATAGCTGCCTTCATGATTGTATGTTGTGCATGTGCATGGTGCCAGACCAAGATTTTGTAATGTGTATTGTGCCAGACAAATCTGAAATTATTGGTGCCCTGTAATGTATATAATAGTAGCCTATGCAATGCTGTAAAGTGCAACAAGTGTTGCTTTTCTGAAGAGCATTTTCAAAACAACTTGATATTAGATTAAATACCGGGGTCAAGTGAATAGAGTGTTTGTTACTGAAACAGTAGGATCTGGTTCAGTTCCTAGTGGGTCAACCAGAGACTAAATATTGTTATTCACAGCTTCCCTGCATGACATTCAGCAATTAAAGGGACAGTGTCAAGCTTCCACTGTGTGTGGTGGACAAGTGGGCAGGTGGCAGCTTGACTCGAAGACTGAATGGTCCCTTTGCTGCTGCCTGACCATTTGACCCAGGCAACTTGGTAAATGAAATGTAACTACAATTACAGTGTTTTTAATTAACTGCAATTTAGCCAGTAGTTTTATTGCTGATTTGTGAACTTTTCACAGGGATTACTAGAATACCTGGATGGGAAACCTTCTATTGGCATGGACATTAGTAGGGTTACGTCACACGTCATGACAAACTGCAAGACAAGTTAAAACATTTGTAGTCTATATTGAGCAAATATGTACAAATATAAAATAGATGCTAAAACAGCAGTCATTAAAAAACTGATGCAATATTAAGATGCAAAATTAAGAACCTAAGGTAAGTGAATGCAAAAATAGCCATTACAGCTGCAATGGGTTGTACATTCGCTAAACATTGCACTGACGTTACGGTACATGCAAAAACAATAAACTATCATAGCCATTACCAATTACTTTTTATGCGATGACTTTGCGGTTAGTTTGCGAACTTTTCTGTCAATAGCCATAGAAGCAGGAGCGTCTTTTGATGCATTGCATCGTTTTAATTCATTTTTTGCAAAGCAGTTGAAATAACACCTAACTATCATTTCAAAATTCACTTACCTGAGGAGCATTTTTGATTTATTATCATTTCAAACTTATGTTCCAGTAATACTTTTGACATTGCTAAAATGAAATCACGTCTTTGATTGCTTGAAGCAAAGAGCTTGCGTTTTGCATCCACATCTGTGTTAATTGCAGTGTAGTACTGAACACTGAGGGCAGTCACGCAGTAAGTATATTCAGTAGGAGCTGATAATCCTCCTCTGTCGGCTAATAAAAACAATTGCTTATGATCTTCTGGTAAGCTATCGTTGATGTTGCAGGGCTCTTTGGCATCTACAAGTAACTCCTTGCATGCTGCGCATTTTCGCTGACGAGAGATGCTCCGCCCAATGTACCCACTGACAAAAAATGCTACATTGGCATCATTGTCAGAAAGATCATCTAAAGAGACAGAGGATAAAACCTCTCGCAGCCATTCTACGTCTTTGTGTTCGTTCGATGTTTCAGTTGCAGCCTTGCCATAAATATGATCATCTGTTATTTCGGAGGAGTCGGTGTCTTGATCCAACTCTGTAGCTTTCACTAAGGCGTGTTGTTGCAGCAAACTGAGGCTTCTGATCTTTTTTTCAGCCTGGAAAACTTGTTTCACAGACATGTAAAAATTGCCTCCATTGACTTGCCTGTACCATCCGAAACGGCCTTTGATGGGATCAGACATAAATTTTCCAAATAGTGTGTATGAAAATCCATGTCGATGTTGCAAGTAAGTTGCTAGCTCTGGCAATTGCACCCATGGTCTGAATACAAGCTGCGAAAGTTTTGCTGGTAAGTCCAGCTGTACCAGATTTCTTCCAGTTTACGAATATATTTGTTGCTTTCGCAAGATACTGCAGTCCGGCTTGATCTCCATCTGCTCGCATTGGTTCACACATGTAATCCTTTTTGTGAAGACCTAAATTTCAACAAAAAGCACCGTAAATAGCATTGGAAAGTCAAACGCAGTCATCTTAAGCTACAAGTGATGAAAGTATCATGATCTTGATACCGGAATTTATAACATTCTATTACATGCAGAATCGATATCAGTAAAATTCAAATGGTTGTATCATTAGTTACAGTCCATATATTTTAGATCAGCGTCCCAGATTTTTGGTTGGATTCTTTGTAGTTGCAGTACCGATTACATTTTAGTTGTATCAGGAAGGTATTCACCATTTATATTTATAGTGATAACATATACACTGCGGTTTTGCACAAACAGTCAACAGGCAGCAATGTATTGTATTATAGCTTAGAGAAACTATACCTTTGACAGGTGTCTTCACAGACATAATTTTCCATATGTTTGTAATGAAGGTAATAAAGCGAGCTGTATCCAAAAAACCTGGAAAACTTTTACCATACAGTTGTAACTCACGAGCAGTTGATTCGCTGAAAACGCCTGAAAAATGCAAACACATGTAGTCAAAACAAAGAGGCTTAACAAAGATTACAGGTTAAAATAATCCCAATATTTAACTCACTGTACCTTTGACAGATATTAATTGTTTTATATTACAGTAAATTTACCTTTGACAGATATTAATTGTTTTATATTACAGTAAATTTCACCCATAATGTTAAAAAAGCAGATGTTAATTTTTTTGAAAAATAATAGTACAAACAACATTGAAAAAGCATGCCATTATGAGACACAATTGTATATAGCGGTAGTAGGCCTCCACTTACTAAGAGCATGCTGGGGTGATGTACGGGCAATACTGCTGGGATTAAGGGAGACTCTTTTCAAAGAATATGCAACTTTTAAAGTTTTGTCCTCCTCAATGGCTTATAAACGTTTGATGTGATCAAATGAAGCTGTACATCTGTCTCCAATAATATCCTCAAACCTGGTGGTCGGAATATGCATTCAATTTTTGTTCAAGAAATTGTTAAAGATATTTTTGAAGTTATGAGTAAAATCGAATAAGAAGAACAAGTGCTCGCCGGGTCTTGTTGGGTGCTCAATGCTGTGGGAAAGTTCACCTCCACCCAAGTCCATGTACATTTTCTTGCAATGCAAAGTACAGTAACTACCTCTGCAGTCCACCACAGTTGAAATTATTTGTTAACTAGCTGTAAAACAATGCAGTTTTTGATTCAACTTTTGATCTTTTGAAGTAATGCGCTGTGCTCCAGGAAATCATATTGTTATATTGCAGCTTAAACAGTCATGCAAAAATAAATACTTTTTTCCATTAGTACTTGAACAGAATCAAAATCAGTTTGATGCCATTAACAAACGAATGCATCTAGTACGAGGGTCTGTTCAAAAAGTATCCGACTTTTTTGTATAAAACACACAACACAATGAATTTTGAGAATTTTATTCAATCGCCTTCAAAATATTCCCCTTGGTGGTGCACACACTTTTCCCAGCGCTTCTGCCACTTCTGAAAACACCTCTTGAACTCCACCTCCGCAATGCCCTGAAGCTCCTCCGTCGATTTTTTCATAATGTCTTCTCTGGACTGAAATCGTCTCCCTTTCAGAGTTAGTTTTAGCTTGGGGAACAGCCAGAAATCACACGGAGCCAAGTCGGGAGAGTAAGGCGCCTGTCTAACAAGTGGCATGTTGTTTTTGACGAGAAAAGCTTGGATCACATGTGCGGTATGACCGGGGGCATTATCATGGTGGAGCTGAAAATTCTTTGCTGCCCACATGTCTGGCCGCTTTCTTCGAACAGCATCTCGAAGACGATGTAGAACCTCTAGGTAGTATTCTTTGTTGATTGTCTGGCCTTCTGGGGTGTACTCATGATGCATGATGCCACGGGAATCAAAAAAGCAGGTCAGCATCACTTTCACATTGCTGCGAACTTGCCGAGCTTTTTTTGGTCGTGGTGATTCCGATGCTTCCACTGCGAAGATTGAAACTTGGTTTCTGGGTCATAGCCATAAACCCAAGTCTCGTCACCGGTGATGATGGTCTGAATAAATTCTGGGTCATGGTTTGCACAATCAAGCATGTCCTCAGCAATTTCCTTCCGAAGTTCCTTCTGTTGCTCCGTCAGCAACTTTGGAACAAACTTAGCAGACACTCTCCGCAGGTTCAAATCCTCAGTTAGTATGGTATGAACTGAGCCTGCACTTATTCCCACTTCTCCAACAATTTCCTGTATCGTTACAGGACGATCCTCCAGCACTTTTTTAAGCACCTGATCCATCACCTCATTATTTCGGCTTGTGGATGGCCTCCCTGAGCGGTGATCACTCTCAACAGATGCACGACCTTCTTTAAAGCGCTTAAACCACTGTTTTATCTGAGTTGGGCTTAAGGCATCGTGTCCAAAAGCTAATTGAATCTTTCGAATTGTTTCAGCTTGATTATCACCAAGTTTTTGACAAAACTTGATGCAATACCGCTGTTCAATTTTTTCTGTCATTGCAACGAAATTTGCTGAAAATTAAAAAACCGACGAACACATGCGAGGCACCTGCATTAAATACTTCACAGAAAGAGAAAGGAATGACGAAGCGGCTTGAAAAGCTTCACGATTACGCATGAATGTACGTGTGTGCTACCACGCGTTGCACGAGCGATTCGCTCATAATTTGTTGGCGAGAGAGAAAAAAGTCGGATACTTTTTGAACAGACCTCGTATACTAGTAAATCAATTAAAAAGCTAATCACTTGTCCATAAAACCATTATATGAAAACTTCCAGCACAGAAACACAGATCAGTTTAATTCTCTTTGACAATTGATGTCGGTAATGAAAAAATAATATTAATAACATACCTGTTGCAAACGTGGTTGTCCACAGACACTGCAACTACGAAGAAAATGTCATGCAAAGCCACCAATACTTTATCAAACCAAACTCTCAACAACTTTGAATCTAGCCTGTTGATTGGCACTAAACAAACCACATCTTTGTATTTAGCACATGCAGATTGCACCATGAACACAAGCACAGTTTTAGCAGGTGAGCCATCCTCAGTTAATCCAATAAAAGCTTCATTGCTGTACTCAACTCGCTGCGCTGTGTAAACTTCACCAATCATGAGTGCTACAATCCTTTCTTTGTTGGTAAAGTTTGTTATGCGCTGCTTTAAATAGTGTAAGTCTAGTTTTCGACTATCAACATTTACAATGAAGAGCTGGCGAAGTCGCCTGACAGTTGGTAAAATAAAAATTTCTCGCAGCTTTTTGTACAATGAATTACTTGTCAACTGCCATAGAAATGCAGTTGTTATGGTGCTTGAAGAGTAACGACGAGCATTTGTTGGCACTTTTAGCAACTTCAGTTGCTCAATAATAAATTGAACCAAATTGATTTGAGATTGCTCTTCTGCAAAGGAGCCATTTTCTGTTGAAACATAGCATTCTAAAGCTACAGTAGCTAAAGGAACGTACATTTTTCGGTCCTCTGCTGTAGAGCAAGTTCCATCCAACATCCCTTTGCAAAAAGCAAGTATGTTTGCCAATTCAGACAAACTTTTTACGGATGCAGACTGCTGCAGATGTTTATACAGTTTTGGTGGTACCAAAACAGATGAAACAAAGGTTTTAACTTTTAAATCATCAGTAACAATAATAGAAGTAAGAACAGGGTTGCCACATCCTGGAAAAGTCCTGGAAAGTCCTGGATTTTTTTTGCTGTCCTGGAAAGTCCTTGAAAGTCCTTGAATTTTGTTTGTAAGTCCTGGAAAGTCCTGGAAAATATTTATAAAGTTTTCCCGTGATTTACCCAGACAGAATGTGAATTTTTTTTGTTTTTTTTATAATAACTGGTATCTTGTAATTGTGCAAAGCGATTGTTGAAATAATTTGCATTGTAAAGTTTGTTCAAAATGCTTTATTGTACTGTAAAAAGGCAGAGCTTATTTGTATGCTGGTGCACAAACAAAAAAATCGCTATGCTAGCCCTAACCTTGGTTAGAGCTAGGGTTGCAGTTTGGGTTAGATTTAGGGTTGGGCAACCCTAAATCTAACCCTAACTGCAACCCTAGCTCTAACCTTGATGTTAATATGAGCGCCCATTCTTCTGCTCTTTGCTCTCTTGTTCTTTTCAAGCAGTTCTTAGTAGTACACTAGAGGGCAAATAAGCACTACCTCGTTAAAAATGCCAAAATTTGCACTTTGCATTACAGTATGTATAAGGTATTGAATATTATTAGGAAGAGTGAATTCATGGACAGTAATTTATTGCAATGCGATACTCCAGTTGCAGTATTTCTGCTAGTAGCAGTAGCAAAGCGGGCTATAGGCCCGTCATTGGCCCGTAGACCAAAATGCACAATTAGAAAAATACTACGTTTATCGCAGTATACTTCTGAGGCAGTTTTTTGCAGTAATATGAATAGTAAAGTAATTTAAAGCCACTTGTGGAACATGATTTTGGGGAAGGGCTAATATTGGTCAAAAATAAAACCAGTAACAACTTACTAACTAAAAAATGGCTAAAAATAAACAATTCGATCGCTTGATGCAAAATGCTTAACGTAGGCTTTGTAAAAAAATTGTAACTCAGTATTTAATTCTGAAAATTACCAATCAACTCTCTCAAATCTCGTTTCATTAGCTTCTACTCCCAAATTATATCTGTATCTAGCATTATAAAATACAGATGATTTGGATTAATACTTTGGAGTTTTTTCAAAGGAGGTGCCCATTTGCACTCTAGTGTGCAAATGAGCTCTGCATATGGAGAATAAGAGAGAAAAAGTGGGTACTCATTTGCTCAAATACTCTTTTGTTTTTTTAATTATTATCGTTAGTGGTTTGTTGGAGTTTAGATTTTGAGTTAGAGTTAAGATTAAAATTAGGGTTAGAGCTAGGGTTACTATTTGGGTTAAGTTTAAGGTTGGGCTTAGGGCTAGGATAGAGTTTTTTTGTTTGCACCATGGCGTGCAAATAAGCTCTGTTGTTTCAGATGATATGATTTCATAGTTAACTGGATGAAAACAAAGCTATTACTGAAGTTTTGCCATTACCCATCACTAAAGCTCGAGGGATATATCTAGCGTCAGCTGATATATCTTGGCCGATATCAGGGCCAAGTCGGTATATTGTATCGGCTATCTACCGCCGATAAAATATCGCCTTTGCGCAATTACCTTAAACTGTTTATTTTTAAGAGCAAGCACGGGTATTCTTGCGGTCAATTTGGTTAGTATGACTTGCGTTTGCAATAGTCTTTTGTTGGAAGAGAATTAGTGAAGCTTTTAGTGTCAAGTTAAGTGAAAAATATAGACCAAATTTGGTAGTTTATGAGTTATATATAGGTATCGGCCTAAATACGTCATATCGATTGAGCTCTAGCTATCACCCACATACTGTAGCTGATTTATGCATTCAGTTTAATCATGTTTTTGCAGTGCTAATTTCTATGCCACGTTTTAAAAGCAATAATCTTGACCAAACTAGGCCTAAAATTAAGTTATTATTGCAAAAATATTGCAAAATCTTCTAACGCTGGGGGCTTAGCCCCCAGACCCCCAATGGCTTCTGGCGTCTGGGGGTTCCACCCCCATACCAAAAAGCTTAACCCTCCCGTTGCAAATTTCTAGCTTTGCACCTGCCTAGTGATCAGTACTAGGAATGCAAATGCGTTACATCAAAATCTTTCGTCAATCACAAGTTCAAAAGAGTAGGTGCATGAAAGAGTAATGGTCAAAATCAAATTTTAAGTCCTTAAAAAAAACAGTCCTGGAAAAGTCCTGGAAAATGACCTAAAAAAGTCCTGGAAAGTCCTGGAATTTGATTTTGCAGTTTCTGTGGCAACCCTGTAAGAAGCTTAGGAGCAGTAGTTTCATCTGGTAGAAGTTCAATGTTACGGAATTCCACTACCTTGTCCTTCATAACAGTTACATATCCAGATGGCAAAACCAATTCCTTTAGTTTTGATTTAACTGAAGCAAAGTTTTCAATAGCATCTTGCCTTAGTAGTTCCAAATTTTGTTGTTTAATTCTGTCATTTTCTGCATTGAATCTCGCTGATGCTGTGCTTGCAGAAGTAGGTTGTGGTTTAGGTGTTGGTTTTGACATGTAGTTAGGTAAATCTGGAAAAATTGTTGGAACAGCTGTTGGCTTTAAACGTAATCGAATTAATTCTTGCGATTCGCGAGCATTTTGTCGGTTTGTTTTGCTGTCTGCAGACACACGCATAAAATCATTTTCTTTAAAATGTTTTGAGCATACTCGATGTGAATCAGTGAGAGTCCAATCTTTACATGGAATTGCTCTCTTCCAACTTTCTTTAAGGGTAACATCAATGGGAAATTTAAATAAAGGTACTTTCTCTGTAGTTTTAACAGACTGGTATCCGCTTTTACATTTTAAGACACAGCACGTGTAGGCCATTTTTAAAAGCTACTTTGGAAACAACACAAGTTACACAGAGTGATTTTAATGGAAATAAATTTATATTATTCTGTATAATACTAAAATAGCCTAGAACATGAAAAAATATTTTTTTTGTTGTTATACATAAAAAATGGTTCTAGTTTTCATCAAGCTGAGAACTTTAAGTTGCTCTATTTTATTTGTACTTTGATGTCATTCTAATCAAGCGAACAAAAATACGATTTGCCTCTGACTGTCTGATGACACAACTTGGCATACACACTGCACTGTCTGCTGTACAGGTTAAAAAACTCAAGCATTTAATCTCAAAGAAAAGAATTAAAGCATTACTGGTAGTTACTTAATACTTTGACCCCAACAAATTATCATATTTATACCGTATTTATGTCAATTAATTCTTCAAATTATCACACTCATTTTACTTTAGAACTGATTTTCAGTGCACTGTACCATACTTAGGAACTGCTTGAGTTCTTCTAATTTCAACTGTTTAACTTGATTCTGAACAAGCTGTAATCTTTTCATTTCCAAATTATTATATATTTTACACTACAATCTTGTTAATCTCATTCGTAAGTACTGCTAAGTAACTTTAAAGTTGTATGTAATTCACATCTAGCCTCTTCAGTCTCGCTTTTATCAAAATGCATGATGCTGCGCACGTGTGTTTTCTCTCAGCTATAATTCGTCACGCTACAATCGCTACAATTGCTTTTGTCATTCCTTCCAGACAACCCTACTATTGTCCGCGCGCAATGCCGCTGCTTGCTAGCTTTCCCATCCCGTTGTTCTAGTAATCCCTGACTTTTCATCCTCCGTAGTATGTCATAGTGTTTATTTAATTTATTCAGGTGCTAATTTGATTAATTAAGGTGTTAATCTGTTCATCGCTGCCGTACCTCTTGACTGTTTTTCATCCGAGTTGTTAATGTAAATGCTAATCATATTTGTGAATGGTGGAATCAAATACTTATAAAATACCTTTGTTTGATTTTTCAGAGCTGATTAAATAATAATATGAACACTGAACTGTTTTTAGATCTTTTTTTTAATTCAGCCAAATTTTTCAATTATGGCAATTAGTTGGGTAATAATATACTGTTGGTGCTCTTAATTTGGCTGCAATATTTGATTTAATTGAAGTTTTGTATAAAGTATTATGCTTAGTGGGATTTAATGAAGCATGTCAAAATGCATTGCAATTTTAATTTTTAAACTGCCTGAATTTTCTGAGCCAAGTCAACTGACCACAACAAACTGACCGCAAAGCAATGATTTCGTTAAATGATTTCGTCACTGATTTTGTCACAAAGTGAGGGTTTGGGCAAGATGGCTCTGGGGATAGTAAAAATATATTTAGGATCGCCCTTCTCAGCCAATCAGCGTTCTTCACGGTCAATTTGTTCACGGTCAGTTTGTTGCGGTCAGTTGTTGTGGACCCGAATTTTCTGCTGATAATTTAATGTTCATTTCAAAGTGACCAGACATTATTTATTTAGTATTAGATTAAATTGTTAATGCAATGTCACCCCTGCATGAAGAAGCATGCAGTTACAGAATGTGGCCTTGATTAAAATGAATGCAATTGCAGAATGGTACTCTACTCGTAGTCTTTCTGTGCTTGCATTTTAAATTGCATTTGCAGCATTACACACAAATATCAAAAACGCTAGTATTCTATGCAGTTGTAAAAATAAGTGACCCTAGCAATTGAAACACCATCATAATCATTGAATTTGTTGGAATAATTTAGGATTTTTTTTAATTAAGCAATTTTTTAATGTTCAAAAAAGTTTAGCCTAGAATCATACTGCTTAACGCTTGATCGATATTACGTTTTTCTGGACAATGCTGATTTTTTTAAATGTTTTGGATGATATTGATATCTGTTTTTAGTGAATGCAAAAATTAGTTTGTTTTTAATTAACTTTGCAACATCTCAAAAATATACACGTACAGATTGATTCATGATATTCAATATTTTTTTTTAAATCAGCAATTTTCGATTGTAGTTGAAAAGCAGTGTGTTTCAGCATTCAACCCCCTACCTGCAGAGAGCATCGTTTATCATTGTAATATCTATTCATCAGTGGCAGTGAAGACTTGCTGACTAGGAACTGAAGTGAAAATTGTTCAATGTTCAATTGCTCGTTTCAGTTGTTTTCCGGGCTAATGTGTTCATCAACAGAAAATGTTGGTAATATTCCAATTGCTGGCCGATTCAGTTAAAATTCTGGTATCGGTGCAAAGTTTTTATCTTATAATGAAAAGTGAAGTGCTCAAAGAAAGATGTCACTTTATGCTTTGCTGTCACAGGATTTTCGGTTTAAAAATTATGGACTGATTGCTTTACTTGTATGTTTTTTTCAGGTTTACTTCATTTAGATTGGTTTTAAGTTAAAATTTTGATGTTAATGCCAGTGAAACTTATTGTATTTTTACTGGACTTGTTCTGTGAAAAACTTAAACAATGGTTGGAAAGGCTAGTAAACGTTCATTTATATGTACCATTTGTGGTAAGTCTTTGACTGCAAAGAAAGGTTTAATTCTTCATTTGAGAATGCACAGTGGAGAACGTCCTTACAAATGTTCTTATTGTGACAAAGCTTATTCAGAAAGAAAGCGGTTGAATCAACATATCAGATCTCACACAGGAGAACGTCCTTTCAAATGCACCTTTTGTCCTAAGGCATTTGCTTCAAACAAATCTTTAACTCTTCATAAGAGGACTCATACTGGTGAACGGCCTTATAAATGTACTGTTTGTGGTTGGGGATTTGCTGTTAGAAGCAATTTGCTTGCACACAAAAGAATCCATACTGGTGAACGACCATATAAATGTTCTATTTGCAGTAAAACGTTTGTCCAAAGGGGTCAGATGGGAATGCATATGAAGATACATTCTGGAGAACGACCGCACGCTTGTACTGTATGTGATAAAGCATTTATCCGACGTAATGAGTTGAAAAAACACATGAGAGTCCATACTGGTGAGCGTCCATATAGTTGTGGAGTTTGCGGCGTTAGTTTTTTGCGACGTGGTGGTTTGAATTCCCATCTTAGAACTGCTCACACTGGAGAAAAGCCACACACTTGCACCATATGCAAAAAAAGTTTTGCACTCTCAAACACTTTAAAGAATCATTACAAAACTCATAGGCCTATCATAACTAATGGAAATTTTAACAGTGATGAATTTTGTGGGGCGTCGCATTTCAGTAAAGAACATCATAGTTTTATTTGTATTGTATGTGGTAAACGTTTTGGCACAATTGCATCATTGATGAAACACAAAGAATTTCATCATGGCAAAGTGTTTTACAAATGCTTTGTATGTGATGAGTTGCTCACAACGCAGTCGTTATTAGATTCTCACTTGGCCACTCTTCATGCTATATATCCCTACCAAGTAGATCAAACAGAGTCGTCACTGCAAACTCACCAAGAAGTTCAAATTAAAGAGGAAGTTGACCCAATAAGCATTTCCATAAAGGAGGAAATCAATAACCCAGAATATTTTGTCAAAGAAGAAGTCAATCCACAGCAGATTAGTGTCAAGGAGGAACCCGTCAACGGATTTCCCAAAGAATATGCTGCGCAAAGTTTGAAGGATAGCAGCAAGAAATTATTTATCTTTAAAAATGGACTTCATTTGATAAAATTAGCTGTGAAAAAGTAGTATATAAACAAACTTCATTGTGCATTGTAGGTTAAGCAAGGTATGGTTAAAGCGGACTGTAACTTTTAGGCACGGACATTTACATGCGGGACGTTAAGTGCGAGACGTTTATGTGTTGCCAATAAGGTTCTAAGACTTTAAGGCACCAAAACTTTTGAAAAAATTTTTCAAAAAAATTTGGCTTCAAATAACAATTTTTTTTTTCAAAAAAAAACAAACAAGTTTTTAAATTTTTTTTCAAAAATGTACTTTTCTTTCAAATGAAAGCTTTTTTCCAAAAAAAAAAGTTTTTCAAACAAAAAAGTTTTACTCCAATTAAAATGTTAATATTCTCGAAGCTTTTCATCTGACATTTGTCAAGAGAAATTGTCAAAATAGAGAGCGCAGGAAAAGGAGCAGCTATAGGAAAAAACCAAGCAGTGATTGGTTTGAAAAGGATCGATGAGAGAGTGTCATTAATGTACAACCTTTAAGTTGAGAATGAATTTTCGTGCGCAAAGGGCGGGTTAGAAGTTTTAATAAAAGTGGCCTTATTGAAAAAAATACTATAAGAAATCAATTTTTGTAAAACTTTTTTCACTCTTCTTTTATCTATTTGCTTTTGAAGTCACTTTTATCAAAACTTCTAACCCCGCCCTTTGCCCATGAAAAGAATTTGTTCTCAGCTTGAACGTTGTACACAGATGATGCTCTCTTATCGATCCTTTTCCAGCCAATTACTGCTCGGGTTTTTCCTATAGCCATTCCTTTTCCTGTGCTCTCTATTTTGACGATTCCTCTTGACAAATGTCAGATAAAAAGCTTTGAAAATATTAACATTTTATTCGAAGTAAAACTTTGTCTGAAATAAAAAAAAATTCGAAAAATTTTTTTACCTCTGGTGCATAAAAGTCCTGGTGCATAATCGGTAGCACATAAATATCTTTAAACGTCCAGCCTAAAAGTCGTAGATTGTGGTTAAAGCCATATAATAAGCATGATTTCAAACCATGTAGTACACTTGCTAAATTGATTATGTAGCTTTGCTGCTCTACCTCATTTAAATGAAACTTTTCAAGTATACTTTTGAAGTAATATCATACCTCCAATCGGCCTTTGATGACCATGATGTTATGCGTAGTTTTGTAATATATGTCAGTCAGTTCATTGAGGTGCAATGTCCCAAAGTTTTTTTGTGTTATTTCTTCCAGTATAAATTTTGTTATTTCTTTCAATATAAATTTTGATAAATAACTGAACTTCAAGTCTGCATATGTGATGTGTCAAAACACATGATTTGTGAGTTTAACATTACATAGCCAGGCCTGCCCAACCTTTTTACTGGTATGGGCCACATTTACAGGAGAAAAATTATTGCAGGCCACATGCATTTTTACCAAGATTAAACGCCATATACTGTAATTGCAAGTTCGTTGTACAAAACTGGTGCTCACTTTGACCAGTATTTCAGGAGTCTGTGTCCAAAAGTAGGTGAAGACCAAAAGAAAAGTTTTTTACTGCAAAACGATGCTGATTTCTGCCAGTATTAATGGAGTCTGTCCCCAAAAGCAGGCAAAAACAAAAAAAAAGATTTTGCCGCAAAACAGGATGATTTCGGCCAGTATTATGGAAATCTGATCCTAAAAGTAGGTGTAGACCAAAAACAAAAGTTTTTGCCGCAAATCTGAACTGGTTTTGCGAAAACCAAACAAAAAAAGGTTTTGGTTTAGACCGTTGTCTTTTCATTTGCCGCAAAATGGTAAGCCTTTCCTTAAAAAAAACAACCTTGCAAAAAGACCTTGCTGCCACACAAAACAGCTTTACAGGCCACGAATTGGGCAGCTTTAACATAAGCCATACTTTGCTTAACATAAGCCATACTTGTATAAATTTCACTTATCATATTTTTCAGACCATAAGGCACTGGGCTGCAGTGAAAAACAAAATTTTTGAATTTTAAAAATTGGTGTTCTCTTCATATATATTTCCAAATGTGTAGTAAAAGCTATTGGAACCAATTGTGGGATAGTGTACTATCTAGTGGTCATGCACATCTGCCAACCACAAGAAAAATAGCTAATTTGGCCATATCAAGAATCGGTTAAGCTAGAAATTTGGTTTGTGGCTTAAAAGATGCAGAAATATCACTTTTATAACCACTCTAACAGAACTTTTCGTTCTAAACTACTTTAAAAAGAAACATACATTTTCGTGGAAGGAATATGAGCTTTCATTGAATTTTTTTTGCATGTTCTATGTTGTTGCTAATAACAAGAAATATTTTAAGTGAGGTAAATATATCACTTGAAAATGGCATTGCTAGTATGCATCTGTGGATGTGTCACACTATCCCTAAATCCCAAAGAATGATCACAAATCTGTATTTAGATTGCAGTTACGGCCATTTTAAGATTGAAATTTTCGTAAGTGCAATTATTCTAGAAAACTACAAACACCAAATTAACCCATTTGTCCGAAGAAGATGATTTAAAGACTAAGGTAAATTTTGTGGTAGTGTTTTTTAGAATAATTGCACTTACAAAAATTTCAATGTAAATAGTGATGGCAACTGTAATAAAAGGCTAAAAGAATGACTGCTAAAAGTCAAATTTAATTTTTGCTCTATCTAAAATTTTAAAGTAATTAGGTGCTAAATTTAAGTACCGTAACAAGTAAATTGATGTTGTTTATCAGGTGAAAATATTACAGTAGTTTTAGTTGATTTATGTAACATTAGACCATGCCATTGAGGCTGAAAAGAACAATGTAAAGGCGATAACGAGCGCATTCTGGTGCCACCATAAAAAAATGCTTGGTGGAGAAGTTTTTGTTCATAGATTAAACGGAAATTCCTTAGGTTATTGCATCTACCTAACATTTATGTGAAATTGTTAAAACTATTTTACTTGCTTGAAGTTGACGCCATTCACTCATAGAAACAAGTTTATTTTAGCTTATTGTGTTGTGCGTTTCTTGTTTGACTGAAATGTTGCATGTGCTTTTGTCTTGGTTTTATTTTGCATGACTAGACTACGGACGAATCTAGTTAATTGCACAGTCAATTTGCCGAACCATTTCATTCTTTTAAGAATGTCAAAACTTTTCACCTAAAAGGGCATTTTTTCATTTGATTTTGCAACAACCTCTTCAATTAATCAAATAAACAGGATTTTATGCAATAAGCTGATATATGTGATTAAGCGCACTGTTTTTTTTTTTAGAAAAAGATAAGCTTAAATGCAATAAAACATACTGTGCATTTAATTCCCAGTATAGAATTAACTGCATTTTTCACTCCATGTATTTATTTGCTGTTGCAACTTATCATGCTGAGTTTAATTTGAATAATAATGCATTGTTTTTATGTTATACTTATTGTAAACGCACTGTAATGTGATGTTGGGTGCTCCCTGCTTATTTTGAGCAAGAACGATTACTACAGTTTCATCCAGTCGTTTCACTAAACCCTAATTCAAATATTAATTCTTGAAAAAACAAAATAAGCACGCATGAATTTTTATGTTTATACTGTAGGTGGGGTTATAAATCGATTTGCAATGCTGCTCTCTATGTTTTCAGGTTCATTTGAATCAAATTGATTGTTTGTTAGAATTTAAATATTATTGCAGATGATGCTAGTAGTGGCATCTTTTCGGAGGATTTATTCTGGTTAAAGTTGAAGCAATGGCTAGAAAACTTATCAAACGTTCGTTTACATGTTCCATTTGTAGTAAAGATTTGACTACAAAAAAAGGATTGAAAATTCATTTGAGAATTCACAGTGGAGAACGTCCTTACAAATGCACCTTTTGTTCGAAGGCGTTTACTTCAAGCAGGTCTTTAACTTTTCATAAGAGGACTCATACAGGTGAACGACCGTATAAATGCACTGTCTGCGGTTGGGGGTTTGCTAGTATAAGCAATTTGTATGTGCACAAACGAATCCATACTGGCGAACGACCGTATCAATGTTCAGTTTGCAGCAAAACCTTTAATCAAAAGAGCCAAATTGGAATACATATGAAAATTCATACTGGAGAACGACCGCACGCTTGTACTGTATGTGATAAGGCATTCATCCGACGTGGTGAGTTAAAAAGCCACATTAGAGTCCACACTGGTGAGCGTCCATATAGCTGTGGAGTTTGCGGTGATAGTTTTACACGACGTGGTGGTTTAAACTACCATTTAAAAGCACATCATTCTGGAGAAAAGTATCATACTTGCACTATATGCATGATGAGTTTTGCAAGTTTAAGGTCTTTGAAGATTCATTGCAAAACTCACTATGCGAATAGCACAAATTCATATAGTGAAAAACCTAATTGGGTTTTATGCAGCAATGCAGAACATGATAGTTTTATCTGTGTTGTATGCTGCAAACGTTTCAGCACGATTGCGTTATTGGTGAAGCACAAAATGTTTGATCACGGCAAAGTGTTTTACAAATGCTTTGTATGTGACCAGTTTGTTGCTACTCGGTCTTTATTAGATTCCCACTTAGCCACTCTTCATTCTATATATCCCTACCTGGTAAATCAAACGGAATTGCCACCATTAAATCATCAAGAAGTTCAAGTTAAAGAGGAAGTTTACCCAGTGAGTTTGTTCATAAAGCTGAAAATCAATAACCCAGACTACTTCGTCAAAGAAGAAGTCAATATGCATCAGATTAGTGTCAAAGAGGAACCAATCAGCGGATTTCCAAAAGAATATGCTGCACAAAGTTTGAAGGCTAGCAAAAACATGTTTGCTATGAAAACTGAAGAAGTTCTTGCTTGATGTTGCTAAGAAAAGTTGCGGTTAATAAGTTCGCGTTGGTTCTGTGATTAACGGCATGACCCAAGACAGACGTTGCAAATAATGAGCTAAAAGTACAGCAACATTGATTAGAATTCGTAGGAGTTAAATCGGTGGTCTGGTTAGAAGGCTGTAAAAGTGCAAATGATTTGAGTTTGGTTCGATTTGAGTCAGGAATTAATGAAAAAGTAGTTACAAATTTCTGGTGAAATAATCTCTTCCTTTAAACATTTGTTCCTAAAATGATCGGCTTTAGTTTGATTCTCGTTTAAGTTTGAAAAATTGCTGTAGAATAAGAAACCAATAAGGATTGTTTTGCAATTAAAACTTCTTTAACCATATAAGTATAATTACATTTTAGCCGTCGCAACTATTTAGCTCTAACTTTTTGCATAACGTTTAATGTTGCTTTGCTTTTTCAATTTATAAGTATAAACAAGGTATGACATGGCTACGCTAAACTTAGCAACTGTCACACCTGTATTTAGGGGCGTACCCAGACATTTTTAAGGGGGGTTTTCTTTTTTCATTGGAATACATATGAAAATTCATACTGGAGAACGACCGCACGCTTGTACTGTATGTGATAAGGCATTCATCCGACGTGGTGAGTTGAAAAGCCACATTAGAGTCCACACTGGTGAGCGTCCATACAAGCAACTGGTGTCCAACAAGCAACTGGTGAGCGTCCATACTGCGTCCACACAAGCAACTGGTACCCAATTGCAGTTAATTTATTTTAACCATTAATGAAAATGCACGGTATTATTGTCAAACAGGATTTCGCGGCAAAGTTGCATTTTCTTACAACATTTGTTTAACCCATGAGTTCCTGAATTAAATGAAAATTTTGTTTTTTGTAGAAAGCCTTCCTTCTTACTATATCATCAACATAACGTCATATGAGTACATTTAGTAGTGCCAGATCTTTTTTAATTGTGACGTCATAAAAGAATAAACGTGGTTGAGAAATCGACCACTAGGAACAAATGTGTCAAATTTTTTTTTATTGTCTCGGGCTGAATTCTTATATGTATTGTTAATATTGGAACGGTTTTCAATTGTAAATCAACATAAAACAGCTTCCGAACTAAACAAAACTTCTGGAGACAAAAAATAATAGCATTTTAAACTACAAACTTTTTGTTTTTCCTACTTTTTCAGGAAGGAAGTATTCTTGACAATACTTTTTGAAACTTATTTGACAGTTTTAAAGCTAGTCGTAGTACCCTCTACGCTGCTACTTGCTAAATTGTAATTTTTTACGCGGACGGAATTTTGCTAGTATCAGTACTGGTATGGATTGAAGTAAAACTACACAAAATAAAGCAACGAATTTTATTGCGTTTTCATTGAGCAATTAAACGTTTCACAGACATATTTCAAAGCAATAATTGTTCATATTGTCATAAAATATTGGTTCTTGGTATTTTCATCACGAGTTCTTTTGCTTAGGGCTCCTTGTGGTAGTCGACAAAACACTCGGGGCAAAGACCTCGATCGCATTTTTTGCAACCATACACACTTCGACTACCGCAGTGAGCACAACGACGCCTGGCGTTTCCTTCATTGCGCAAAACAAAGTGGTCCATCCGGTCAAATCGAAGCTCAGTTTCAGCAGGGGCCATGGAGCTTCGCCTTCCTGGCCGTTTTTGTTCAGATCCATAATGCTTCAAATAAAAAATTGCGATAGAGCGTCGAAAAGTCAACAGATTATCACAGTCTTTGCAGTTGGCTTCACGGCCGAGTAACCACGCGTTTTGGATGCTTACGTCAACTAGCCACGTAAATAAAGGAAACCACCACTTTTTTCCGCGAATTCCACTGCGATAATTGTTGACATGCTGGTCTTGACGATCTGTGCCACCCATGGTCTTGTTGTATCGCTCAACAATGTATGGACGGTCAACATCAATCTTCTTCTTTTCTATGCGGCTCCATCTTTGCACCTTTTTGATCGGTTCTGTTCCGAATACTGTAGAGCACACAGTCACAATATTATTATCTTTCCATCGCACCAGTTTCACCTCCTCATTACGGTCAGTGCTTCTCCCAACAGCGGCACAAATATCCCCTCGTTTGCTGCTTTTCTTCATTTCTTTGATGGGGACCAATTGACACTTTTTTTCTACTTTATTTTTGCGTATTGTACCTGTTGCTTCATATCCAATTTCTTTGAGCTTTGAAAACAATGGGAAGGACGTAAACCGATTATCCATTGATATGTGAAATGCCAAATCCTTGAGATTTTCTGGTAGGTAACGAAGTAATGCCAACACAGTTGCCGCATTTTTGCCAAACTCCTCAGCAAGTGCCACATCGTAATTTTCTTTTCGACCTTGGTAAAAATCAAATGCTATCAAATACCCGGAAGGAGTATTCAAACAAAAACATTCGTAGCCAAATCTTATTGGCTTTTGAATTATGTGCTGCTTTAATGAGTTTCGGCCAAAATATTCAATGAGTGCTTCGTCGTGGGATAAATATTGTTGTGGAATGAAGTGATTGCCAAAATTCTTTTGCAGGTGCGTAATCAGAGGTCTCAGTTTACAATATCTATCATTCACATCCAAAGCAGAGTTGTCTGTAAAATGCAAAAACTGCATAATTTGCTCGAATTTATTTTTTCGCATGGAGCTTTTGACCAAATCGTTGTCTACATCAGAATCGTGGGACCAGTACAATTTTCGTTGGGGTAGCTTGTTATAGCCAGAAAGCATTATTATTCCAAGAAAAGTGCGAAACTCAGCTTTGCTAGACACAAACACATCTTTGCCTTTCCAAATAGAATAAAGTTTCATTTGATCAAGAATATTTTCAATCAGAAGTTCGTCCCAAAATAACTCAAACAATTCTACTGGGTTCATATCACGGTATGCCGAATAATTAGGAGGAAAAATTGGTAATAATCCTGATGGGCAGGTTGATACTCTGTGGAACAAATAAGCTGCACTTTTCTTTCTCCTTTTTGAAGTCGATGATTGCGTCTGAACTTGAGCCGTCTGAGTTTGAGCTTCGTCATCTGAATTGTCGGATTCAGAATCGCGATTTCTTCGCAGCAAATGCGCTCGAGCTCGCAATTGAAAGCCAGTGAGCCTGTTGGCTGAGCCAGGATCTAGATCCTCATCTCCATTGTCCTCATCTGTCTCCGCTCGCACTTCCGGAGGCTCAATGGCAATCCCTGCCACATTATCAAACTCTTCTCCCTCCTCAATAGCATCCAGCACTTCACAAACAGTGAAAACTTGATCTCTAGAAAAAATAAGCGGCAAAATAGTAATTTAACGAGTTTGACATAGTTCATCCTAGTGGTCGAGATCTCGACCACCCGTCTTCAAAACCATGTTTCCAAGTAATTTTTTTCGATTGAATTTTTTTTTTAGTTTTCAATGAACGTTAACATTATTACTAATATTTTTCTAAAGTTTCAAAAAATTTTGCTGGTATTTCACACTTAACTCAAAACAATAAAAAAGTAGACACTTACCGAGCTGCTTCAGCCATTTTTGTTCTTCAGGAAATGTTGCGTGTAGCACAAAGCGAAAGCGCGAGTTTAGATAAAATAAGGATTTATTATGTCTGACTAATCTAATATATCGCCTGGACAGTTTCTACGAAAAAAGCAACTTTAAAATTTTAACTGTAGCCTAGTAGTGTGCAATAACAAAAATGGTCGATATCTCGACCACTAGGAACTAATGGGTTAATCAAAAACCCTGTAATAACGATTTTTAGAGTTGTTGGTTGTGATGATTGTGTGCGAGAGAGCAAGTTACCGCTATAAGGGTCTGGGAGCAAAGCCCCCAGCCGCTGGGCAATTCTTGTAATTTTTTCGAAAAAACAATAGCCATTTTAACGCAATTTGGATGACATTTTCCTCGTTTTTAGAGCAATTGGAGAAAGCTAAATTACTAAGATTTGGTAAAGTTAGAAAGAGTTTATTCTGCTCAGTCCAAGCAGCCCTTGCACAGTTACTGGTTAAGTCCAAAATACGTTGAAAGGCTTGAAAGTTCGCATATAGGGCTTAAATCTTCAACGGAATACGTTTTTTAATTCAAAGAGCTTGTTAATGGTAAAGAATTTAAAAATAACTTTTAATAGCGTCGTAGGCTATCATTTACACTTTTTGAGAAATGGATAGCCTAGAAAAAGTCTGTTTTACATCTAAGGTTTTCTTCCAGCTCTCTTCTCGAATCTACGCGGGAATGAAGAAAATCAAACTGCGGTGGTATATGTAAAGGTCAATTACATTGAAATAGACAATGGGTTGTTATTATAAAGCACGATGCAGCGAAAATTACCTAAAATGCTATAAAGTTAATGATAAAATAAAGAAAAATTTATTTGGAAATGATAGCTCCAACGCTATTAAAAGCGGTTTTTAAATTCCTGAATACGTTTGCAGAACAAAAATTTTGACGTTTGAATGCAATTTTGTTGCCGCTTTCATCTTCAAACAGTAGATTTGTTTGCTTTTTTTTTGAAAAGTGCATTTGGCTTAGTATTTTTTACACGAGGTGACTTTTTCACTAAATGGCCGTCTGTTTATTTTTAGCGTCAAGCTCAAAAGATTTATGATCGGGTATAATATATCCATTATTTAATATTGTAGGTGAAGAAATAATTCAGCAATATTGTAGGTAAAATAAATCCAAAAATCTCAATTGCCTGGCAAATTATCGTGCAAGGGGGGCGGCGCCCCCCAAACGAAAATTTGCCCCTCCCCAAATTGCCCAGCATGCTCATATCCGATGCTCTGCATAAGCGCAAAGTATTGCAGCTGCGAAGTTTTTTACTTGATAGGCCGTCACTAATCTAGGTGAAATATAGCCTTATCGGTTCGAAGACCTTATTTTGGGGGATCATTGTTTAGGCGATTTTTTTGCCCCCCTAGAACGCTCTAGTTGCGACACTGTGTGCAGGATCAAATTACTACCCTAAAATTACATCGTAGTGATTAACAACAACTTGAGTGATTATTTAATGAAAAGTAGATATAGCGAAGTGTTGTAAACTGCGTTATATCAACAAAATATGTTGTTTTTTGAGTTCCGAACGGGGAGGTTTCCACCCCGAAATCCCCCCTCTGGGTGCGCCTCCGCCTGTGTTCGATTTGACTGGTGCAGGTGCATATATCGTTTTTTAGGCATAACGTTAACGAATTACGATACGTGGTTATCCACTTAGCTCACAAATGATTGTAAGAATTTTTTCGTTACCCTCATTTTTAATGCTCCGCATTTTTAATGGTTTTCTTATTGAGTTGTCGTCAAGCAAGGCATTCCTTAAATATGCCGGGACCCACTTTTTAAACTTTAACATAAACTCATTTTTCCAAAGATGAATTTCCCGCTCGTATTAATCGTGAGTGTGAAGAATACGTTGGGAACTACGGTCTTGTTCTAGAAATATTGCCTTTGATGGCTAGGTAGAGTACCTAATGAGATTCTGTTAAACGACTGTTTTATGCTGCTATTTTTTTTGAGGGATTTGGATGTTTTTTGGGCTGCTATTTTGCGTTTGCTATTTTCAGGCTGCTGGTTTTTGAATTGTGCAACAAGTTGCTTTCTATCTGGCTGTTCAGTTCGCATTTTTTTCTGTGTTGCCGGTTTAAATTAGCTTGGTAAGTTTTTCTCGATTACATTTAGCTATGGGTGAAAAGTATACGATGGAGAAAGGGTTTTGATGTTGAAAACGTGTGGGTGCTTTCAAAAATCTAGATTGTGCGCTGCTGCTGCCTTGACACATTTTTTTTGTCGCATATTCTTCAGGGATTAGATAATTTTAAAACATCCGCCATGCGTGGCTTACCATTGGCGATTAAATTGGACAACGAAAATTTGGATAAGTTTCATCCGTTTATACGTTATAGCTTATTTGCTGCTTGTGCGTTGGTTATGAATTTATTACCGTGCTTGGATTGGCCGTACTGATGCTAACTTTGTAGGAAGCAATAGGTGTAAATTGTTAACTTTTTTCGCTGAATCTTGCCAATTGTGAAGTGTCAAAAACAATATCCGGAAACTTATGCAAACTTTTTCGCTTGGCTTTCATAAAAAGGTAACTGCGGAGCTTTAGTTTTTGTTATGTTTTTTGTGCGATTCAAACCGACTGCGTTGGGCTTGCAGTTTAAAGATGTTGAATTACATGATTTAGTTTTTTAGCCACTACTCAGTACTCATGTATCCAGCTTGTGTATTTTTCGTGCTGGTGTTATAAAGTCATCATACATTTGCAATGAATAATTTATTTTTGTACTTTCAAAAGTTATATAAATTGGAATGTTTACAGTTACTGTGATATTTATTCTGAGAATGTACTGTATAATGTGACTTTCGGTGTTCTTTGAAGTAAAAACCTTTTTTTTCATTGTTTACGAACAATTCAAGTGAGTATTTTGAACACAGTTATATGGCATTACATGCGAAATTTCCCGGTGCAAGTTAATCCAACTTTTAATTTATTTTTGTACTGTGTTTGGCCGATTTCTTATCACTGCTGTAGTCTACGGTTCCTTCCGCCATTGCAGAGTGCATGAGAAAAGTTGTAGCGAGAATACATAACAACTAACTTGCCCAAATGGTAAGCATTTTTAAATTAGAAACTCAAAAAAATTCGAATTTAAATCGCCAACGTTTCGATAGATTAGCTTTCAAAAAACTCGACTGCCTAATCTAGTTTTCCCAAGATGTTTCCAAAGATAGGCAGTGGATGGATACGTTATTGGCGTTTTAATTTAAAATTCTTTAAGAATTTCTAGTTGGTCAGTGGACGCTTGGTATCAGTAGAGCAAGTTTGTTTCATTATTATTAACTTGGTAGCAACAACATTAGGTTTTAATGAGAATGTTTTTGATCGTTTAATTTTGTCATAGTGTCTTACACATTCGTTTTTGTGATTCAGGGTATGTTTTTCAAGGTGTGTATTTGGTGCTGTGTTGTTTCTTTAAATGTGTTCTTGTTCTTGGTAGTTCCTTCAATTAAAGCCAAAGCTAAACTTCAAAATATGATGGATAGAGTACCATGGTGCAGCAGAGTTGTTACATAAATCAAGAATATAAAAAATGCAAATACTTCACCTTCGAATTCGATGAATGTCGTTTGTCGAATTAGCTGAACTGTTCCATTTTGGCTGTGAACAGGAAATATGATTTGCAAACAATACGATTTGGTTGTAACGTCTGTTGCGTTATGACATTGTCGAACGTGTGAACATACTTGGAGATAAATATTTTGCTTGCATTGTAACAACGCATGCGTTTTCAAACTAGTCGCGGATGATGGCGAGTGGCCGGCCATGGGAAATGTATTCAATCGGCCCACAATTTATCAAGTAGCAGTTGGAGCGTTCTGCTGAATTACAATCAGCGCAGACCCATTCGCAACTTGTCAAGAGCGACGTTCTCTGACTTAAAATAAAAAGTAGAACACGAGGAATTCGGTTTCTACATTTTACAAGCTTTAAATCGTACAGATTATTTTTTTTAATATGGACTACCTTACGCAGAGGTGGAGTCGAGGACACAAGGCTCGAGGCCAAGTCCAAGGACACAAAAAAAATCCAAGGCCAAGGACAGCCTTTCCGAGGACAGACACTCTCGAGGCCAAGGACACAAGCAAGGTCTTCAAAAAAATTTTTCAGGCAATCTCCGAAAAAAAAGGTCTTTTTTCAAGCGATCTCCACAAAAAAACGTTTTCCCAAAAAATTTTTAAGCACTCCACAAAATTTTAACTATTCAAAAAATAGTGCTGTCCTCGAGCCGAGGACAGGCCAATTTTCGAGGACTTGAGGCCAAGGACGTCCTCGAGGACTCCACCTCTGACCATACGCTTATTTGAATTAAATCGAAAATAAATAACTTTCTAATCTAATTTTCACCCATGTCCAACTTAATCTTACAAGGAGCTGGCAATGAGCTTCGATTTGATAAATCAGTTACGGTAAGAAAACACAAAAACGATAGCAGTTCGTTTTTGGTATCATTTAAAGAGATACTGTTTGAAATTAGTTTTATTTTTTGGTGCTGTTTGAAACGAGAACTAGGCCTTTGAGATATAAAGAGATGCCCCAAACCTTTTCCACAATTTCCCTTATTCTTGAAAATACGTTTTAATTCGTTGATTGGCAACCCTGCATTTCGCAATTTTGTGACATCACAAAAGGCGTACTGTAAATCAATACTGATTGCCTAGGTCTACTGCTACCAGCTGGTAATCGCGTGTCTTGTCTGCAAAAAAGTTTCTGCAAAAATTTACCTTTCGTTGTCTCAAAATTGCAAAATGCAGGATTGCCATTAGTACAGAGTCAAACGGATTAATAGTCCGGTAGAAATACGACAAAATACATTGAAACGCGGAAAAAATTTATTATAAGCTGAAATTTGGCACGATGACTCAGGACCATGTCCTGAGCCACCAAAAAAAAATCCCCATGTTTTGGACATGGGACTCCCCTTTTTTTCGGCCTTTAAAGTCTGCCATCTAGTGTCAAAGAGCCTTTACCATCCAACAACCAATCTAAAAGTCGTAAAAGTGCCAAATTTTGCATAAAAGTTGGTTTTAAAGTTCAGGTTTAAAATAATTTACTTTGAAGTTGATGACGTCATTGCCCCATTTTAATTTTTGGAAAAATGACGTTTTCTGTATTAATGACCCGAATTGTGAGTGAGAGTTAGGTTTTGGTTTTAAACCAAAAATTGCTTAAGTCAAAGTGATGACGTCACAGACGTTTTTGATGACGTCATCTGTCAAGAGTTTTGATCGTGAATTTGAAAAAAAGAAACATTGCAATACTTTGAGAATATCAGCATCATCATTTTGACATTTTAGGGCATCTTCGAGGACTTGCATCATCCCCCTAAATGCTATGGTTCTAAAAAATATCAACTAGCGCAATTATATGTAAATTAATACAAATATGTCCCAAGCAGTAGCGTAGCTAGGGGGGCAAATGATGCTATAGCCCCCCATTGGCCTAAAAAGTATGCGAAATAGCATGTTTTTGGCTGATTTTTGCTTTAAAACGAAAATAGCCCCCCCCAAACAAAATTGGGGTGAGAGTGGGAGAAGATTCTGTGATGATGTCGGCGAGTAGAAGTGGGTCTCAGTGCACATAAAGACCTTTTTTTTTGGAGATCACCTGATTTTGGACAAGAAAAACGTCTCAATCTGATTTAAGACTGATGATAATTTGAGTCAAGTTCGTTCAATATTGTTTCAATCTTCAAAAAAAGCCCCCCCCCCCTTTGCGAAATTCTGGCTACGCGTCTGGTCCCAAAAACGATAATATTTCTGATAGGAACAAAATTTCTACCGTTTTGCAATGTCTGACAATATTGTTATCTCATGCAAAATACTATGTTAGCATACTTCTACAAACTATGGTTCTAAATCTATTCTAGAATAAGCCTTGCATCTAAACTAAACTTATCTAATCAATTGGAATAACATTTGAACAAACTTATCTGATTAATCTAACATGATATCTGATCAAAAACTTATCTAATCTGCTAAAATTTTGAAACATCTGAACAAAACTTAAAGGCGGTAAATCATCCAGCCAATTCCGGTGGTTTACAATAGCTAAAATTGAACTATAATTTTTGATATTTTTTGTTTTAATTTTGGGACTGTGGTTGCAAAGATATTCAACAAATACAAAAAGATGTCCCCCCGAAAAAAGTTTTTGGAAACTCGTGAGTTTTGTTCTTCCCGCCAAAACCACAGTAGGCCTAATGGTTTAGAGAACTGTGGTAGGCCTAATAGTTTAGAGATAGTTTATTTCTAAATAGTTTAGGCCTAACTGTCTCTAAACTATTAGGCCTAATAGTTTAGAGATAGTTAGGCCTAATAGTTTCATAAGATTACTGTAGGCCTAATAGTTTAGAGAACTGTGGTTTTGGCGGGAAGATCAAAACTCAGAGTTTCCAAAAACTTTTTTCGGGGGGACATCTTTTTGTATTCGTTGAATATCTTTGCAAACACAGTCCCAAAATCAAAACAAAAAATATCAAAAATTATAGTTCAATTTTAACTATTATAAACCACCGGAATTGGCTGGATGATTCACCGCCTTTAATTAATCTATAATAACCTCGCTAATATTTGACAATTTGCAGTCTTAATAATTTTTTATCTTTGCTAATGCTTTTAAACTGAAATTGCCGCTTAACTTTAACTTCGTGAGGGAGCTTTTCGATAAACATATAGGCTTTCTTGCCCTCAATGCAGAATGCATTATTTTATTCCGATATTGGAGGTGTAAGTTTTATCTGCTTGATTGCTACCACCGCCGCAGCCAGAAATAAAAAGAAAAGGGGAGGGACAAAATTTTTTGTTATGATTAAAACATAAGCAAATTGGAAAGTTTTTATTTATGACTACTGGACAAAGGTTTAGCGATGACAGGTTGAAGTTCTGCAGTCGTTCATGCACCAGACTCATAAAAAAATAAATAAATGGAAAAGAATAGAATTAAAGTGGTTTCACGATTCTACTTCATTTGATGATGCAACAGCGGATACAAAAAAGGGCGTTTTTAAATCGCAGATTGCCGTTATTATTCAAGCAAGCTGGCATAATATTATTTCAATTTTTGAATAATTATAGTTAAATTTTATTCAACAAGTTGCCTTGGCCAGGAGACAGCGAAGGGAACTTTCGGTTTTCGAGTCAAGCTGCCACCTGCCCATCTGTCTACCATAGTATGTTGCAGCAAATTAAGAACAAGTCATCATCATCATATTTATTTATTTTCCAAGTGACGTCATATCACAAGAAAAAACTGCAACTTCCTCTAGGTCTATCACCAAAGCATCGAAATATGCAATTCCTTTAAAACCAACACACTAACTTGCAGAGTCAAAGCGATATTTAATCACTTGGTGAGGAGACAGCGAAGGACCGAAAGGTCATCTAAGTCCACTGCCACCTCACCAAGTTAAGGTTAAAAAAAACAGCTTCTAGATTTTCTCAGTCTGCTACTTTCTATGATAAAAAATTTTATGCAAAATTAAAACAAAGTGTTGCAAAGATATGTACACTTAGTACAGTGTATACACAAAACTCACAGTCAACATGTAAAGAAAATGCAAGGCAACATTAGAATAGTTCTACCTCTAAGCATACTAAAAAATAAAAATACTGTAACTACAGATTGGATAGAAAATAAATCAATAAATTTCATAATGCTTATTTATGTTTTATAAAATTTAAAGTGGGCAATTGGAGTGAAAAAAAACAAAAAAACCTTGCTTTGTTTTGAATTGTTTGCCAATATGTCATTAGTACTATTACAATTTCCAATACCAGTATATATCAACCTCAGTCAGTTACTGTAAAATTACTTATAATTCAAGGGCACATCAAAATGAGACATGATGTACTGTATAAATGTGCGATAGATGAATGCACCATCTCATGCTATTCAAGCAATGCAATAGGTTATTGTTGAACTCAAGCATAAATATGCAGCTATGTTTCCTGTAGGCTAATTACTTCTGCATTGCTGATAGAAAGCTGTTATTCTAGCTTTTATCGGTTTCATAGTTTGATAAAAAATGAGCTTTAAACAGCTTTTTTAAATCTGTAGAATAAAACTTCTTTTAAACTGCTTGGAATTTCATTCCAAATTTTAATTCCTGCGAATGATACAGACTTTTGCCCTAATCTTGTTCTAGTTCTTGGAAGAAAGAAGTTGTTTTTGTGGCTCAATCTTGCCTTATGTGTATAACAGTTTTTTATTAGATTAAACTTATCTAAATTTGCAAAAGATAATACATTATAATAATAATAATATAACAAAAGATAAGTGAAAGGCACAATTCGCAAAACATTCGAACAACCCCCACCTCACCCAAAACCGATTGGTTTTTAAAAAATTAAATGCTCCCTATTATTATTTATGTTAACTGGCAGTTGACACCGCATACTGTTTGCTATCTTCAAACCGAAAAAAATGTGCTGTATTGTGGTTTGCCAATACAAAGTTTCGTTTGATTGATTGCTGCGCTATTTATTATTGTCATCGTTGGTAGTAAATAAGCATGTAAGCATTAATCAAGAATAATGCGACTGCGACCGACCAATTTCTTATATGCGGTTGTTTCAATCAAATAATGCGAATCTGAACGCGGCGTTCGGGGAAAAAAATGGTCACAACGAAATACAATGGGTTTATATATGGCACGCCCGCGATCAAAATTTGGTTCGCGCCGAAAACTGCGAATAGAATGTTTCCAGAGCAAATTTTCAGGCCCGGCCGTAAAATCGTGAATGTACGGGCATAACACTAGCTGCTTGTACGCTGATAAGGCGATACGCCGAGCGTACCAAATTTTGGTTTAAAATGAACTAAAGACGAGCTTTTGCCTCAAAATTTACGCACAGCGTAGATCGACATTAGGCGGACGGCGTCAGCGCTCTTTTTTGCTCGCAACCAATCACCGTGCTCAATATAGACTTGGACACAATTTGGGCTACGTCGCCGGACTCGCTACTCTTATAGACAATGAGAACATTGCTCATTATCAACACAGCTATACGGTGTAGTATGCGGACATACCAATTGATCGATAAAGGTTTCCTAAAAATAAATTAGCATCTTATTTACTGTATTAAACATTTAACATTACGCAGACTGAAGTTGTTAGATTAATTCAAACCAGCTGATCGCCGTTTCCCAACTCCAGCTGAAAATAAAATTAAAGGATCAAGCTTACATCGTAGTTTCGCTTTTAGTAATTGACAAAAATTTTTGAGCAATATTATTTTGATTCCGTTGTTTATCAGATAAACGGGGTCAGTAGACGGTTGGTTTAAATGTAGGTAGGCTACATAAAGCGATTTAGGCCAATTACGTGTGATATCTTTTTCCATGTAAACGCAAAAAAAAGCAAAACAGGCAATATGCACTAATCAAATGACATGCGTAGGTTTATACGTATAATTACGCGTGATCGGTAAAACGGACATAATACAGTACAATAAAAAATCAATTTCCACATTCATAGTAAACTTAGAGTCATTTTCTTAGAAAAGATTTGCTTTCCTTCAGCGATTAGTGTTTTTTTCGAATGTTTTTAAATAAAATATTCTCGAAATTTATTAGAGTCGAAATACGATTCGACTATGCCGACATTCAATTCGTCTACTGATACGCGTCAGATCTCGACCGCCCCGAATTCTCGCCGGTATCTGATTGTACTTGTTCCATTTTGGAAAATGATGAGTTTTGAACAAATGAATTGCGTTTTTCGATGCGAAATCGTGCTGCTTTCTGCCTTGTTTGCGTTCTCTTGCAAAAGCAATGCGGTATGCTGCGAGACATTATCATTCCACGACAGCACGATACGGGCTACGCAATGATCATATATTTTTATTAAATATCAAGACCGAGTATACACGCATTCCCACTTCAAAAGCTTTAGACGTTGCTTATTTGCAACTTATATTGCAACTTAGAATTACTCTTTGAATTAAGCGTTTTTAAACTATCTCATTTTTTGACATTTTAACTTAAGAATTATTTTTGTGAAGCTGTGCACTTTCAAAAAGGAGGGAACTGGTCCCCCTACCCTGGGTCCACGACAACTGACTGCGAGCAAACTGACCGCGGACAACGCTTATTGGCTGAAAAGGGCGATCCTAAATATATTTTTAATATCCCCAGAGCCATCTTGCCCAAACCCTCACTTTGTGACGAAATCACTGCGACGAAATTACTGTAACGAAATCGTCGCTTTCGCGGCCAGTTTGTTCGCGGTCAGTTGACTTGGCTCGCCCTGCCCGTCACTGGCTGCGCCGGTGTCTACTAGGCCAGAGTTTTACTGACAACACAGTTTTTGATTTTCAGTCGACTGAATTCACAATATAATTCTCCCAAGAGTAAACCTAATACAAAAGTTTTGTAATGTTTCGTTTGGTCAAATACTCTTTCAAATTTACCATTAAAACTCGTGACAGATGACGTCATCAAAAACGTTTGCGACGTTATCACTTTGATTTAAACAATTTTTGGTTTGGATCCAAAAACCTAACTCTCATTTACAATTCGACCCATCAATACGTCATTTTTTAAAAAACTTTGGCAAATACGTACCAACAATGACGTTATCAACTTCAAAGTAAATAATTTTAAACCTGAACTTGAAAACCAGCTTTTATGCAAAACTTGGCACTTTTACAACTTTTAGATTGGTTGTTGGATGGTAAAGGCTCTTTGACACTAGATGGCAAACTTTAAAGGCCGAAAAAAAGGGAAGTCCCATGTCCAAAACATGGGGATTTTTTTTGGTGGCTCAGGACATGGTCCTGAGTCATCGTGCCAAATTTCAGCTTAGTATAAATTTTTTCCGGGTAAAAGCTATTTTTACCGGACTGTTGCGCACACGTCTTAATTGAGTGGTTTGGGAACACTCCGGGTGCCAACAAAGGTGATTGGCTGCAGAGAAACGCGCTCGGAACTCGAATCTCAAATTCAGCTTCTTGACTCCTGCTCAATTCTCCACCAAGCGTGTAGATCAGGTCGATGTTTATTCACAGCAGAAGTAAAATATTCAAAGAGCAAGCAAACGAGCGAGCGAGCGGTTTCTGTTAAAAAGGTAAAATGAACACTAACGCAGTGGCAAACTTCATTAAAAACATTACATAATTAATTAGCAAGGCTTAATAACAGAAACAATAAAAAACATCCAACTCGACATATTTTGGAGAAACCGTCTCAAAGAATTATAATGATTTAACTCTTATCTAATTCAATTCATTTCCCAACATTAATCATAGTCAAACATTACTAATTACAATCCTTAACGTACCAAACTGTTTCGCCCAAACGACTGTAACGGTGACGGAAGAGAACACAATAACACGATGAGGACGACGGCTGACAGTATCGTAATGCGGTTTTCGAGGTTTAATTTACAATTTATATCAAAGCTTAAATTTAAGACCGTGAAATAATCAGATATTCCAATGCCGTTGATACGTTAGGTAAAAACATAACGAGTGAAAGGTGCAAACTAATTTCGATTACATCCAGAACGTGAAGCATTGAAGTTTACACAGTTTAACAATTATTAATATCTTGACATCAATATCATTAAGATGACAGTCCAGCACGAGTTTAACTAAAGTGCAAGAAAGCAGTAGACCAAGTTAAAGTTTTACCTTTCCACAAACGAATAGAATTGTTACAAATAATATTAAAGTTATTGCAATGAAAACGTACCTTGAGAATTTCCAATATCGCAATTTCCAATTCAACAACTCAACTCAACTTGTGAATTTTTAGAACACAAAATTAATGACGTTACCTTGACAAGATCCAACTGCTAACTAATTTTTAGATTTTACGTGAACAACAAAAAACGCTACAAAAAGGATGTGCAGTGTACAATCAAACGTAAAACGAAAATAAGGTCAGTCTTTGGGCGATAATTCGCCGCTTAATATAGTGCAGTCTGAAAATCCAATTTGCATACAAAAATTACGTTCAATCTTCTATAAACCAGTTCCAAAGGTTCGAATCTCGTTGCGGCAAATTAAAATTTACGATGTAGGCGTGCAATATTTTACACGGACTATAAATCTTATTTTCGCGAATAAAGGGAATTGTGGTAAAACATTTGGGCCACCTCTTTATTACCTGCAGTAGTTCTCATTTCTTCAATAAAGCCGATTTCGAGCAGTCTTCCTTAACTATTGAAGCTATGATTCGCAGATTTTGTGCACATTTTAAACAAAATTTTTGACTCTGTTTATTGCTGAAGAAAATCAAACGACTGCCATTGCTGTAGCGATCAAAACTAGAAACAAACGTAAGTCCAGAAGTTCAATAAAAAATAAAAAAAAACGAAAGTCCACGAATACTTATGTAGTTCGCATCATTACAAAATTCAATTCAATTCAATTTATTTTCCCAAACGCAACCAAGCGCAGGAGGGTTGTTTTATCGAGCAAAGTTATTTTATCGCTCAGTAACAGCACAAAGTAGAAACCATGCTGCAGGAACCAGTGCCGGAAAAAGGCTTAGAAGAAAAGGAGAGGAAGGCTTTTACAACCGCAAAAAAGGTCTTCGCTTTCCTGGAAGCCGTCTTTAGAACTACAGCTGTTCACTGGCGGATCCAGAAAATTTTGGTGAGGGAAGATGATAAAATTATGAGAACAAATTAGCTGTAATCTCAAAATTTCGGATGTTTATGATTAATGATTCAGCTCCGGATTTTGAAGTGATCTTAAAAAAGAATAAAAAGGTATTCAGTGCAAAATACCATTATCTTCCCCGAATTTTAAAGTGATTTCTAAAAGAAAAAAGATCTTTGCAGATCAACGAGCGGATTTTGCCCGCAAATGGCTGATTGCAGTTTTTGGTTTATTTCAAATAAGTTTAATATTATGCATAAGCACGTTAGGTTTAGGCTTGTGGGGGGGTATACCCCCCTAAATCCACCACTGGAGCTGTTCAGTTTTTTTTGTAACAAAAAAGATGCTTTGTGGAAGCTGAGTTTTTAGCGGACACTGTCTTTTTTTCTGCAGCAATGTAGGCGAATATCAAACAGATCTTTAGGACCATTTTTAGCATACGTAGTGGTGAACAGGGGAAGACCATTTCCAAAATTAAATGGAGATTTGTACTAAAAATCAGGTGGATGTAGAGGAGACTGAAGGGGGGCATGGCACAATGCTCTCCTTAAATACGCAACTGGTAAATTAGTAACCCAAAAAAGTCACGACATACAGTAACAATCAGTATGAGCGTATGCTTTTATTATTTTTCAAAATTTTACAAATTGCGTTGGTAAGGTAGCGTCCCTGGCATACTCTATAAATAATGGCTTCGCTTAGAATTTTCACAACTACGCGTAAGCCTTCACTCTCATGCGACATCATAAATTCAAATGTCTCGAACCATTTGTTTGGTCAAGTTTCAAAGATGGCATAAAGATGTGTTCCGGAATAACCTTGCTCAATTAACTAAGATATGTCACATTGTGGTGTTGTCTTCTCAGTTTTGATTGTTTCCGTTTGGCGGCGCACAGTTTCTGCAGTTACAGTAAGTACTGGTTCTCAAACCAACAAAGGACACAAAATTGTTTTTAGTGCCAACAACACCACACAATCATAACAAACAAACCAATTGGATTGATAGACTCCAGAGGTAGTCGGTTTTAAACAAGTTTCTTCATATCATTTTAATAAAGAAAATCTTGTTTATTTAGGTGGAGAATCGTTTTGGTGAGTTTTCAAATGACTTTTCCATTTAGCGTCCTTATTGAACGTCTTGCCACACATAGTACATCTCAAAAGGCGAGCTTGAGGGTGCATAGTTTTATGAGCTTTCATTTCGTCTTCACTTTTAAACAATTCATAGCAGAAGCTGCAATGATGCGGGTATTCCACTGCGTGTTGCGAAATGTGCTTTTTTAAATCACTGATGTCAAGAAACAGCTCAATACAAACAGGACATTGTCCCATTTCTTTTCTTCGCAAGAGATATTCGGGTTCAACTGTCAGCTTAGTAGCTTTTCTTGCGTGAGTCCGCATATGCCTTTTGAGATTGCATTTGTTGAAAAAAGTTTCACCACATAATGAACATTTGTTTGGTGGGTTGATTGCATGGGTTTGTTTATGACATTCATAGGATCTTTTACACGAATAAATTCTGTAACAAATCATGCATGTAAATGGATAAGCTTTGGCGTGAACTGAAATATGGGCTTTCAGCAAACTGACGCTCTCAAAAGATTTGAAACAAGCAGAGCATTTTTCCTTATTCTTTAAGGCGCGACCTTTTCGGAAATGCATATTTTTCGTGTGATCAGTCAAGCTTCGTTTTGTGGAGAATGTTTTATTGCATTCGACGCATTCAAACTCATCAGGAAAGTAACTTTTAATGTGTAACGACAGGTTCCGCTTATTTGTGAATGTCTTTGAGCATACGATGCACGTGTGTCGATATTTCAACAAATGCTTGAGTTCGTGCTTTTTTAGACACGCCATAGTTTCAAAAGATTCCAAACAAGTTGAACATTTGTAATAAACGGCTTTTGCAGTTTCAGTGTGAAGGTTCTCATGTGCTTGCATCGAACTCTTGCTGCTAAATATTTTCTCGCAAAAGCGGCAAGAAAATTTTGGTTTTCCTGTGTGGCCTAGCAAGTGAGCTTTAAGGGTCGAATTTTCTAAAAATGTTTTGTTGCAAAATTTGCATTCGAAAGGGCGTTCACGGACAGTGTGAAGTTTCAAGTGTCGTTTAAAATACCTTTTATTTCGATAAGATTTCTTGCAGAAGCTACATGTCGATGTTTGTTCAGTAGAATGAGTAAGTATATGTTCCTTCAAATAGCGAACATCCTTGCCGCAGATCGGACATGTAAAAGTTGGTTTTACTTTATCTGTGTCATGACATTTCATGTGGGTACGTAATCCCGCCCCTGAAGCAAATGACTTGTTACAAACAATGCAATTATGAGGTCGTTCTCCAGTGTGGATTGTCATGTGAGTTTTTAAAGCACTGTTTTGAGTGAAAGTCTTGCTGCATACTGAACATGCGTACGGTCGTTTTCCAGTATGAGTTCGGTTGTGTACCAACAGAGGTCCCCTTTGATTGAAAGTGCGATCACATACAGTGCAAACGAAAGGTCGTTCTCCAGTGTGAATTCTCAGGTGCGCTCTTAGTAAAGATTTTAGGGTAAAGGTTTTGCGGCAAAAAGTGCAAATGTGAGGCCGCGGCTTGGTCTGCTTTTCTATTGTAGTCGACATCTCATTAGAATAAAAGGCATTCTTGACGACAAGTAGCGATAATATTGACGAAGTTGGCCAATAATCAGCGGAAAAAGAAAAACTGATCAATTTAATACAGTAATATATTAATCCAAAATGCTTTGCTCCTAATAATTAAACTATACAGTGTACAGTACTGTATAGGTAATAGATAAAACAAGAATTACCTTTTTGGTGGCTATATCAATAACGACTGGTTTTGGCAAGAATTCTATTCTTGCGGTAAAGCTCTTTACTCCAAAACTTAAGCTGCAACACCATTTTGCTTTTTGACAATTAGTGCTTGAGTGGATAGAGCGTCTGCTTCTGAAGTGGTAGATTTTTGGATTTGGTTTACGGTCGAGTCAAACCCCTGACCATAAAATCTATATTTGTGGGTATCCCTACTAAGAACAAACCTTTTTAGAAACTTCATAGAAATCAGAAGTATAGATGACAATAAGCAGGAACTTTGCTGATTTAATAATACTTTTTATTTAAAACATATCGTATGTTAATATAATTTTCGTATTTTTCTTTGCAGATGTTAATTGATTTATTAAATTAAATCTTTTATTGTACTCGCAGTATTACGCCGAAGCTAGAAACGAGTTTGCGAGGCCCATCTCCGCGTCCTAGCGCCTGCGGGCAACACAGCTTCTTTCGAAGAAATGTTGCAGCGTAGGCAAGCCGTTGGCAATACTGTATCCAATGCGAACGGCCCGAGATTTGAATTTCAGACTTTCTGCTCCAGAGACGAACGCGTTATCGCTCGACCAACCGGATCTATTGTTGTTAATACTGTACGCTGATGAGGGCTTGCTTGATCGATATAACCGAAAACCAGGCGCGTCGCCAGCGGGGGGGCAATGTATTTTTGCTTGATTTTTTTCTTGCCCCCCACGGTATTTTTTTAAGTTGGTGCTTTAGGGTGGAAAAAACATTGGAATTTGCGATTTTGGCCAGAAAAAGCCTTAGGATTTCGGCGAAGACCTTTTTTTTTGAAGATCACTTGCTTTTGGTCGGAAAATTTGCGATTTCGGCCAGAAAAAGCCTTCGCATTTCGGCAAAAACCTTTGCCCCCCTGCTTTTAATTTTGCCCCCCCCCCGATCTCGCGAAGCTGGCGACGCCCCTGCCGAAAACGTTCAATATGTTTTAAATAACAGATGTTAAGTTAAGCAAAGTTGCTGCTTAATACATAAATCTGGTATTACGAATCTCTCTCTTTTTATACTTACAGTAAATCTGCATACATTTTTAAAGATCGATAACTAAAACAAAAATAACCACCAATTAATTAGGGGGTATATTGTGGAAAGACCGAAAAAGCATTATTAGTTGTAATCAATTGATGAAAGTAGGTCGAGCATTGGTTGGTTAAAAGTATAATTTAGTAATGTTTTTTACAGCACGCAAGCGTCTGCTCTATCGCTCACAAATTAATTCTATCAAACAAATGTACGCTAAGTAGCTCGCAAAGTGCTCAACGCTTCGAAAAAAAGGTCTGAATTACAACTATACCAACTCTAAATTAGGGCTTAGCGACTCTTGATTTTTCTAATTGCTCGTTGTCATCAATTTAGGATATTTCATATTCCTCAAATTGACTCAAAAACTTTTAAAGCAAAATTTCAAGAAAAGATAAACTTAAATGTTTAATGCCAAAAATCTACATCCCTGATTTTGTTGAGCTAATTTTTCTTGACTGATTAATTACTTTCATTTGCTACTGATCTGCTATCCAATGAAAAAGAAAGCGCTCGCTCGCTGGAAAAAGAAAGAGTTCACTTGCAGGCCGGCAAAACGAACACTGGTAACCAAAGTATGCACACGTGGACGACTGGTAGCAGTACTAATTCTCTTTCGGATTGCAGAGCAACAGTGCGCGCACACACGCGTCCCGTCCTGATACGTCAGACCAAGCGCGCAAGATCTACTGTATGCAGGCGCGTAGCCAGGATTTCGCAAAAGGGGTTTTTTTTTGGAAGCTTGAAACAACAGTAAACAAACTTGACCTAAATTTTCATCAGTCTTGAATCAGATTGAGGCGGTTTTTCTGTCGAAATCAGATGATCTCCAAAAAAAAAGAAAAGGTCTTCACCCAAATCGAAACGTTTTTTTTGGCCAAAATCAGGTGATCTTCAAAAAAAGATCTTCTTCAAAATTCAAACGTTTTTTTCGGCCGAAATTAGGTGATCTCAAAAAAAAGTTCAGTCGCTTTTCCTGACCAACTTTGGGTGAGCTTCAGAAAAAAAAACTCCTATAACAGTAAGTCCTTCACAACTTCTGCTCACTGCTCCCCAATACCGTTGGGGTGCTGTTTTCATTTTTTGAGCAAAAATCGGCCTCAAAAGCACTAAAAATGTGCTATTTTGCATACTTTTCACTTTTCAGGCCAATGCACCCCCCCCCTGGCTACGCTACTGACTGCATAATACCACGGATTGATTGTGTCCAGTGGTGCAGCGAAGATGAAGGCGATCGTCTATAATTATGAGAGCTCGTCGTGAGCTTTCGTCGTTTTTGTTACACACATCACGATTTTAGCACGTTAATCAGACTTCTAAAATTATTAGTGAAGGCTTTTTTTGGTCCTCATTGCACTCAATCACGGCGCACAAAATATGCTTCCAAAAGAGAAAGACCTGTAAGTTTTTTATCTGTTGCTGCAAAGCCGTAGTAGCCGAAGTCAAAAAATGTTACATGCGATTGTGATTTTGGCCAATGGCGCAACCAGGAAAAATACGGCCTTAACTATTTCTGCACTGTAGCTGCTCGCAGTGCTACTTGCGCTACATCTGACAAGGCACGCAACCAGAATTTGCTAGGGGAGAGATTAGCTAGAACCAACACTTATTAGTATCATAATTATTATTATTTTTTCTTAAAAAATGTCTCACTTGAGCAGTCTGCGAAGCAAACTGCTGCAACCACACTATTTTAGGTTTATAAGAACACGGAGTCTCATTTTTGCTCAAAATTTAAGACCAAGTTAAGAAAAGCCTGCCTCAGCCGTAAAAAAAATAGGCTACCAACAAACGACATAGAACAAATTTCAAATCTAAAAAGACACTAAATACTGTACTAATTCGAAACGATGAAATTTTAAGTGATTTTCCAGTACAGTAGAATTCGTGTAATTTGTCATCGTTTAATTCGTCAGTTCGCTTAATTTGTCACATTTTTGTCTGTCCGGGCAAAATTCCTATCTTTTACGTGCATTTCAGTTGGCCTAATTCGTCATCGTCCAATTCGCCACTTCGCTTAATTCGACACCTTTTTATATTCCCGAGAAACTTTCTGTTGGGCTAATTCATCATTAGCAGATTCGATTCAATGTTCAAGCGATTCACAGCTTTATTTCTTACTAGAAGATGGATTCACGCAGTCAGTAGCGTAGCCAGGGGGGGCTATAGCCCCCCCATTTGCATGTCGACTAAATGCAGAATGAAAAAAACACTACGTTTTAAGCACTTTTGAGACCGTAATAGTGATTTAAAACATCTTTTGAAACATATATTTAGGGGGGGGGGCTAATTTGTTGAAAATAAAACTAACAAATAAATAAAAACTTTGAAAAATGGTCAAAAATTCGCAATCAAATTTGATCGCAAGTTTGTGGTTAAATTTGATCGCAAGTTAAAAATGCTAAACATAGGTGTCATCAACAGATATACCATAAACTAAGAAATAGGGTGGGGGGCTATTTAGTATCAGTTAATCACCAATTTCTCTCAAATTTTTTTTCATTATCCCCCCCCAATTATTTTTTTCTATAAACTGCATACGAAATAGATTACTCCGTGTGAGTTTTATTGAACTATTCGATTTTTTAATTTACCAGCATCTAAATAAGAGCACTAAAATTTTACCATTTGCCACCTCCCAAATAGCACATTTATGCAACCAGTTTAATCATGTTTGCACTGGCAATTTCTAAGTCAGTTTTAAAAGCATTATCTTTTTATCAAAATAGCCCTAAAATGAAGTTATTTTTGCAAAAAAATTTAAAATTTTCGAGCGCTGGGGGCTTTGCCCCCAAACCCCCAGCCTGCTGCGGCTGAGGGCTTCGCCCCCAGACCGCCATTGGCTTCCGGCGGCTGGGGGCTCCGCCCCCAGACCCCCAAAACAGCCCCCCCATTGCGAATTTCTGGCTACGCGCCTGCACGCAGTCTTAGTGGTTGGTTGAACACGTGTGAAATCTCAAACAATGAGTCGTTATCGGATTAATATCTGCAGGGAAGTTTCCCTGCAGCAACACAAAAAGACGTAGTGTGAGGCGCGTTTTAACTAGTAGTTATTACAGAGATTAAGAGTAAAAAAAAGAGCAACTACAGACATTAGATCGCTACTTCAGAACACAAGGCAGCAGTGATGTTATGTGTAACCCAACGTGTCCAAAATGCAGTAAGCTTAGGCAAGGGAAGCAAGCCTCTATCAAAACAAAATCAGAATCACACATTTTTTTGCTAGTTAATAATTTTGATTACAACGACTTTCTGTATTATCTTCTGTGTGCTGTATGATTCGTGTTCTGTTTAAGTGCACTACATTCAACAACGAACGTAACAAATTTCGTTAACAGCAAAATAAGTGCCAAGTAAACAAATCGTTATAGAGTTTTTACCTGTTTGCATAATTCGTCAGTTTGCCTAATTCGTCACTTTTTTCAGTCCACTTGAGGAGACGAATTAGGCAAATTCTACTGTATTTGGAAGCAAAATTGCAACAATACCGAGATTATAGAGTGCTGTTGCGCATGTTACTGAGACAATTTTCGGCTGTCGTTCAAATTTAAAACAAACTTGCTTTTTCGTTTTTGCGATTTTACAATGCTGCAAAAGCAGTGAAAAGGCGTTCACTTGAGCTAACATTGCATTCGGAATTTAACGGTTTTGCAAACATGAGTGATTGTTAAAATTGACATCCATGGTTTTAGAGCTTTTAAAACAATTTAAATTTTAGAACAAATTACGAACAGCCAGCCTCAACTCAAAATTGTCTGGTTCTTTTAAAAAGAGAGTGTAAAGTGTGTTGCAAGCCGCAGGAAGCCATGGGGATCTGGGCATGAAGCCCAAAACCGCGGGCAATTATTGTGCTCTTTATGGAAAAAAATAACATTTTAACACCACTCGGATCAAATTTTGTCCGTTTTTAGTACCGTTTGAGATAACTAAATGGCTTAGAATCGGAATCCAGTGGAAGAATTAAATTTCTCAGCTCCCCTTATGCTTACAATGGTAGTGGTTGTCTGTCAAATTCAAACACCAACTGCGAGTCCACGGTTCATTTGCATAACATGAAGTTTCACTAACTACGCGGAAAAATTTCTACTCAACTTAAAGCCGACGCACGTGATGTCACGAGTAGGTAACCGCTTGTCACAGCTTTTTTCGATTCAGTTAACAAACAATTGGTTCGCGTTCAGTTGTGACGAAGCATAATAACGTCGCTCGAAAGCATACGCAAAGCACTGGCAGCTTACTGTTAGTAGTTCATTAAATTGAAATACTGAAAGACTTTGCTCAATCGTATGCGGTTTAGTGATTAGTGAGTTTGCATGAGAAACTGGTACAGCACAGCAGGTTCAATTGTCAGTCATTTCAAAATATTGTCTGCAAAAGAAAGTCAGTGAAATTGCGTTTTTAGCAAACAGCATTCAATTGAAACGCTTTGACGCCTATTTGGAAGTATCAAAAGCTGAAGCAGTGTGGCGAATCCCCGCAGCAGAGCGTGAGGTCCCAGACTTTGATCTGCCTCGGACCTACCTACGTTCCTTTGCTCAATGCCAAGCCTGTTTGTGTTGCACTACAACATTCTTGGTCAGCTAGCTCCCAAGTCATTTTGCGCGTTAGCATTTAAAGTACACACCCTGCGGAAGGGTTCAGTATCACGTAAATTATTCACTCAAAACAAAAACAAAAAAATGAAATGAACGTGCTTACAGCACATTGGCATCAGCAAGGGCGAGGCATTTTGGGGCATGGCCCCCTGGATTTTCATACACTCCTTCTTAAACCTTCCGAATTTCAAAAATTCTTCCATTTTTAGTAGTTAATACTGGCTCTGTTCTTATTGCCCCCCTCCCCCTGAAACCTTTTCTGCCGAAATCCTTGTTACAGCAGCACAATTTAAGTTTTATTGAATCACTTTTAAAGCGCCCGATTATTATAAGAATCATATTAAAATTTTAAGGTTTGAACGTGATTTTGGATGAAAAATACAATCTCTATCTCCGCGCAATAAACAATTAAGTAAAATATGAGGTTTCCAGTAAACTAGCCCAAAACAGTGGGCAGAAGGTGCCCTTTTGTGGGCACAGCCCCTTGCCTCCCCTTTTAATAGTGAAGCATAGTTGTAAGTCGGCCCGGGCTTTTTGGGTCGGATTCGGGCCCAAGATTGACAAAATGTCAGGCTTAATTCGGGCTTGCTTTACGAAGGCTACTTGCCTTTCAGCTGCTATTAAAGCGTTATTAAAAACTTTGCAACTCTGAATGACGACGTCTTTGTTTAAGCATTAATGCAATTATTATTTAGGGATTATTAGCTTACCATTTAACAGCAATGAGTACTTTTATTACGAACAATATCCGCATACATTTTTAGATCTAACTAAATTTTCGGACTTTTTCAGGCCTAATATTAGCATCAAATCACTTTTCCGGTTTGAGCTCGTACTTGTCAGCTCGTTTACAACTCTGTAGTGAAGGCCCTTGTGTGGCGGTTCAATCTAAGCCGTAACGGACTTAGAAGAATAAAGCCCGTTCTACATAGTAGGAGTGAAATTTTGAGCTTAAGAGGGTAGTTTTACTCTTTTCAGTTTATTTCAGCATGCCTCTGATTGATATCCGCGTAGCGTGTAAGCGTGTCAGTAGTTTATCTTAACTAACTGCCAGCTTGTACGCTGGTAAGGCAATAAACCGGTCGTGTCTTATGAGACGTCTTGTAAGATGTGTCTTATGAGACGTCTTGTAAGATGTGTCTTATGAGACGTCTTGTAAGATGTGTCTTATGAGACGTCTTGTAAGACGTAAAACTATTGATACGCTTACACGCTACGCGGATATCAATCAGAGGCATGCTGCTCTTCAGCCCTTTGCCTTGTTGAGTAACCAATGACTATGCTAAGCTTTATTTTACAGATTTCTAAGATTTTTTCAAAATTAACATAATGATAGACCGATTGATTTCCCGTCTTTACGGAGGTGCAGATGGCGGTATTTCTTTTCAATATGCTTTTGTTGGTTTGAGTTTTTTATTGGCATGTATCGTTATCACAATGAAATTAATCAGACCTGCTCTGCAGACCTATAAGGCATCCAAGATGTTGGAAAGTATTGCAACAAATCCAAAAATTCATTGGTTTTACGGCCATTTGAAATTTGTGAGTTTATCGAATGATTGAAGAATTTGTTTTCTTTGAATATGCAATTTTCTTGTTTCTTTACGGTATTTAAAGCAGTTAATGGCTTGTGCTGTTTTCATTTGGTACTATTTTATTCTTAGCGTAAACCAAAAATATTAGACCAATATTGCTTTTGTAAAAATGAACGTAGTAAGATTGACTTGTGTTTCGAATATAACGGCAATATTTATTGATCAATTTGGTTATTTGAAGAGAGATTAAACGTATGTTTTTTGGCAATAATCACATAGTTTAATGTCAATAGTAGTAGTTACCATAGGTGGGCAAGTTAAACCAAAACGTTTGCTTCGTTAACCACAAGTCCGTTAACATACTTCACACCTCCGTTAACGTTAATCCGTTATTTTCAGCTTTAGATAACGGAAGTTAATAAAGTCCGTTAATTCGTTAATATTTTGCTTGTAATTTACATTTTTTTTATTCACTCGCTTGTAGAACACGTATCGACGTTGTTGAGCTAATTGTAAGGAAATATTTATTGCTATGGCGGTCTTTTGGTGTTTTGGAAGTTATATTTTACAGTCTAATCTGATTTCAAGATAAAAACAAGTTCAAATGCACCAACGAAGCTGCGGTCGGAAAATTTTTGGAAATTGCGAACAGCGATAATAATTAATGGACCTATGAGGCTGCAGGTTATTATTTGCCACAAAAAAGGGCTCCTTTCTTCGCTTTCTTCTATAAAACTCGTTCTAATACGCAACAAGTGTTACCAGTGCCAACTGGTTAGTACCGGAACGATGAATGAATGGTGCAAGAAATTAACGATAAAAACCTTAACGGAAGTTAACAGAACTTAACGGAAGTTAATTTCGTCCGTTAACATGAAAAAACTTTTTAACAGATTAACGAGTTAATGAAAAAGTTAGCTTCGTTATTAACGGATTAACGATTAACGGACTTGTGCCCACATATGGTAGTTACATACTGTACAGTGTACACTGGCTACAAACCATGTAAAATGCTGAGTTTTCTGCATTTTCCCTATTTCTTTCTCCCTAGTAAAACGAAAAATTTCAACCTTGTTGGCCTTTGACAAACCAAGCATGCACGTTTTGAGCCAAAATTGATGTATTTATTTTAATTTTGCTAGATTGAACGTTAAATAAATCTTATAGCTATAAACTTTTGTGTTATAAGCTTAGACAAAAAAACCAGAGCGAAGATAAAGTGAAACATTCTTATTTACGAGACGTTTTGACTTAAACTAAAGTTTTTACCAATTTATAAAAATTCTGACGTTAGAATTGTTGAAACACCGTCCATAGACCAAAACGATAAATCGGAGGTAGTTGTTAATAACGGGGTCAGGGTATAATCTAAAAGAATCAAAATCTAAAACTAAACCAAAATTGAAAGGAGTGGAAAAATATTACAATACGAGTAATTTGCTTGAGAAATTCCAAATTTAATGAATTAGGCAAAACTAAAACTCGGTAATCACGATGGTCAAAAAAAAAAAAATTACAAAACTTATCTAGGGTATTAGAATTCTAAGTGAAGACCTGCTATTAACTATCTCTCTTTTTAAATCAGTACTGTACTGTCAATAAAATTTGGCGCTAAAATGAAAGATCTACGGGTTAAACTGGCAACTTACTTGTAGTTCAGTGACAGGACTAATAACTGAACTAATCAAGTACACTTATGGAGCAGTAAATTTTTCAAAAACTAAAAAATTCGACATATCAGAGCTCTGAAATATCTCTCAGAAATTAAGGGTGCTCACTAAACTTTGCACTTTTGCATTTAAATCATAATGGTAGTTAAGTGATACGCAAAAATATTCAGTAATTTTGTGTTACGGTTTTCGTAAATTAGGTCGAATAGCAAAGAAAACCAACAAAACCTGCAACTATCTCTCAGTCTTTTTCTATTTTACTCTCCTGATTACTTTTGGTTCAAATCACGGTACTTTATTTTAGTTTGGCAAAACACCCCATGAAAGAGCTGAGGCAGTTGCTGGGCTTTCAAAGTTTCATCCCATGATGTTCAACTTCTGGAGAGGACCACTGCATTCTTCATTGGTGCTATTTCATCCGTTTGGGGCAAAAGCGTTTTTATCCAGTGGAGGTTTGTACCTTAAACTTTTTTGGTTGTGACTATTTCACCGAAAATTTTCAACTTAAAGAGAATAAAACGAGAATGAGAAATATTCATCCGCGCTTTTTTTATTTGCTTTTTTAGGGGTTAAGATTAGGGTTTAGGTTAGAGTTTGGGTTAGGGTTCGATTTGGGAATAGTTTTAGAGTAAGCATTTGAGTTTGTGTTAGATTTGAGTTTGAATTAATAAAAAACTAGATAAAAATTTCCGGTGAAATAAAGCCTTCCAACTTTTTTTATCGACCGTCACACTGCAATGCAGCACCTGCCTGTACTGCACTCTTGTTGTGTATCGTGGTACAGTAATAGTGTTTTATTGCGCTCATACCTTCCAAACGAATTGAGAAACGAAACAGGGCTTAGAGAAGTCGATTTTTTCATTTGTTTTAAGGTTTCGTAGTCTATTTTACAGGATGTCCGTAAAGTCTGGACACATAGTAAAAGCCAAATATTTTTCAAAATAGTATTCAAAATTATTAATATATATTTTTTGGTGATGTAGAATGGGCTCCCCGTTCACCAGACCTTAGTCCACTTGATTTCTTTTTCTGGGGTATGCTAAAGGAGAAAGTGTATTCAACAAAAATCGCAGATTCAATACACTTGACTCAACGAATAAAGAGTGAATGCACAAAAATTGATGGAAATGCAGATTTATTGCATCGAGTTCATACAAATTTTGTGAAGCTCATTGACATTTGCATTGCAAATGATGGCGCTCATATTGAAGATGTTATTTGAATAAAATAAACAATAAAAATAAAACTTAGTTTTAATTATATACCAAAAATATTCAACTATCCTACGTGTCCAGACTTTATGGACACCCTGTATATGCAATTTCTGCATTATTAGTAATGATTTAACAACGGTTGAAAGCGACATGCGTGCGGTCGCGTTCAGACATTCGACGTTGTGCTCCCTGTGGGCGAAATCGACGTCTGAAAAAAGTTCCGACTTCTATTGAAGATCTGCGCTTTATAGCTGGGAATTTCAAAAGCGACATAAGTATGATAAATTTGCCGCTGAACATAAAAGAGCTGAAAGCAAATTTTGCTCGAGAATCCGTTTGCTGTAATAATGGTTTCTAATTATTCGATAAAATATATTTGAGGATCGGTGTTGAGGTTGGAGACGATATCGATTATAACTCTTATTCGTTGGCTTAATCATTTTCTGTAGCGCTTTCTGCTTTACATTTCTATTTCATTAAGTTCTGCTGTATCTTGTCGGAATTAGTTGCCTGTTTGTATTAAGTTGTATATACATTTTCTATTTGAATTATTGTATAGTTATGCTCTTGAAAGTTAATATTTGTGCAAAGGATGCCTGCAGACTACTGCATCAATACCAAACTGAAAGAAGTGACGTGTATCGTACTATTTGTTGCAGCTCCAAAAGACGAGTTTGGATACAAGTTTCTCCGACCTTGGTTGGGCGACGGTTTGTTGACGAGCAAAGGCGAAAAGTGGAAACGTCACCGAATGCTTCTTACTCCTGCTTTTCATTTCAGCATCTTGAAACCGTATGTTAACATGTGATTAGCAGTTGCGTAGCAGCAGTAAGAAATAGATGCCAAAAACATGGCGTATAATTGGGTAACCATGTTGTTTCTGGGGTGAATTTTAAACATCGGGGGGTCATTATGCAGTTCATCAAAATCAAGATTTACATTACGCACGAACCCTTTGGCTTTTACAAAAAAACTTGAGTAACTTTTACAGAGACGTGCATGCCACGGCTTTAGAGTATACCAATCGTTTAAAACGTATCTTCAGACCGCTTTTTGACTATGCTCTGTCATATTCATATGCCATAGGTCAGCTGACAACAAGTAATTAATAGATATTTTAAATCTCATTAGTCAACAAACAAGAAAATAATGCATCGCCGAATATCAGAAATATAGTTTTTGTTGAAGCCAAATTTCTTCCAAAAACCAGGTAAAAACCATTTTTCTGTATTTCCGCCAATAATTCGTGGGCAAGAGAGCAAAAATTTTCCCGCTCTGTTCTTACTTCCAAATCCTCAAACAACCCCCTAAACCTTTTTTTAAATATTATCCCCTTCCTCCCTCCCAAAAAAAGAAAAAAATAAATAATGCGAAAAAGTTTAGAATCAAGCCCCGGATCTGGCAACTTAGAAAAGAAGTTTTGTCGAAGCTGCATCAATATTCGGCAAAAATTAGTTTCGGGTCTAAGGAATCTGTTCAGGAATTTGTGACGGCTTGCATACGGTTTATATTGATTTTGACTCGTATGCTGACTGGCTTCGACTCGCAAATTCAAAGTGTTTACGTATTTGATTATATTTGCTGTATCTCCCGATTAAACCATTTAATTAAACCAAGTTGCGGTCCCAACTTTGGTTTCCTATTTTAATTCTCAGTTCACCTTGAAGCATATACTTGATTCCAGCTCAGTAAGAAAACATCTCGCATTACGAGCAAGATCTTCCAACCATACTGTAGTAATCACTTCGTTAGTATTTCAACCAATCAGTGGCCGAGAGAATAAATACTTCGTTAGCATTTCAACCAATCAGTGGCCGAGAGAGTAAATACTTCGTTAGCATTTCAACCAATCAGTGGCCGAGAGAATAAAGCTCCGCTTTTTGAAACGGTAAACTCAGGTTCGATTCCCATTTGGTCCCACGAAAGACTATAAAACTAGCATTTACAGCTTCCCAAAAGAAGGGACAGTAATAGCCTCAACCGCGTATGATGGGCAGGTGGGGGCAAATGACATTTTTCGCAAAGAACCAAAAAGTCTCTTCGCCTTCTCTTGGTTAGATGATGTTCTAAACTAAATGAAGAGATACTAATCAAACTTGTAATTTAATTATGTTTTCTCTGTACTATACAAGATACATGAAGATTTCAAACGAAACCTCTCGAGTTCTCATCAATAAATGGAAGACGAAAACAAAACAGCCGCTGGATGTAACCAATGACATCAGTATGATGACGTTAGATACAATGGTGCAATGCGCTATGTCAACTGAGACCAATTGTCAACTGACTGAGTAAGTTCGGCACTGGGAGTAATGAAAAAGTAGGTCTAATGTCGGTTTTGTTTACCTGACATGGTAGTTTATATTGCACTAGCTAGATTGACTACTGTGTGTAGGTTTTCGGATTTCTTCTTCTTTGGATGTTCTGGTATTAAATCAAATTGTTTAATGTACTTGCTGTATTATGTCGAAACATGTAACGAGTTTTGCGGAGTCAATCTCCGTATCATTGCGTCCTGGCAGCACAGCTTTTCAAGAAATATCGCGGCGATAGCGAGCCGTTGGCAAGACTGTGTCCGATTTGACCGGCCAGAGGCTTGACCCACATATTTTCCGTTTCAGAGAAAAACAAGTTTTATATTAGAAAAAGTCTTCTAAAAGCAAAAAATGATCTTCCAAAAAACGTTCTCCAAAAAGAAAAGTTTTACCAATAAGAATCCGAGCGTAGCTATGATTTTCTAACAAGGTATGCGGCATTTTTTAAAGTGTCCTATTGCCCAGTGAGTTAGTTTTTTTGGCTCGTGACCATTAAAGTGATACGATGTAATAAATGTTGGGTTCAGTTGCGTTCAAGGTTTTGAGCAGGTAATGCAACTACCTAAGCAAACTTTCTCACTCTTTTTAAACATGCCTTAGGTTACAGCAAGTTTGTTTTTTATCACAAAAGTGCTCATCATCACAAAAACACTATAATTGTATGTGCAGAGGATAGGGATGCGACGCTTTTTCAAGTTCAGTAATTAGTAAGTACACAAAGCTTTTTAGTCATTTGCGGCACATCTGTAGTAGCAGTAGCGCAGAATAGGGATACGACGCTTTTTCAAGTTCAATAATTAGTAAGTTCACAAAGCTTTTTAGTCATTTGCGGCTCATCTGCAGTAGCGCAGAATCTTTTAGCTCTGAAAAAGTTACCCGAAATTCATGACAGGTAATAAAATTAAACTATAATTTGTAGAGGCGACCACCCCTACATAAAAGCTGTAAAAGACGTAGCAAGATCGATGGTGGTACGATTTCAAAACCCTCTGATGATGGTTGACTGGATTTTTCGCTTATCTAAGCAGGGCAAAATATTCTACAATGGAGTAGACATTTTGCATTCACATGCGGACAAAGTACGGAGCTTCTAACCATATTTTACACGAGAGGGAAGAAATGGCCTCTCAGTTTTTTTGTGATAAATCCCTTTAGGAAGGATATTTTTATTTTCAATCAACTTAACTTTGAGTCAAATTTTTTCACAAATAACTCCTGAAAATTTAAAGTTGCTACAGTAAATGGGGAAGTTTCTCACTGTCGAAGTTTGTTAAAGTCACTTTTCAAAACCTGAGTATTTTTGGCTAATATGTAGCCTAACTTAAAACGTAACTGCTTTGACTTTGGCGTTTCATAATTCAGCTCAAAAGACAAACTTACGTACAAAATTTCGCCACGTCATCAACTCAAAACCAATTAAAAAAATAATTTGGTGAACAACAACCCTATGTCAAATTTGGTGTTACCATGACTTTCAATTTAGGGTTGGAATAGGGGCATTCCCCTTTGTAAAAATAGGGTTAATATTACACAACGTAAATGTGAGTTTTAATCTTTTAGTTCAGCTAATAGAATTGGGCTATCAAGGGATGTAATGCTATACAATCTGCTGTAATTAATTGTACTGTAGAATGGTACAACAAAAAGTTGTTTTTTGCAGTTGATAGTTGACCGCCAAAAAGTTCTGGAGAATCGTTCTGTTTCGGACGAGGCTGCAAATGGAAGCGAAAGACGAATGGTGGATTTCCTTGATATTTTGCTGCAAGCGAAGGTTTGTGTTTAATTGGAAACTCGATTTTATTTTAATTGTATTGTTTTGTCGTTTGCAGGCCAGAGTTTTAATGTTTATTCGTTTGCGTGCTTTCTGGCCTAAAGCCTACCAGCGCGGAAGCGTAGCGAAGAGCCACCCGAACGGTGATTAAGCATGCGAGGAGACATCCTCTCTAGTGGAGCAGTGGCATAGGCGTAGCCAGGATTTTTGATTGGGGGGGGCCCAAACCACAAATACTTGCAATGACGTCATCAGAAACTTCGAAAGAGGAATTTTTTGTGGGGGCAAAGATATCGTAGAATGGAAGATCAGAAGCCGTGGCCTGGTGTTGGCACGTAACAAGGAACTCGTTTAAGGAGAGGGCTGAAACCAATAGTTAAAATGCGAAAATGTCTAAATTGGGAGACGCGTTTGAGTAAAGAAGTGTACTGTAATTCAAACGTATCACAGACGGGGGTCTTGGAGCTGATTTTTCGTAATTTTTGGAAAAAAAAGCTATTTTAATACCATTGGATCACATTTTGCACGTATTCAGAGCCATTTGAAAGTCCTAGATTTTTAACATTTGAAAACCAATTGAAAAAATTAGGTTGTTCAGTCCTCCTTTTGCTTGCTATTTAAGTCCAAAACACGTTAAAAATCATGCATTTTTGGGTTAAATTTTGTAAGTGATTTGGCCCAGGGGGGAAGCAAAGTACATTGTCTACTGCAATATTTTAGCAGTAAATAACAATCCTGTCAAATATTTTCCTTAGAGATTATTGTTTTGTCATGAAAACGACCAGTTATTGGAGTACATATACGGCCAGGGGGCCCAGGCCCTCTCAATTCAAAAATTTGTTCAATGAGCATTTCCCTTACTGTAGCTAATTTTTTTCAAAAATATTTTGTTGCATAAAAACTGGCAAGGTGGAGGTGAATTGTTATTGAAAATTGTACAAAAGATAGTTGCGCCTACAAACCATGTTTTTGCCCGGATCGGATTTAATTGAGTTGGGCCCCTGGCACTTTGGGATTTTCGCAAAATATTCCAACCAAATACAGGTGAAGACCAAAAAAAGTCTTACCATTTGAACGCGGGGCCCTTGGCACTGTGCCATATGTTAAAACCGTCCCTGGTTATTGCATTACGTTCACAAAAAGGTTAGATGAGGGTCTCAGTTAGCAACTTTTAGGATAAAAACCCTTAATTTCACTCGGGTTATGCGTTTAAATTGGTTAGCAAACATTTAACTGAAGGGGCCCGGGCCCCCAGGAACAATATTATTGTTGGGGGCCCATTTAAATTGGGGGCCATTTAAACATTATTGTAGGGGGCATTTTGAAACCGGTTGGCAAAAATTAAATTTAGGGTGCCCAGGCCCCCTGGATCAATATTGTTGTTAGTTACTGCTGTACGCGTGTACTGTTGTACGCAAAGATGCTGAAAGAAACGAAAACTCGAGAAACAATAGTCTTTTTTGTGACATTTTTATCGTTGGTACCTTTTCAATTGGGGAGGCGGGCCCCTGCCCCCCCCCCCTGACTACGCCTATGAGCAGTGGACCAATAATCCAAAGGCTGCAAGTTCGAATCCTGTGAGAGGATAACTTTTTTGCATTGCTTGTTTTAAATAGTCGTCTTTCTGGTAGCTTTCCCCTAGGCAAACTACTAAACAACTCAATTTTAGCCAGGATGTTTTGCACATTATTGCCATAGTTTAACTGGAAATCGTTTAGTCATAGCGTGCTAATAAGCGTTTAGTGTGTTCAATGTTATTGTTGAAGAGTTCCAAAGAATCACCACGTCTCCCAATAATTCTATTCTAACCAGAAGAATTTACAGTGCTGTTGCTCTCCCATTTTTGGCATTTTTGCTTACAATTTATTAAGATTTGTCAAACTTAAAAATTTTTGCTGGAGGCCAAAATTTGTCATTAAAACTTTCAGGTAATGCATAATATCGAGTAAGACTGATGGTGGTGTTCCATTGGTGGTGTCAAACTTTGTCGTAGGCAAAAATGCCCCGAGTAGAACAGCACTATTAGAAAAAATTAACTTTAATATGCATATTACAATTTATTTGTGCAGTATTCAAATCAAAATCATTTAACACCGATCGAAAATTGACAGGTTAAAAAAAGTTACTGTTTGGCGTCAAGTAAATCAGTTTTGAAAACCATTTGTGTATCTCTTGATTATAAACTTCATTTTTTTCGGTAACTTAACGTGTTGTTTTTTTACAAGATTTTCGGAAAGACCTGATTAAATGTGAAGTTTTAGGAAATCAGAACGCGAGCTAACGTCATTGCAAACGTTTTCAAAATTATCAACACGTTATTGCATTTCTACAAAATTGCATCAAAGTGTTCTAGTGTTCAGTCATTACGTAATTATTATATTCATCAAATAAAATACTTCTGGAACAAAATTTGGCCATTCTTAGATCCGACCTACATCGTGCGTAAAATCGTCAGCGTACAAGCGTATCTTTTGTTTATTTTAAACAGAAATTTGGTACACTGGGCGTACTGCTTTACCAGCGTACAACCTGCCAGTTGGTTAAAATAAATTAAGGATGCGCTGGTGCGCCCACGATTTTGGGCCTTAATCACAAAATAGTTTTCGACTGTTACATATCATTACCGTAAATCGCTTGAATGGCTGGGGTTATTCGATAGATATGACAGACTGACATCATCGACAAACATTTTGTTTTTTAGTTCGTTGTTAGTATGTTGACGATTTCGTCATGTTGTTTGATGCAGTTTTAATTGAAAGCTAATATTGATTTTACGACATCATAAAGAGAAAAGAGATTTCCGAAATAGGACTAGAATGAACTTTGGTATACTTTCTACTAATGACCCTGCCGAGCTATGTGGTTGAAAGCAGTACAAGCATTTTATTTCTTTGTTTAAAATGTCTTACTCTACAATCACTGACCCAAGAGATGCATAAAATGGCTTTGTAGCAAAAAGGTCTTGAGATGCAGAAGCTAATTTTACAGTCACAGCATCACCAGCCACTAAACGTTAATTAGTGTTCGAAATTTTTAGTTCTATTTTAGTTTTGCTTGTTTTGTGTTATGCAGTGCTGTATGCAGTACGCATGTTCTCTAAAATCAAAGTTCGGAAATGATGTACGAATGAACAATTTTGCGTAATCTCATGATACTAACTAGATTGAGAATTGTGTCATTTTATATAACCTAAATTATTATTTTAATCGTTTTGCGTGCTTCTGGCCTAAAGGCTACCAGCTCGGAAGCCTAGGGAAGAGCCACCAGAACGGCGACTACTTAAAACAAGCAATGCGAAAAATTGTCTTCCCACAGTCAATTTTTCGCATTGCTTGTTTTAAGTAGTCGCCAATCTGGTTGCTCTTCCCTAGGCTTCCGAGCTGGTAGCCTTTAGGCCAGAAGCACGCAAAACGATTAAAATATTAAAACTCTGGCCTGCAAACGTCAAAAAACATCTTAATTGACTTATTATTACTAAATTATTATCTTGCGTATTTTTTGAGCGGTTTTTTGTTGTGATGGTTGGGTAGTGATTGCGACAGACGGCAATAGTATATAGCGATCATGGCAATAATTCATTTGCAAGCAGCAGCTTAAAATACACAAACGTTTTCGCCTTTCATCTGGCCTCTTCATGTATTGGTTAAATTTCAGCTACATACTAGCTAAAAAATAAAATACAATTTAAAGCAATATTGTTTTTTTACTGAGCTATAGAAATTCATGTATACGCACAGATAATATGAAATTAGCATGGCTAGAATTTATGTAAATATCTTAAGTGACTTGATGAAAGAGACCGTCCAGTTGGTCTAGCGGTAACGCGTTCGACTCTGAAGCGGCAGGTCGTAGGTTTAAATCTCAGGCCGGTCGAGTTGGACACAGTGTTGCTAACGGCTCGCCACCGCTGCTACATTTCTTCGAAAGGAGCTGTGTTGCCCGGGCGCAATGACACGGAGATGGGCCCCGCCAACTCATTACACGCTTCAGCGTAATACAGCAAGTATAATAGAAGATACGTTTTCGGCTTAATGAAAGGCAAAAACGTTAGTGTTAATGTGCAATTAAACTAATAATCATTGTCATGAACGCGTTATTATTGCTGTTTGTCGCTATTATGTGACTGAAGAAATTTTGCTTTCTGCTGAAGCTATGCTTTTAGTAGGCGTTTTTATATCGCTACAATATCAAAATGCAGGAAAAGAAGCGGACAATTTGCCAGTCATCAGCCTACTCTACGTGTGTAGGCCGTAGTATACCGCTTTCATAAAAATCAATTACGAGCAGTGTGCATCACGACGTTTTGTCATAACCTTTAAGTTCAATAGAAATTCAAAGCGCACCACTGTCAATGACAGCAAACCGAATACTTTACTCCAGTTGTCGTACAGACCAGCCCTAATTTCTAAAAAGGCTTGATCGTTTTTGTTTTTTTTTTTGCTCAAAACTTGTGAAATCGTTGCGATGAGCTTAACCAGTCTTGTGAAACTTACAGTTCTCATGTGTAAAAGCACTATGTTCATTGATAATATTTTTGTGTAGGATGAAAGTGGCGAAGGATTAACCAATCAGGAAATTAGAGATGAAGTTGACACATTTTTGTTTGAAGGGCACGATACAACATCTAGTGGTAATTTAGTTTTGAAAACTTGGATAGTCTTAAGATGTTCAAATGATGTGCACGATGTGGTGCAGTAGGCCTTATGTATCAAAAAGATTAATCTGTATCTTTACAAGAATGGCTGCGGCAGTTGCAGCCAATTTGATCGGTTTCACAACTTTATCTTCTACCTTACTGTAATGTTCTTTTATTTATTTTACTATTGATTTCGGCAAACTTAATTTCTGTTGATGTTGTGAAAATCTAATTTTTGTAAACTGTTGTTCTAGGTTTGTCTTGGGCAATTTATAATTTGGCTAAGTTTCCAAAATTTCAAGAGAAATGCCGAGAAGAAGTGGAGTCTATTTGCCGAGATCAGGAAGACGTGGAATGGTATGTTTCGCATTAAGCCGACTTTTTTTCAGTTTTTCGTTATTGAAAGCGAAATTATTTAATTTATTCTGTGTTTTGTTTTTTAAGCAATTAGTGTTGGTTAAAGGCAGCCGCGGAGCTCAGTCGATCAGGACTTATTGATTGTAGCCAAAATACTTTGGATCTCATTTTAAATGGACTCTAGGCGTGTTTGAGAATACATTTAACTCCGAATTTCCAGACTTCTGCCATTTTTGCAAATGGAAATGAGTTGCGGTTTCTAATGTTTCTTGAGCTAGATGTGAGAAGCTGCTGCCTGATCAGTGGGTTGTTATAGGCGATTGTTTGAGCAAAATCAACACTGTTGGCTGCCTGGATGGAGTGGCCACTTATTGAGTCAAGCAGAAATGTTCTACCCCCAGGTTCTTTAGCACTGGCTAGGGTTATAAGATGGGGAGTTTCGCTACCATGCTTGTCATTTACGGAAAAGTGGCAGTTTTCCTTCTCAACTTACTAACCTACCATAGCAACAATTGTTTGGAATTATTCTGCAAGGGCTACTGAGAGACTATTTTTTCATCCAAAGTACTGTTATAGTTGAAAGTTTAACTATTTTTGTAAATTTTTGCTGCTTGTCATAAGGTCACTTTCTATATGTTCTATTCAATTTTTTTTTAAGCGCTCAGGTTCTCTCAAGTGCTTTAGAGCTTTTGAATACCTGTAGGTTAGACGGCAGTTTTATAAAATGCAGTGTAATCAACAGCATTCAATTTATATATTGCTGTTTAGGGAAGATCTCAATCACATGACTTACCTCACCATGTTTCTCAAAGAAAGTATGCGATTGTATCCTCCTGTAAGTGCGATTGGAAGACGGCTGGAACACCCCCTGAAAATCGTAACAGATTTGAATTCGTCAACAGAATCAACTTTACCTGCTGGTACAAACCTGACTTTGAGCATTTCGGCGCTTCACCAGAATCCGTTAGTTTGGGAAAATCCAAAAGTAAGTCGAGTGTTATTCTTGGAATAGTTATCCCTATTTCTTCAAAGAAAAATCTATATCAATCTTGAAGAAATAGAAAAAAATAGTTATAGAACAAATTAGGAAAACTTTGAAGTTTTGGTACCTCTTTTCAATTACCTTTCAAACTTAGCGTATATTAGCCAATAAATAGTGTAAGGGTATCCATTGTTGAGACTTTGGGAATTTCGGCAGGATAACCACGATGGCAACCGGCTTTGTTCCGACGAACCTGATCACTTAATCTGGGACCAATTTACATCCTGATCGCGTTGTAGCGTCTTTGGATATGGTACTTTAACGGCGTCACTTTCTCGCGTCAGAAGGAGAAGGGTGTAATTACGTTAGTCAATCATTTAACGTTCGATTACAACTGTGTACGACAGCAATGATAATGGCGATGCTACAACTACAAGTACAGTTATAACTTACAAGGAAGCCATAATAACGAAAACGATGCCGATGAACCGCGGTAGCTGAACACCAATTCGAATTTTTCGTTGTACAACGTTTTTTGTAAACTTTTTAAAAAGTTTGTTTATGATGAATTTAGCCTCGGCTAAAAACTAACTTGAATTTAAAATACGAGTTGAAATGTAGCGGGCTCTGCACTCGTATTTTTGAGCTACTTACCCTGGCAAACCGTACAGAAAAATGGGCAACCAAAAAATAAAAATATCAAAATTGAACGATAGCTTTTCTGAGCGTTGCAAAAAAATGCTAAATGGTACTTGAAACTATCCAAAAACAGCTGAAGCGTAAAAACAAAGCAAATTAAAGTAAACAAAGCTTTAACATAGCTAGGCTAACTGTACTCAAGTAACAACTGGAAAGCCCCGCAAATTTCGATGAAGTGCCGAGGCTTAGTTAAACTCCCTCTGCGAAAACTCCTGCAGTTTTAAAACCACGGTGATTTATCTTTGCGTACATACGAAAACGTACTTTATGTAATGTGGTACGGCTTAAATTTTGGATTCATGATGTACTTTTTGAATTATACCCTATTTTGGAGTAACAAACGCTAAAATTAAGAGGTGCAGCCGATGAAATCCCTTCTGAATTTCCTTTTTTCGGAAATTAAATTCCTGTATTCTGCGAAAAGTTGTAGCTTTTTTGAAGTTGAGAAAAGTACATGGCATGCATTTGCTTTGAGGCTTATCTATTAGACAAGGTGCATGGCACGGATTAGTGTTCCACGCCAAGCGCCACCACTCGAAACAAGGTGGTGGAATTTTTTGCTAGCCATTGCTTTGAATCCGTTCAATACCTTTGCAGCAGAAAATATGGGCTTAGTTACTGTAATATTTGGTAAACTATGGAGCTAAAACAAGCCGGTTGGTCTAGCGGTAACGCATTCGTCTCTGGAGCGGGAGATCGCAGGTTCAAATCGCGGCCGACCAAATCAGGCACAGTGTTGCCAACGCTACACCATTTATTCAAACGGAGCTGTGTTGCCAGGGCGCAATGATGCGGAGATGGGCCCTGCAAACTCATTACGTGAAACATAACTTGCTAAAGTGCTAAAGATACACGAAACATAACAGAATTTGAATGCGAAAAGTTTCGGTGATGCCATTGAGAAAATTTAAAAATCGATCAAAACGCTTCTAATTCATTATCTTTTTAGTTTTTTAATTAAACGTGTTGATTATGATTTTCTTGTGAACTGCAGGAATTTGATCCGAAACGATTCTCAAAAGAAAATTGTGCGAAAAGAAATCCGCATGCTTATCTTCCCTTTTCTGCAAGCTCAAGGTAAGATGAGAAGCAGTGATTCTTCTTTAATTTTCTGGGTCTGAGAAAAATAACCAGTTGAGGCTTATTTTTAGGCGGTAGTATAGTTTAAAAAAGGTCTTAGTTGCTCGTGGCTTTTGGAAGTGTTGGTATTCTGAACTAAATAATGCATGTATGCTTATTTATCGTTGCTGTTAAGTTTGCGGTCGAAACAGCGAAGAAATCTTTTTTCACAGTATGGTAATAAACATAATCTGTCAAGTCTCGTAGAGCTGTCATAGACTCTAAAGTACCTTCAGTATAAATTTACAGCATCTTGGGCTAGTTTACTATGGCACCATCAGCTACATACCAGCTGGATTGATTAATAGGTCGGGCCGCAGAATATAATCTTGTAGGATCGCTAATAATTTATATGGGCTCAGCTCTGGCCTGGGTAAATTTTTTAAAATTTGACGGTTTTAATTAGCCCATGTAGCTTAAAAGTGAAACTACTAAATGGATTTAGTTCAGCTATAAAAGCTTGCACTGAGAACAAGCCAATGCAACAATATAGCAGAATGAAATGTGCAAGATCAGCCGCGAGAAATTACCGACGTACTAGTCAAAGACTAACTTTCGTAAGCTATGTCGGATTTGTAGGAGTTCACATATGCTTTTATCAATAAAGAAGATATCGCGTTGGTTATGAAGACCTACATTGAAAATGATATTTTTGATACAAGCTTTTGTGATGCAATAGCCATTATTTACGACGAAATGTTGTTGAAAATATTCATCCAAACCATTGCAAAACTTCGTGTAAAAAGGTAGACTCCAGATCAATGGTTCTCAACAGCGGCTCTAAGAGCCGCATGCAGCTCTTGGTTATTTTTTCTGCGGCTCTCATTAACCCTTTGAAAATTAATCATTTTTAATTTCAAATGTTTTGCACTGTTTATTTAAACTTTATTGAATCATTCTTCATTTCAATAATAACCTAATATCATTAAAGCAATAAATTTTGTCAAATTTCTTACTACTTGATCGTCAGTATCCCTTTAGCCAACTTACAGTCGAGGATAATACTGCACAGTGTTCTACTTGGAAGCTACATTGGATGTTAATGGTACCATCAGCTTGATTTTCTAACTTGGTTCGCATTCCCGATTGAAGTTCTATTCTGATTTATACAGATAGCAAAAGAGTTCTAGCTCAGTCTTTCGATAGTTGCATGACTAAAGCTACTAAATACTTAAAAGATAATGTAATGGTTAGACTTTAGGGGTGTTTGAGGGGGCTAAAGCTCACTTTAGCCAAGTCACTTTGAGAATTTAACCCAAATGCTTTTAAAAGTGTTTTGAACTTGAACTGGAATTAAGGCCGCAGAAGGGACTGACTATTTTAATTCTGGCAAAAAGGCTCCAAATCTTAGCAATGGATCTACAAACATCCCAAATGTCATCTAAGTTGTGTTAAAATGACTATTTTTACCAAAAAATCGCACACCGTTTGTGTAAGACGAGGACAAATTTTAGTTTTGAGTTAAAGTCTCTCCTTAATCAAAATCCGATTACGCTCCTTTTATCTCCCAATCAAAAAAATTGTCCAGCTTTCTTGCCCCCTTTTCATTAGCGAAATCCTGTTACGTTACTTTTATCCAAAAAATCACAAAAATCAAACAGCGGTTTGGGGCTCTATCCTCAGATCCTCGTTACTGTGAAACGCAGACAAATTTTAGTTTTGAGTTCAAGTTCCCTCTTGAGTAAAATCCAGTTACGCGCCTTGGCTAATGCGGTAATATCAGTCTTTGTTTCTTGATGATTTTTAGTTTTATTTTTGTTTTGAGCTTAATACAGTGCCCTAATGAAGCCAGCTATAATTGGCTGGTAAAATGTTTCAGTGACTTAAAAACCTGCGCCTGCTGAGCAAAGCTAATTGAAAGTATTAGGTTGTTTGGTCGCGGCTCCTTGCAACTTTGAGATTTGAAATTTATTTGGCTCTGGAACTAAAAAAGGTTGAGAACCACTGCTCCAGATTGTTTTTCCCAACTTGTTATGCGCTACAATGAGTTACAAGATTTACAGTATTTTTTGTGAACTTTCAGGAACTGCATCGGACAGAACTTTGCCATGAATGAGATGAAGGTGGTGCTTGCACAAATACTCAGAAGTTTTAATTTATACTTGGATGAAGAAACGCCTGAGCCTAAAAAGGAACAGCGATTGATTTTACAATCAGAAAATGGAACCTGGGTTAAATTGAAGCCTCTTTAGAATTTTATTTGATATTTTCTAGTTTTCAAACGTAAAGTTTGGTGGAACTAAATTGTTTATTTCCTCAATTCTTCTTCTTCTTCGTGCTGATTTGCATTATATTATGGAAAATAATAGCATTATTTTATTCTTGTCTAGATATAAACTACGTTTATTCTTTATGCACTATAGTGGTCATTTTGTGCATTATTTGAGAAAATATTTCTTTTTTAACAAGTTTTTTGCCACTAGCACTGATCAGGTTTTCATATATGAAATGTGATGCAAATGTTGTTTACAATTGAACTGTTTTTATTATTTTTATATTGTACTGATTTCGGTGTTTCGTAGCGTCTGACCGCTCTGTGGATTTGCTTTACTTGTTGCTTTTTTTTTGGTAAAATGAAAAAGCACTTGTTGCTGTGGGCGAATAAAAATGTTAGAACTAAGTCATTATACGATACTTTCATACCATAAACTGTGAGCATGAACTTGTTGAATCTATTACCTTCGCAGCGGCAGAAAGAATTTCACTCTCAGCGACCTTAGTAGTCTCGAGTTTGATTCTCTTCGCATTTCTTTTCATGACTTATTTTTGATCAAAGAATGGTGCTTTGCTAACAGCACTGGGCAGTATTAGTGTTTTTACATGCCCGGTTTTATAGCCAGGGATGTGGAAGCAGCAATTTTTGAATCGCTTCCACGTCCACTCTTAGCGCTCCCGCTTCCACCACTCGATGACGTAATTTTTGCTTAAAACTTTTTGATCTTAAAATGTTTTGGCAGACTTTTTTTCCAGATAAGTCAGAATAAAATAGTTTTGTTATCATCACCTTAAAAGTGTTATATAAGATACCTGCAGGTAATATGGCCATGCTGGTAATATGGCCCACTACTCTGATCTCCGGATCTAAGAAAAGTAAAAGTGTTCTATTTGCATGCAGTTGGAGTATAATCGACGCTAGTATTGATTGGAAAGTTTGGGTTGAATCCGTGCCGTAATGAGTTCGCTACAGCAAAACAAAATTTTAAAATCTTGGAATGGAGCCTTTTTGTTAAATCCGGGATTTTTCACTTTCCAAAAACAATTTGTATTGTTGCGCAAAATTTAATTTCTCGTTAGCGAGACAGGAAAGGATTGTTTCACAGTTAATTTAGGCAGTTTTGTTTGTTTAGCAAGATTTCAGCTTGAGTGAAATAGCTATGAAATTGTTCGAGACCCTTTGCTGATAGTAAGCCCAAGCATTATAGTTTATCTGCGGTGTACGTGCCTAAAGAAATTACACAGAAAACTTGAGTGGTTTAAGATAGTTTTTACACTATACTACTTTTGAGTATACCATTTGAATGTGAGCATTTACGTGAGTACTCCAGATTTTTTTCGACTAAGCTTAAAATGAGATTACTTAATTTTAACGTTAGTTGTATACAGCTTACCTGCATATGCATCTAAATAAGGCCCCCCCAAATTTTTTTTAAAATTGACTCACAGAAAACCTAAACTGCATCTGACCTTCAATGTTTGATATATGATCTCAATCAACTTACACTGCATCTACGGAAAGTTTGACATGAAACCTTCAAGTAGTTCTTGAAAAATGTGAGAAAGTTTGCTTGGGTGGCCATATTACCTGCCGGTACCTCAGAACCAAATTATATAATTGTATTCAGTGGCTTGTCGTCGCAAAAATCTGCGCATGAGCGTAGTCAGGAATTCGGATTTGGAGCGGCCCTGAAGCGAAAACTTCAATTAATCACATGGTTGGTATGTTCAGCTGATACGAATTTCTTTGAACGTTCGCTCTGAAGTTTAAAATAATGAGAGATTATTCGGGGTCTGGGGACAGATTTCCAACCGCTCAGGGTAATAACTTATTTCAGCAGCACCTGCGCTGTTAAGAGCAAATTTTTATTCGGTTATAATTAGATAGCCCTGGGGCGAAGCTTCCTCATTTGCAGATTTTTTTATTCTAATAACTTGTTTGCATAGGTGGGCACAAGTCCGTTAATCCGTTAATAACGAAGCTAACTTTTTCACTAACTCGTTAATCCGTTAAAAAGTTTTTTCATGTTAACGGACTAAATTAACTTCCGTTAAGTGCTGTTAACGGACTAAAGTAACTTCCGTTAAGTTCTGTTAACTTTCGTTAAGGTTTTTATCGTTAATATCTTGCAGCTTCGTTGTGCATTTGAACTTGTTTTTATCTTGAAATCAGATTAGACTGTAAAATGTAACTTCCAAAACACAAAAAGACCACCATAGCAATAAATATTTCCTTAAAATCAGCTCAACAGCGTCAATACGTGTTCTAGAAGCGAGTGAATAAAAAGAAATGTAAATTACACGCAAAATGTTAACGTATTAACGGACTTTATTAACTTCCGTTAATGAAAGCTGAAAATAACGGATTAACGTTAACGGAGGTGTGAAGTTTGTTAACGGACTAGTGGTTAACGAAGCTAACGTTTTGCATTAACTTGCCCTCCGCGCCTATGCTTGTTTGTGCATATGGTTTGCTTCAAAATTCTGCTAGCAACGTATATTTTTAGGACATCAAGATAAAAAAAACAATGCAAGATTTATGCGGTTATATACAGTAGACTATATCATATTAGAATAAGTCTTGTCGCAAACGGTACTCATTCATTCACTCTCATTCATTCTTTTTTTATTCTTGACCACCACAACAATAGCAAATGCATGGTAACACAATAATAACACGTAGAGTCAGGAAAAGGAAGTAGCGACACAACGTCAGACGTTAAGACATGCAGAGGATACTGAACACAAAAAAGCGATTTTTATTTGCATGGTTGCTACACCTGTCACACCAGCTCAAAGTACATTGTAGGCCTAATCAATCACAATCATCAACATACACGCAGGCACACAGGATGGAAGTAAAACTAACGAGTGGAGTAGTTGTTCGAATGATTGATAAAGAGAAAAGAGAGGGACAGTGACCAGTGCAAGGCCAGGCACGGTTACGTAGGTGGTCAACGGGTGGCGCAACCGGCCCAAAACTATGTTTAGCTCAACGGAGCATGGTGAGGAAAGAAAAACCACCCTGAAAATGAAACCTCTCCGGGTCCGGAAACCCTTTCAAGTAGCAGCTGGTCATAGCATCAAGACAATAACAATTTTGCAATCGATACATATGCATCAAAACAATTATACACAACATATACCAATATGAGTCACACCATCCACATTGCGTCTAAATAATTAGCTGGTACAAAGTACCAAACTTGTGATCTCTCCGATATCTTAGTCAGAACGAAGGTATACCCACGAGAGGAACTAAATTTGTGTCTATGCAATGTTGATAATGTGTATCTCACACCAGTTAAGGTAGAGTCCGGTGATACTCAACTTAAACGGCAATGGCTTTAGTCACCTTGCTGTGCGATGTACTGGAATTCACCGGCAAGCAGTTAATTGCCTATTTATCATGAAAGCAGTTTTAAGTTTTAGTAAAATTATTACCAAGTCATCAGGTTTTGTACAAAGTTTTAGCACCCCAGGACTCTACCAAGGCGTTCAAGCAGTAGTCAGAAATAGTAACGTAATAACAAAAAAACAAAAAAAAAGACACAGCCAAAAAAAAAAAACGAGAAAGTAAGCTACAACAAACGACAGATAACGAAAACAAGTAAGGACAATAGCTGCTATTTTTACAAGCGGAGCAATAAGATTATGGTAAGAAATGGATAAATGACAATCTTTTCATAAGGTATAATTAAACATGCCCAAGCAAAATGTTATGTATGTGATGGTATACTGATTTGATGTTGATTAACCAAGAATTGATTAACATAATTTCATCTGAACCAAGAATTGATTAACATAATATCTTGACCTCGAGATCAATAACCAGCATAAGAGAATTGTCCGTATTTAAAGTTCAAGCCGATAATTTACTACACCACTTCAGTTTTTGTTGCCTTGCCCAGTCGAACGTACACCTTGCGTAGCCACCATCATCCAATCCTGCTTACTGCTGGGGTTGTAGACTTGAAGGAAAACCTGAAAGAAAGAGAACAAAGCAGGAAAAGGAAAACCAAAATAAATAAATTGAGGAAGGAAAAAATGCAGATTTTCGAGGACATAGAAATGGGATTTTAAGATTAGTGACGTCAACATAATATAATCTTTTAGCATACTTCGACCAGTTTATTCCGATCCAAAAACTTTCCGAGTTTTCTAGAACTTTTATTATAACCACCATGCAGAGTTACTTTTCGGGACTAATCCTGTCCAAAGTGTAACAAGATTAGCAAAACAGCACTATAGTATTACACATAAAACGCAAACAATGCCCTAGAAACCAGACTTGTATTAAGTCTTTACATAAAATATTTCGCATCTTTAAATTAAATGATGCTATCGTGAGATCTGGGACTTGAAAGAAGTGGAAACTTTACTCCAGAGGGATGGGCCACGGTGAGAGATAGATTGTTGGCACACATTGGTTGAACAGAACTTTGGAATTATTTTAGAATTGTTTCTGGTATTATATTGCGAATGATTAGTGACAAAGATTTTGCTGAATACTGAAGGATTTTTATTTTTGTTCTGCTTAAACATAAATACAGCAATGTCTTTAAATAAAAGTTGATCAATTGTTAGTATTTCATATTTTTGCCTAATGTCTGTGATGTCACTGTTACGGTTTCGACCACATGCTAACCTAATAAATTTGTCACACAATTTCTGTAACTTGTTTGTAATTGTTGTGTTACCATAGTACCAACTAGAGATGCAGTACTGCAAGTGACTGCCCATCAATGAATGATATAAGGTGATTAGTGTTCCTTGATTCAAAAAAGGTTTTACTCTTCTCGCAGCTGCCAAGCCAGATCTCAGTTTGTTGAGCACATGTTTAGCATGAACTGACCAAGTTAGATGCTCATCAATATGAACACCAAGAAATTTTAAAGAGCTAACTTGTTCAATATCAAGTTTTCTTAATGAGATGGATTGATCAGAAGGTGGAGTTTTTGATTTAGTTGACCTAAACAACATACATTTTGTTTTGGATGCATTGATTGATAATTTATTAGCAATCATCCACTGATCAATGTTCTGGAGATCTTGCTGAGCATTGGCATAAAGTGAGTGATAGTTTTTGTTTTGAAAGAATACACTTGTGTCGTCAGCAAACATGATCGAGTTACCATATTTTAAACAATTTTTGAAGTCATTAACATAAATAAGAAAAAGAAGTGGGCCTAAATTTGACCCCTGTGGTACCCCCCGTTTCACGGGATTGACCGACTTCGAAAGAATCCCAGAGCATTCCACTTTTTGCGTTCTTCCGCTTAGATAGCTTTTAATCCAGTCAAGAGCTATGCCTCTGATTCCGCTATGTTCCAGTTTAGATAACAAAATGCTGTGATCGATCGTGTCGAAAGCCTTCGATAGGTCTAAAAAGTACGGCCTCGGATTTTATTTCCGAGTATGACCACCGAAAACGGGCGAAGCCCCATTTAAAAGTATTAGTGAGAAAATCTTTAAATTTTAGGACTATAGTAGAGAATTTTTGAACGCTTATAATTTTTAAAATGAGTTGGTTCGCTACATGGTTTATCTTTGAGTTAATAGGGTAGGGGCTGCCCCGGATCTTAGAGAACCATAAGTCTTTAAAAATGTTTCTTTGCTAATGATGATTGATCAAACATTTAGTTTTCTTCGTACATTTTAAAAAAAAATTGCACCGCATTCAAGTTTTAATGTTCGATGTTAATCGTCAAAGCGGAAGCGGTACCCTTTTACCGTTTCCAGCTTCCGTTTCCACTTCCACAAAAATTTACCGCTTTCACCACTTCCAATTTTCGCTTCCACATCCCTGTTAACAGCGTTAGCATTTTTTATGTAGGCGATGTTCTTCTGGTGATACATCAACTTCTAATTGGCATGGTTCTTCTTAGTTTTGCACGTTTTGGGCATTACTTAACAATACGGATTCACCGAACCAAGAAAAAACTCTGTATGTCTAACCACTCAGCCAGACATTTCTACTAAACTTCTTTGAAAGCATTCCACCGCATTAAATTCCAGCTGTTCTTACGTAAACTAATGGTGAATCGAATTTATCCTTGCCCATTGCCCAGCCATTTGAACCAGTGGCGTAGGAGCATATGTTGCCGCCCCTGGCTTTCTTTGAAAATGCCGCCCTAAGCAGTACTTAAATTGTAGGGGGGACGCGTCCCCCCTATCGAGAGTCAGTGTACCCCCATCGAGATTTAGCGTTCCCCCAGCGGTGAAGATTTTTTGGGGGGTCTTCAATCGAACTTGGGGACAAAACCCCTTCAAATTTTGGTGAAGATTTTTTTGGTATTTAATCGAATTCAGGGTCAACATCTGAACTTGAAGCAAAATTTTCACTAGATTTCAACCGCATTCCGCATGCGTTTGGTCAAGGCTGTGAAAGCGTCCCCCCATGCAAAATTTTGCGGTTTAAATACTGGCCCTAATATAAGCAGACTGTAGCAAATTTTAAAATAATGTCACGTTCAAGCAATCTTTTTAATAAAGTAATTGCAAATAATGTGCCGGGACTCAGAAGTTCTATATTGCTTGGGAAAAGGCCAAAAAAAAGTAAAAGACAAAATGGTGAAAAATGTATTAGCCAAATAGAAAATCTGTCAATAGCCCTCTCAAAATTGAACTTTTCGAGCTTTCGTTGAAGCAAAATCAGCGATAATATCTTTAAAATCAAGTTTTTGAACATCGTCTCTTTCTGTAGAAAGAATCGGTAGAGCCGATAGCCGATCATCATTCATGATCGAACGTAAATACGATTTTATCATTTTGAGCTTAGAGAAACTCCTCTCACAGCTCGCAATTGAAACACCAATGGTAAGATAAAGTTTCAGACACAACCATAAATATGGTGTCGAATCAAGTGAGCATGATTTTGCTAACTACTGTAAAACACCAAATGCTGTTGCATTACGATCAAACGTGGTTTCACTGCTTCGCACCAGCCTCTTATATACGTCAATTTCCACAGCTAACTCAGTGCATCCCCATCGCTAAAACCAGTACTTAAATTGTAAAATTTTGCATGGGGTACGCTTTTGCAGCCTTGACCAAACCTTAGTGAAGATTACGTAAATTCCGTCGACGATATTGAATAAAGACCAAAAAAGGTCTTCGCCGAAAATTGAAGTGTTTTTCGCCAAAATTAGGTGAAGACCAAAAAAAAAAGTCTTCGCCGACGGTTGAAGTGTTTCTCTTTTTGAATCACTGAATTTGGTGCTATATTCGACTGGAATTTGTACGTCTTTTTCCTCTGGTCATTTAGCGCTCAAATCTCGATGGGGGGACACCTAAATCTCGTTAGGGAGACGCTCAATCTCGATGGGGGGACGCGTTTCCCCTACAATTTAAATACTGACTAAAACAATAAACTACATCAACGTCTCAGCTTTACTGCACCCGAGATCTGACTGCAGAAACTACCATGGAGTGCTGACTGCGGAGACAGAGAAAATGAATGGTTGGTTATAACAACAGATTTACCGCGTAACAAATGTTAATATAGATTGAACAACAGATGGAGTCAGCACTGCTATCCACCACCAAACAAAAAGCAACTCAAACTTTAAGTTGTTAATGTGTGCTAGCTGCCTCTTTGCAAATCATTTTCTCTTTTTACTTTTTTTTTGCTTGCTGTGTGCCAGGGGCGTCGCCAGCTTCGCGAGATCGGGGGGGGGCAAAGGTTTTCGCCGAAATTCGAAGGCTTTTTCTGCCGGATATCGCAAATTTTAACGTTTTTTCCGCCCAAAAACACCAACTTCTTCCTCCCAAAAAAATACCGTGGGGGGCAAGAAAAAAATCGGGGGGGCCAACGCCCCTTGCTCCCCCGCTGGCGACGCGCCTGCTGTGTGCCCTGCAAAGCCTCATTTTGCCGCCCCCTTGCAGCCTGCCGATCCTTGCGCAGAGCCAGAACCGCCAAGTGGCTGCTACGCCGCTGTTTGAATCACTGTGATTTCTAAATGCAACATGAGCACTCAAACATTTAAGGCGACGAATGAACAAGACCAGAAAGCACAAAAAAAAACTAATAAAGTCAGTTGTATTGTATTTGCTTTTTATTGCATTCTTTTTAGGCCAACATCTGGGAATCTTGTTGGCTTTGTTATCAATTCGTTGGTAGATTGGCTTCTTGTTAGAAAAAGAGATACTGTTGATGAAAAAGTAGTCCTTCCTCGCGCAACCCTCCTCAGACGATAAGAAGTAACGTCTGTTAGCTAAGTTCCTTTTAATTAGAATTTTTCGGTAAATACACATTATGCTGTATCTATACAGCACTTTGAAGTTCGTACAGATTGCCGTGATCAGCATTTTTTAGCGAAGTGGGGGTTAAAAAGGCTAGCACATCTACATTACAACATGACTAAAACAAACAAAATTTTGTAACTTTGATTAAGGTTAAATTACTAGTATAAATTGAAAACCTAAATTTCAGAATGAACATAGAACAAATGTTAAAAGAGTTACATAGGCGCGTTCACACTTCTATTATATAGCATAACAAAACATATGCGTTCACAGTATACATGTAAATGGTAGTTTTGAATGAACAGATGTTTTGGCGAGAAGTGTGCATGTTCCGAGAAATAGAGTTTGCCTCAAAGGGGTTGAAGCATCCAGCTAAAATATAAAATAATAATCTTAGCCCTATTCTTTTAACAGAAATATTAGTATATCCCTGATATTAGTAACAAAACTTATCTTGAGAACGACAACTTGTTCTAAAAATACTCTAGCGAATATTGCCAAGAATTTGTTTTCAGATAAGAAAGAAGAACTTTAATCACTGGCAAGCGGTCTGGGGCAAAGCTGCGTCCACTGAACAATTTTTGTGTTGAAAATCGCCGCTAAGAATCCCGAATAATAAACTACTGCATCAGAAAAACGCTGCATTTGTGAAATTAAATTAAATTAAATCAAATTACTGTAAATGAATTACTGGTATTCAAAAAGCGAGTGTGAAATTAAATATTAGTAAACTATAATTGTTCAAATGCCTGGAAAGATGAGAACTGTAGCATCAGTATTTATTCACCAAAAACGCAACAATACGCTCAGGTAGGAACAGCGAAAGACCAAAATGGTCACCAAGTCTACTAAACCTTTGTGAGACATACAGGCAATGCGAGAAGTAGCAACAAACACCGGCGATAGCAAGGCGTAGAAAAAATTGTTAATGATAAAAGTTAGCTGAAAACGATATGGTTTATAGCAACAACACTTACGTACTAGTTGTGACGAATGAAAATTATCACCATCAATACCTAGACAATGCCTATATGAATCCAACAGCGTTACCAGCATATAACCCAAAATTTTGGCAAAAAATCACACGGCAGCAAACCATAAAAAAAAGCATTAGGTTATACAAAGATCAGCGTCTGAGAGAAAAAAAAAGTAATAATAACAATTACACACAAATCAATTTTCTTTGTGCTGTGCAAATAAATTCTACTAAAGCTGTAACTTATAACCGGTAATGGTAAAAGGAAAAGAAAAAAGACAATCAGTTTAGAATTCAGACCCTAAATGAAAACTTTGACTAATTAAGAATGCAAATAATGATAAGAATTAGCTTATTTATATTTTGCGGTGGGCACCTGCTGACAGCAACAAACTCTTTATCTTTAAGTAGCTCAATAAGAGAACAAAACGATGACAACGACTCGTGCAATTTCTGTTCAAAGACTTAATTTAAAGTCTAATTGTAACCGTTTAGGATAGATTGTTTATACATGTTTTTTTAACTTAAAATAAGAACAATCTTTTAGTTCCAAGCATAGGTGGGCAAGTTAATGCAAAACGTTAGCTTCGTTAACCACTAGTCCGTTAACAAACTTCACACCTCCGTTAACGTTAATCCGTTATTTTCAGCTTTAATTAACGGAAGTTAATAAAGTCCGTTTGTTTGTTAACATTTTGGGTGTAATGTACATTTCGTTTTATTCACTCGCTTCTAGAACACGTATTGACGCTGTTGAGTTGATTGTAAGGAAATATTTATTGCTATGGTGGTCTTTTTGTGTTTTGGAAGTTACATTTAACAGTCTAATCTAATTTTAAGATAGAAATAATTTCAAATGCTCTCACGAAGCTGCGATTAGAAAATTTTTGGAAATTGCGAACAGCAATAATTAATAGACCTATGAGGCTGCAGGTTATTATTTGCCACAAAAAAGAGCTCCTTTCTCGCTTTCTTCTATAAAACTTGTGCTAATACGCAACAAGTGATACCAGTGCAAACTGGTTTGCACCGGTACGATGAATGAATGGTCAAGATATCAACGATAAAAACCTTAACGGAAGTTACTTTAGTCCATTAACAGAACTTAATGGAAGTTAATTTAATCCAGAACTACAAAAACTACCAAGGCAACCACAAGGGTACCAGAGATATCGCACCTCCGGGCGGGGAACCATAGCGAATCAATGGAAAAGGAAAAACAACATCGATCCACAAGCAGGTCCATGATCACAACACCACAGGAATGCACAGGTGAGCATCCGCGACCGGTTTTGTCCTTGCTCAAGGGACTCATCAGGCGGAAGAACAACGAGAAAACCAATTTAAGCAATGCAGAGACGGAGAACAAACTTGCAAATCGACATCATGCATAGGCATCACGCCAAGCGGGTGTTCCTTGTCAAAAGAACAAGCTATAGGGACCCCAAGTAGACTATCGAGAACTACAAAAACCACCAAGGCAACCACAAGGGTACCAGAGATATCGCACCTCCGGGCGGGGAACCATAGCGAATCAATGGAAAAGGAAAAACAACATCGATCCACAAGCAGGTCCATGATCACAACACCACAGAAATGCACAGGTGAGCATCCGCGACCGGTTTCGTCCTTGCTCAAGGGACTCATCAGGCGGAAGAACAACGAGAAAACCAATTTAAGCAATGCAGAGACGGAGAACAAACTTGCAAATCGACATCATGCATAGGCATCACGCCAAGCGGGTGTTCCTTGTCAAAAGAACAAGCTATAGGGACCCCAAGTAGACTATCAAGAACTACAAAAACCACCAAGGGAACCACAAGGGTACCAGAGATATCGCACCTCCGGGCGGGGAACCATAGCAAATTGATGTCGATTTGCAAGTTTGTTCTCCGTCTCTGCATTGCTTAAATTGGTTTTCTCGTTGTTCTTCCGCCTGATGAGTCCCTTGAGCAAGGACAAAACCGGTCGCGGATGCTCACCTGTGCATTCCTGTGGTGTTGTGATCATGGACCTGCTTGTGGATCGATGTTGTTTTTCCTTTTCCATTAATTTAATCCGTTAACATGAAAAAACTTTTTATCGGATTAACGAGTTCAATAAAAAGTTAGCTTCGTTATTAACGGATTAAGAATTAACAGACTTGTGCCCACCTATGGTTCTAAGGGTAATTTTTTCCAAACCTCTAGCGCTGCACGTTGCAATCTCTTTTGCCCTACTCAGTTCTAGCATAAGTATGAAAAAAGTTTTTTTTAGTTATTTGTCCGGTATTATGTTGATGAACTGCTCCCAAATCATCTAAATAATTTTTAAAATAATCGGGTAACGTGTTGTTGCTTAATTTAATCAATTTTCATACGACGTCATGAAAATACAAATAGGCAAAGTTACCCCGAAAAATTTGGGCAATTTTAGAAAAAAGTAATGATTTATCATTTTTTACAATTGTGGGTATTTTGAAGGTGGGCCGCGGGGCAAATGTCTTCAATGCCTTCGTCCCTTTACTGCCCTGCTGGGATCCCCAAGTTACTTTTGCAGTTGAACATCTTAGGTTAAATTTTAAAAAGTGTCTTTTGACGGCGGAAACATACGCCCTCATTTATTGATAGCTGATAGGCATTAGATGCAAGTCTATATACTGTAGTATAGATGTAGAATATGAGAGAAATCATATGCGCTGAGCCGTAAAGACAAAATCGGCTTAAACTTAGGATTGCAAAAATATGGGAAAACTAAAGTTTTTCTAACTTAACTTTTATTGTATTTTTTTCCAAGCGCTCTGAAAATTGTCTAATTTCCCTTTGAAAATTGTCTAATTTCCATAATTTGAATAACCCAAAATTTGTCAACTTTCAGAAAAAAAATCACTAAAATTGTTCAACGGATGCTTGGGGACTTTGCCCTTGCCCCCAGAATTCTGCTTTTTTTCCAAGGACTTGAGGTTGCAAATACCAGGTACGGTACCTTAATTCAATTTAAAACCAAAAATTTACAATATTTGCTATGTGATATTTAAAAACTATATGATTTATGTTAATATGGAAAGAAGTCGTTTAATTAAACAATACGGTTTGTGTCTAAGAAACTGCTAAAAAAGTGAGGTTTTGTAATCATTGGACGTTTGCTTTGGGGCTTTAATCGATGAAGTTAAGGCCTTAAAATTGACCATTTCCAAGTTTAGAAGATAGTTATTCCCATTTACGAGTTACGGTCTTGTTTTATTACCTTGTTTTTGATTAAGTTTGTGTGATTTGATCAAGCTTGTGTGATTTTGATCAAGTTAGTGTGATTTTCTTCTTTGTTTTATTTATTTCTTCGTGTTTGTCCTTGCAGGTTTCATGCATCATCTTTACCCTTAGAGGTGATCACAAGTCATCACTTGGTCTTCTCATGAAACCTACCGCGATTAGTAAATGAGCATTTTTTGTAATCTTTATATTTTTCTTCGCCAAATAAATTAAACTGAACTGCAATGCATAGAGCGTCTGCAACT